>OZ059905.1:22075597-22545597 GCA_964057215.1 Oscheius myriophilus
GGTTGGAGACAAAGCCAAGGTTGGACTTTTTTACAGTAAAACAATTTTAATCGATTTAGGAAATGTTTATTGTAAAAAGTGGAATTTTACATGTTGTCGATGATTCGAATAACTTTTTGGAGGTTGGTTTTTGATGAGATCAAAACAGAACTTTGAAAAATTCAGGAAATAACGGATGGATCGACTTTTGGTGAAATGTGTGTGATTCAGATAAAAGGAAATCCTCTTGGTAAGATTAATTTTTGAAAAAGTACGGAAATTTTAAACATTTGCGGTAATATAACAGCTTTAGTCATCCGTGAGGCGTGGTTGAATTTTCAATTATCTGCCCGCTGTTTACGCCCTACTTGTTTTTCTGTAAAATTTTTCGGTGGGGGACAGTCAACCATGGCAAGGAAAACAGCAGACACTCCACTTTGTTTGCTACAGTTGAAAAATTGTCAAAATCTTTTTTTTTGAGAAATGGAATTAGGAACGGGCTTCCTTTAAAGGACCATTTTTAAAGTATTTTGCAAAATAAAATTTCAAACTTATCATTTGCTTTGCTTTCTACGAAAATTTTAATACCAGAAGATTCGGCAATCGTTATCTTCGCCTTTTTTCGTGAATCCGTTTTCACCCGGTAGAATTTGCGGAAGATTTGGAACAAGTTTTACATGTTTTCAAGTCGAGACATTCAAGCAAAATACAAATAAATGTGGTGAGATTCGAACTAGGCACCTTTAGCTTTAAGGCCTGCCGCTCTCACCACTCGGCCATCGGTTCACGTAACGTAGTCGGCGGCGGCGACCTACACTGCATGCGGCGATTGCGCCACCCTACCGCCAAATTAGGCTAAGTGAGAGATATACCGCGAAAAACTGACAAAGCGCAGGTTCTCATGCAAGTCACGATGGTGATTACTAAATGTGTCAAATTTGAAATGAGCAAACTAATTGAAACGACTACCGAAGTAAGTCATCACATTAGAAAAACATTTCAGGCGACAAACGTCAACACGGTCTTCGATCCGTCGGCTATTCGGATGTGTACATTTTAAGTCAAGACGATGTTTTGCCGCTCTTATCGGAATATCCAGAGGAACGCACATTCTTGACAGATAATGGTAATTGGCGTGAGAAAATCTTCGGGATTTCGGAGAAAGGGGATAGTTAGTGAGAAGCAGACAGAGACATAGACCAAGAGGTGGAAATGGACCGAGAGAAAGAGAGAGAGAGAGAGAGAGAGAGAGAGAGAGAGAGAGAGAGATACAGGGAGAGAGAAAGAGACTGGAAAGAAAAAGAGCGAAGAGAAGCGAGAGAGAAATGAGGATAACCGTGATAGATTGATACATTACAAGAGAGTGTGTGTGTGTTGTGTGAGTGTGTAAGTGTGTTAGTGTCTGTGAGTGGTACAGAGACATAGTGAAGAGATAGGGGTGCTGGGTCAGACGAAGAGATGAATTTTTATCTTCAGCTCGACAATGGCTCCACGAAAACGAGATTCTACCTGAAGTCGAAGTTGGCCGCCCAACTCCCCATGTCATGGTAGAGTCAGCCGCTATTTTCTCACTTGACGAACAATTGGACAAAATTCAAACTGCTGTGCAAGACATGGAGAACCAACTCTCTTCGATGTACACAACTTTTCGAGTAAGAGCTTTCTTTCTTCCCAAAAAGTTGTGTGTTTTTTAGGAACGAACCAGCAACATGAAACAAAGGCTAACCAACTTAGAGGAAACGGTGTGGTATGGACGGGACCAAATTCGGCGAGATCTCTTTTTAGGGAAACTGTGATATATTGTGCCACAAATGTTTGTACATATGTGTTTCTTTACAAGTAGTGATGAATCCATGCCTAAAAGAGCTGTTTGTGTTTTTCTGTCAACGGTAGTGACAACCTGGATAATAGTAGGGCAGTCAGTCATGTGGAACGACTACGTTTCGGGTCACATCCCATGATTGGGGCAAAATTTGAAAATGGAACTTTTGAAGCGAAAAAAGTTCGATGATTTTTAACACACTACGAACCGTTTCCTTAAAGGCATAGCTTAGGAATATGAAAAGGGGGACCTGTCCATTTTTAGAATAAGATAAGAATAAGATCTGTTTTTTGGAACAGTTACGGTAGGGTGCATTAGATTTTCAAAATCGGTGAAATCCGTCGAGAGTAGTTAGAGTGAACGACAAGTTGTGAATAAATCAAATCTGATACGAAAAAACCCGTGTACTTGCCCACTGAACCTCGAAAAAGACAAACATCGTTTTTTAATCCAGTTTTTCCCACATTTTAACCTTATGGTGAACCTTATTTGGGCTCTAAATACCAACGTCATATGAAACCACAATCTTGCGTATCCTTCACAACGTGAAATGTTGTTGGGAAGTTAAAAATTCATTGCTCTTAAACGAATGAAAAAGTGTTTTGTTCAAATTTCAGAGCGATAAAATGTTTTACCTAAATTTTGTTCCTTATCAGCAATTAAATGAAGAATCCATCTTGAAAGTCCATTATCGTCATCTTGATTACAGATTTTTTCAACCCTAAACTGCGAGGAACACATAGATTAAAATAAAAATGTTCCCAGTTTACGCCGCAACTTTTAGTCAAAAGTCAAAAAACATGCCATTTCAAACGCAATGTTTTCAGTTTTTCGGTCATTTTTGACCAAATTTGAAATAAAAAAAACCCACGGTCCAAAATGGATATTGACCCAAAATGACCTCTATTGACTTTTTTTTGTAGATGTAGCTTTGATTTGTATCTCTCTTTTGGTCATTCTTTCAGATCCCACGAATAAACTTTACCTACTTTATCTTAAACGCGTTAGCAACATTTCAGGAGCTTTTTTTGGTTTCCAACATAGATTTGAGTTTCACGCTATCCATCCTGTAAACAACATTTTGTCGGTCGTCTTCAAATTCGCACCCCATGACTTTTTCTTAAAAACAAATCATCCGATCAAATAGAACCCAAAAGAATTTGGCTTCCATTGAGCTCATTCTTCAAATCAAAACTTTTCGGAAGCATTATTTTGTTGTGCATTTAAACTTTTGAAATGAATAGTTTTTAATGTTCACTGATCGGCATCCCCCGTTTCGTTCGATGTTTGATATCTATTTCCAATAGGCTCCCGAGATTGACAACATCGCTGGATACCTGAAATAATTGAGGATAATGGCGGTAGGCGGCCAGTTTTGATAATGGAGGCGACACCCGGCTGACATTCGCCGTCGAGAGAGGGAGAACGGCTGTCGAGCCTAATTGTGCCCCTGCTCTGGAACAACATCTATTTCTTTCTCCCCCTTTGACCGTCAGCTGTCCTCTTTTTCTTCTGTTGACTGGGGAAACCCAAATGACTCATGTGATTTGTTCAGTTTCCGAAGGCATTCTCTCTCGATCCCTGGATGAGAGGACTCAAACTTTTCACTCTGCTCCTGGTGGTGCAGTATGGATGCGCAAAGCCGACCAACGCCTCGCCACACACCGAAAATGGTAGGTCAAAAATATTCATTAAACAGAAATCACTTATCTTTCATGATTTTCGACTCTTGCAACACTTTTTAAATACATATAAGCGCATCTTCGACGTTTATACAAACAAAAAAAAGATGAATGGATTTTCGAACTCGACTATGTGATAACGTTTAAAGACTGGAAAGCTCTTGTTGAAAATCTATAAAAAATCCTTTCCAAAAAGCCAAAAAAAAGCGAAATGTTTTGAAACTAGCCCGACGTTTTTGAATACTAGTTACGGTATGCAACTTAGGAGTACTGTAGATTTCATTTTTTGTTGTTCCATCTTTTATTTAGTAATTTGGAAAATAATAAAAAAGTTATTTTTTCAGTTCACTGAAACAGTTGTATTTTTTGATTATGTTTTCCGATAACACATAATATTAACTTTGAAATTTGTCTACCTGAAACGATGTTGTGTAACAATTTTCTAGCTGTATTAAAATTTTGACAGTATTTAAAGGCGATTTGTTGTATTTAAGTCTTTAATGTTATGTGGCACAATTTCTGAATAATTTCGTCATCAACCTATAAATCGATTTATCGATTGATGATGTCATTTTCCATGATAAGCAACAGTCATATGAAACCACTCAAAAGTGATTTCGTCGATGAATAATGACGTCATTGTCCAATTCATCGATTTTTTTATGGATCGTGTCGATATCAAATTTTTCTAAGCAAGGAATGCTATAAAATGCCCAATTAACAATAATTGCGATGACCACTGGCTCTAGCAAACTTTCCACGTTTGTAGGGCGCTTTCAAAAGATAATGTCATCGACCAATATATCGATTTATGGATTGATGACATCATCTTCGATGATCTGTACGAAAAACGTTGTTGAAAGATTCCAATAATAAGGGACTCACTGTCTTCTCAAAGGTTTCAATAATCGCGACAGAAAATAACTTCCTTAGTGTAAGAAGACGTAATTTAATTTCCAAAAAACCATTTTTTTCTAGTGTTTTCGAAAATCATAGTGGTTCATACGGAACCATGCTCTTATTTTAGTTTACGAACATGGTGATCAAGATCCGATTGATCAAGATGCAACACATGCCCTTGTTCACGAAGTGGCTACCGCGGAGAAGACTCACCATGCAGAAGGAGACGGACATTTGAACCACGAAGAGATTTTGACAGAACCCGATCAACAACTGGAGGAATACGATACTACGGTGAGTTTGAGGATAGTTAGATAGACCCGAAATTTCAACCACTGTTTTATGCTCTTACTTTTTTACTCTGACAAATAAAAGTGGAATAATTTAATATAAATGGGCACAAATTTGATCCAAAGGAGTCAAACCTTTAACCCAACCAAAACCGATAGATTTGCGGAGCGCGCCTTAGACCAATGGGCCAGGGTAACCGTTGGGGCAAGAGCCGTTTGAGCGAAAATTCATGTGCGAAGGCGCGCATTTGCGTACAGTTATTGGATGTGTGTTTTGTCGAAGCTCGGAAAGATGGTTCTTTTCTATTTAACTGTTTTTTTCAGTACTACGATGAAGAAGAAGAATTCAAGAAAGAAGTCGAAAAACGAGGAGGTATAGTAAATTTTCCGACTTAGAATAATTCAAAATTTCAGGAACCACCCATCATATTCACGCCCATAAAAATCACACCGCTCCGAGACAGAAAAGGGCTCTCCGAAGCAGTGAAGACAATGATTTCGAACCACTTTCGGCAGACCATGGTTGAACATTCTAGATTCAAAAGTAGAAAATCTTATTTCAGTTCCCCACAAAAGATCATCTTCAACTAAACAAGAAGGTCATGTGCTCCTTGATACTCGACCAAAACGCAGTTCCGATCAGGTACCCCCCAAAATGGACTTTTTTGAAAACAGAGTTTTAGGGAATCGACGAAGACGGCTCCGATGGAAGCTTTGATGGACTGGAAGTAGATGAACGGGAAAAGAGGTCCATTCCGGAGATGGTATTTTCAAAAAAAAGCCCAATAACAGTTGGAATTTAGAAACACCCCGGGCATCCGGAAGAAACGGTGGAGACGGAGGAACTCCCTCAGTTCCCTTCGGACTTGCATCGAGTAGACTCAGTAGGTAAAATTGATCACTTTTCTAAAAAGTTCTTTATCTTGTTTCACGTTTAATTTAAGTAAACCAGAAACGGCTGAAAACAAGCGAGAAAAAAGGTTTCGAAACTCAGGTCGCAAGAGTTGATGCGATACTTCTGTTATAGCTGTTGCCAAACGAGCATCGGCTCTTAAAAGCCGCTTTTTCTCTGCGTCTGCGCGGTTCGCACACTATTTCCGCCTGAGTATCGCACGGTTGCTGCATTAAGACCGTTTTTGGCAGAATGCCCATTTGGCAACAGCTATAGTTATTATATCGTGTAATGCCACCGAACAAAATTTTCAAAGCGAACCATCAGAGCCGCGTTTTATCGCTTTCGTTTGTGAAGAGTCGGGTTTCAGATCACCCAGCATTTTTTTATCAGGCCTCTCTAAAAACTTTAAAAAAAGTTTTTAAAAAAAGTCAAAACTAAAACCGTTGAAGTAAACTATGCTAGGAGGCACTATATCAGGGCATAGGCTTTCTCACAAGTAGGTAAAAATGTTTTTGTTTAAAAATAGAAAATTGTCTTAAGATATCTTTATAGGACCAAGTTCAACTATAAAAAAACTGACCTGCCAAAAAGAATCTTTTTCCTGATGAAACCTGATTGAAAAGCTGCACTGACGACGAAACTATGAGAAATTAAATACATTTTCGACATAATGGAGGAATTATAATTTTAGTTTTAATTTATGTTTTCAACCCTGAAAGAAACGTAGAACTCAATAGATTAATCGCATTTTGGGTTTCTTATAAGCCAAAGGTCGACAAACTAGATTTTCAACTTTATAATTTCAATTTTTTGAGGTTTCTTGGATTCTATGCGAAAGAACACGGACCTTTAGCTATTTTTGGGTTGTATTTTAGCTATTTTTGAGAAAAAAATTACAGTATTCTACCGTAAGCCAGGTAAGAAATCCATATTTAACGGAATGTTTCCAAGTTTTGACTTCATTCGGAGTCTACGATTGTTTTCTTAAACAGTTTACCCATTGAGGCAGCTCATTGTTTTCAAGTATTTATAAACAATACATAATTCTAGAGTGCAACGAAAAATATCAATTTCTGGACTAAGAACCGGAGAATTCTAAAATTGAAACCGATAAAATCGAAGTTTCACCTTCGACACCTTCGATTTCATCGGATTCAATTTTCAAAATTTCGAAAAAAAGACAATCACCATCCACAGAAAATTAAAATGCCGTTTCGCGCTGAATGTGCGAAAATGCATTTTTAGAAAGCGAAAACGTTTAAAAAAATCGCTTTTTGTTAAAACTCGTGCGCAGTTAGTGATAAATTTGCAGTTGGTTATCCGAAATCTACAAAAAACTTGTATTTTGGACCAAACGTTAAAAAAACAGCCTCAGCTTTTGGGATAATCGATTCTAGCAAGTCTATTTTATTAACTTAGACCCCATGTGTTATTTTTCATAAATAAAATGTAGACTTTTAAACAAAAATCAAAAGAATTTTTTTTCCAAATATCCTCTTTTCAGCCTTTCGTGTGAAACGAGTGAACAAAGCGGGCAGCAGTCATCGAAACCGTCTCATCAACAAAAACAAGAGCAACAGTAAGGCGGGCCAGACCGAGGACCAGCCTCCTGTACCGGAATAGGCTAGCTGACGACGAAACTACGATAAATTTAGTAGACATGATTCAGAAACCCAACTATTTAATGTTTGTTCCGCACCTGTTGCTTCAAGACTTATGCCTCACTTCTGCTCGCCCGCTGCTCGTAATAAATGTGATTATTGATTTTTTTGTTTTATTTCTTACTATATAAGGGAGTTTTTACTCTTAAAATTGTGATCAGGTTGTGCACTTAGGGAATTTCTGTCAATATCTCAGCGAATCTCAACCACGATCTCGTCGTTCCTGTTTAGGTTCCGATCTGCGAGCTAACAAACGATTTTCCTAAAGAATTCGGTTTTTAGCATATGGGATTGTCTCCGGCAAAAATACCTGTTTTCCCGATCAAATAAAACATCGATGACTTTAAAGATTCGAAATTTGAATAACAATTCTTTTAGACAGCTTGAAACTGAAAAAAAAATGTTTTTCTATTAACTCAACCTGAAACACTCACTTTCAAAGTATGAAAGCATCAGAAATTTTGAAAAATTTGTAGTTTAATGCTCTATAAGCGTAATATTAAAAAAAAAACAGTTATAGATTCCGTTGTATGTTCACTTGATAGCCAAAAAAGCGTAGAAAATGAAAAAGTAATTTACTTTATTTCCAGCGAATAGTCGGCGATTTATAAGCGACTTTTGAATCCGCTTAATTTTAACAACAAAACAACAAAATAAACCATTAAAATAGAAGAAGCTAAATAGCCTTTCAAAGAAAAGCGCGCATACAATTAAACATATCGCGGGAGGACCAGTTGTACCTAGTCCTTGTAGAAAACCCCATTTCCCCCTACATGTTTTCTAAAACGTCGTGTTTATAAAGGTATTTTTAAGTTAAGTGGAGTTTGAATATGGTACTTATGGTATTTTAATCGTGAATTCGCGTATGTAGGGAGAAACTCAATCGTTTCTTAATAAATTTCTGATCGTTAGTTCAACACTGAAATGTTCTCCTATATTTAAAATTCATCGAATGAGCTAAATCATAAAACCGTAAAATCTCCTAATTCTTTAAAAAAAAACAAAAGTCAACATTTACTTATGAAGCTCAATGAATATTTCAGTAGCAATTTTCTGACATTGCGCCAGTTTACAAATATGTTTCAGTAAATTTTACACGAGACTTCAGAAATTACAAGCAGTTTCATGGGAATATGACAATGTGATATTTATATCCTTTAAAAACGTTGAACGCACTTTTCAAACTACCATTTATCTTGTGGCTATGATTTGTTCTTTCACATCACTTTTAAGAAACCGTTGCATTGGAAATAAACTGTATACGAATTGCCATTCCAAGTAAAATGAATTTTACCAACATCGTCCCTCGAAACGGTGGTTCAAGTCTGACAAATGTTTTTAAGCATACGAAAAACGTTCCTCATAATTTATCCAAGAAATAATTATGACGCTTACAACCTTTACTCATACGAAAAAAACAGCTAATCAAAAAACGCAAACCAAAATTATTCAAATTTTCCTTTTTCGAGATATCTGGCTTAAAAATGGAAAATCGGTCGAGCATAGCAGATTATGCGATGGCTTGTGCGTCCCGGTTGTCCGGCGTTTACCACGCTTTGTAATTTCCAAGTTTCCGTTTATGTCGGTCAAGAAGAAAAAGAAAATCAGGTGCACGCTAGAAAAATTTTTTAGCATTTTTAGCAGGTTTTCATAATTTGCGAGCATTTACAGGGGAAAACAAAAAAGAGCCCTGACGAGCCCTTTTTTATTTCGGGGACAGATGTTTTTCGGATGCTTTTAAATACTTATTTCACATGAAAGAATAAATAGTGTATATTTTTTGTAAAAGTGTCAATCTCTGACTTCCACGCGATTTTTCCAACTTTCGAAGATTTTTAGGTTTTGTGTCGTCGCTGATACATTAGCTATGACTTAATCTCTCACATCTCCTTAAAACCCGTTTGAAATTCGATTTTCTTGGAAATCGCCTTCGAAAAGTTCAACCTGTGGCGATATGTCCTTCCCAGGCGAAGGGAAGATATCCCTTTGTTTCAGTTGCCTTCAGTTCGGTGCGCCACATTAGCCGCCTGGCGATCCCATCCATTTCTGGGTCAAACGTCGCGACCGCGTCGCATATCACTTTCGTTTCCCCCACTTTGCCACTATTACGCCGATCGTTGTCCTTATTTTCTTAAGGATGTGATTTGATTGAATTCGATTTGTTTAGGCTCCCTCTGCTGGCAGAATGAAGATCGTTTGCATCGGAGCAGCGCCCACTGGGCTGGGAGCCGCCTACCGCCTTCACGAGCTCCAGAATGAGAAGACCGAGCAGGCGGAGAAGGTCGAGATGCTCATTTTCGAGCAGGTACTGATTTTTCCATTTGAGCAATTATTCAGTAATTTGAAATTTTTCTAATGTTAAGACATCGTCTCTGGTAAACCCTAGCAGGTCTTAGAAAATAGTTTGAAATTCATAGAAATGGCCCAAAATTGGTCTATCACCTATCGCCCTTTTGGAAACTTTTAGATCAATATTTTTGTTTCACCGGGGTTACTGTAGGGTTGTATCAAGTTTTATTTTTTGCCCAAACTGTTTAAAAACTCGTCTTTGGGCAGCTTTTGCAATGAATAGACCAAATCGAACACTTAAGACACCGTCTCTGGAAAACTCGAGCAGGCACTGTCTTAGAAATAAGGCCACAGTCTCAGAATCGGTTCAGATTTGGTATGAAACCTTCCTAGGGCAAGTATAAGCCATTTTGAAAGTTTTAGCTCATCATCGACTTTTTGACCTGGGTTACGGTAGGGTAATCTAGTAAAATTGGTCAAAATCAAATGAAGTGGTGTTTTTCCAATGGTTTTTGGCGTGAATACACTAAATAAAACCTTTAAATAGTGAAAACTTTGTGTACATTCGCACAAGATCCAGAAAACCAAAAAAAAAGTGAGTTTTGACGTATGAAATTGCATGTTTTCACATTTTTCGACATTTGACTTAAATGACGCTCAAAATGTGTCTGAGTTAAATCATTGAATTCTGCTTTTTCTAGTGCATCTATAAATTATATTAAAGTTAGTATGATTTGAAAGCGAACTTTGCCATCGCTTCGATCAGCGAAAAATACATTTTTGGAAAATCAAAAAAAAATTTTCTTTGAAATTGCTAAAAATGTGGAAGTAGGAAAACATTGTGTAAGATGACTTGAATTAGTTCGGCCCAATTTCAACGCCTTACGGGGAGGAATTTCAACGCCTTGCAGCTCGATTCTTCGGGGGGCCTGTCCTCATTAAATTCTGCTTTGTTTTGGCACTTTTCAACATTTTCAATTATAAAAGTTCAAGAAACTCGTTGACCATTATGATGAAAATCGACTCTGAAAACGAATTTTTTCATAGATTTCGTCATGAAAAAATTCAGTATTGATAGATCAGAACAAATTTAGGCGTTGAAATTTAAGAAAACATGACAAAACACATAAACAAATATTTTGCAGCGCTGGGACTTTTTTATTGGTTTAGGCGCTAAAATTTTTTGACCTACCAGACGGGAAAATTGTTTACTAATCAATGTTTTCAATGTTTTGGGTGGGGGTTGGAACCTAATCAAGCAGACTTTGAAAACAAGTAACTCATTGAATAACGCCAGAAAAGTTGTATAGCCGTCACCAAATGGAAATCTGAGAGAAAAAGCCGCTTTTTCTCTGCGTTTACGCTTTTGGCACGCTCTTTTCGCCTGCGTGCTGCTTTAAGGCTGTTTTTGGCAGGATTTCAACTCGGCGACGACTATATCTATTTGTTTCTTCTGAAGGATTTGGCTCCCCTCTGAGCCTTTTTCCGGTTTTTACGCACAAAACAGTTTTGTTTTGATGAACATCATTGAGTTTCGGTTTTACTTCCATATCAGAAAAAAACCTTTTGGTTGCCGGTGAATTTCCACCGAACTTATCCTTTATAACAAAACCCTTCCGTGTATGTCGTGGTCTATCAGCCCCACGTACATTTTCACCGAGTGCAAAGGTCAGATGAGCCGTAGGCCGACTATCACGTGAGCAAGCCATTTAATCGGCCGAAGGCCGCATATCGGTGCCGCCGTAGGTCGCGTGTCAATGCGGTCGCAGGCTGGGAACCAGGAAGGTGCGCGTCGTCGGCGTCGTACCGTCCTGGCATATTTATAATATCGAAACCGGCGACTGCTATAAACACATCAATCATTTCAAACTGGGGAAACCCAGTTTGATCATTCGTTAACTTTAAAATGGTCAACGTTCAGCACCGACCTCAAAAATCGATAATGGTCAACGTTCAGCACCGACCTCAAAAATCGATTTCAGTATATGAACCTTCTTTTAAAAAAAGGTTCTGTTCAACTCAAAAAATAGGGGCACGGCAGGAAAAATAAACTTTTTTGCACTAATATTTTTTACAAGAATCGTTTCTACCAAACTGGCATTTGCAGTTTTCCACAAAAAATTTTCTAATAACACGTTTTCAGGAAGCCTATGCCGGAGGTCTCTCCTGCACCGTCAAAGACGACAAGGGTTTCCTCTGGGACATGGGAGGTCACATTACCTTCAACCACAACTACCCCTACTACGAGAAGGCAACCAAGTGGGCCGTGGATGAGTGGAACAACTTGGCCCGTAACTGCATGGTCGACATGAACTACCTCTACGGCAAGGACGGAATCCACCTTGTGCCCTACCCTGCCCAATTCGCTGTTCCTCTTTTCCCCGACGACGTGAAGAACGCCTGCTTGAAGGATCTTCAGGAGCGTTATGAAAAGGAGCCTGAGGGCATTCCCGAGAACTTCGAAGATTGGGTTTTGAAGCACTTCGGACCCACCATTTTGGAGTGTTTCTTCAAGCCTTATACCAAAAAGGTAGTGTAACATTCGAAAAAGTTTGAAACTTGGAGTTTTAGGTCTGGACCGTTGAGCCTCTGAAGATGTCTCCGAACTGGGTTGGAACCCGTGTGGCCAAGCTTCCCAGGGAGAAGCTGGAGGAGCTTTGCGCCATGAATCAGCAGGAGTTGGCGGTTAGCTGACCAAGTCTTCTGAAGTTACACATCATTCAGACCGCTGACTTCGGATGGGGACCCAACTCTTACTTCACTTTCCCCAAGTACGGAGGTACTGGAAACGTTTGGAACTCGATGGCCAAGAAGCTGCCTAGCGATTGGTTCCGCTTCAACACCAAGGTGGGTAGAGAGAGAGAGAGAGACAGAGAGACAGAGAGACAGAGAGACAGAGAGACAGAGAGACAGAGAGACAGAGAGACAGAGAGACAGAGAGACAGAGAGACAGAGAGACAGAGAGACAGAGAGACAGAGAGACAGAGAGACAGAGAGACAGAGAGACAGAGAGACACGAGAGAGGGGCGAGGTGAGGTGAGGTGAGGTGATTCAAAGCTGCCCTAGAGCTAGTGCCTCTTTTCACAAATTTCCTCTACTTATCTCCAAATTTAAGGTTGTTGGAGTCAACCCCGAACAGAAGACCATCCGCTACGTTGAGAAGGACTCCGAAGAGGTCAAGGAAATGACCTACGACATCCTCCTCAACGCCGGCCCTATTGACATCTTGGTCAAGGAGACCAAGATCTGCCGCGAACTTGATGTCATGCACAATAAGGTCATTTTTTCTAAATTTTCAGCCTCATGTTCAGAATTTTTAGGTCTTCATCGTTGGAGTTGGTCTCCGCAAACCCATGACCGAGTTCCTCGAGAAGTTCACTTGGCTCTACTTCCCCGATCCCAAGGTCCCCTTCTTCCGCGTCACCATTCTCAGCAGATATGGAGAGGTAAATTCCAAAATGTAGAAAAAACGCATTTGGGAACTTTTTAGGTCACTCCCGACGGAGACAAGTACTGGTCTCTTATGTGCGAGTGCGCCCGTCCCATTGACGATCCCGTGACTGAGGAGGAGATGGTCAAGCAGGCCATCGACGGTCTGGTTGTTAAAACCATGATTAAGAGGGAAGCTATCGAGTCTGTCTACTCAACCACCCTTCACTACGGATACCCCATTCCCACTCCCAGCGTGAGTATATTTATTATTTAGAACAACTTGAGCTTTAAATATAGCTGCAACAAAATTGGAAACCTCCAAAAGCGGCCTTATTGCAGATTGCGTGCGCTAGCCAGGTGAGAGAGCGTGCAATTACGCAGAGAAAAGATCGCCTTTTCCGGCGGAAGCCCGTTGATTTCGTTCTGGCGACAGTTTTATCTCTAAAGGGTGGAAATTGGATACTAAAGAAAAGAACACCTTCAAGGCACCGTCAGAGGGTTTTCAACATTCAACAGCAACAGTCCTTTCATTTGTTGGTCTCTTTTGTTAACCAAGACTTGGGAAACACCGTATGTATAAATTGCATACTGCTTATTTTCAATTTGAAAAGCTCTTTGACGGTTCTTAAAATCGCTTTTTCGTAGAAAAGTTAGATTTTTGTGCATCAGGTCTCAAAAGTAATGAATACCCGCCTTCGAAGTGATAGGTTTCATTGGCATCGTAGCGCAGTACGTAGTAGCTACGTCTCGTGAGAAGAAGGTTTCTAGTTCGAAGCTCGCCGCAAAATTTATTTTTCTTTGTCCGTGATTTGCTTTTAACTAAATTTGTTTTAACTACTTATAAAAAGTGGAAAACATTTATATGCCGGACATCAGTGACAATGATTATGTCAATTTTTCCGTCAGTCGCCTTTTTAGATTGGAAATGAGTGGTATGCTAATCGAGTCATTTTAAATGAAATCATTTTCTTGACTCCAGCTAACGGAAATGCGCAAAATGCTTGAAAAGCCTTGGTTGCCATGCCATTTGGAAAAGTCCCTCTATATACATACCCAAACATTTATAACCCCATTTTCAACCCTGTTCAATCGATAAAAACTGCTTAATCGATTTTTAAGTAACTTTTTTTGAATCTTTGAAACGTTTTCTAAAATTCACTTTCAGAGGGACCCCGAACTTGCCCGTGCTCACCGCGAGTTGGAGAAGCACTCGATCTACTCCCGTGGACGATTCGGTGGATGGAAATACGAGGCCTCTAACCAGGTACTAAAGTTGAATTTACTTTTTAAAAACTCTTTTAAAGGACCACTGCTTCATCCAGGGCAAGGAATTCGTCGACAGGGTTGTGCTCAACGAGCCTGAGAAACTCTACAAAACCGGACTCGCCTCTAAGCAGGGATGAAAATTTTCCCCGAATTACCTCACATTTTCAACAAGTGCAATCTCCGTCGTGTTTTTGTCGAGTAATATATTTAAATGTTTAATAAATTTCTATTCAGCTCTGTCTATTTCTCTCTCTCTCTCTCTCTCTCTCTCTCTCTCTCTCTCTCTCTTTTGCCTCTTTAAAAACCTCTGTTTCTCTATCTCACTATCTTTCTGTTTATCTCATTATAACGCTCTTTCTGTCTTTTTCTGTCGGTCTGTCCTTTTTCTTCTTTTTTTCATGTCTCTCTTTCACATTTCCTATTTCTCTTTATCTCTCTATCTCTATTTTCCTCGTTTTCTCTATCTCTCAGCCTAGCTCTGTCGTTCATATCTCTCTTTCTCTCTGTTTTCTGTCTCCCCAACATTCCGTATATCTCTCTTTTTCTTCATACCATCATATCTCTTTCTCTATTTCTGTCTCTATCTCTAACTCTCTGTCTCTCTTTATCTCTCTATCTCTGCGTCTATTATTTTAGCTCCCTTTCTCGCTCTTTCTCCCTTATTCTAAATATCAACCAATTTGAGCTCAATCATTATGTCTCATTGACCGAAACGTCGTTTTGGCGTCGACAAGGACATAAATACAAAACATATTTTTCAGACGACGTGTACAGTACGTCGATCTTTGATTTTGAACTTCTACTCAAATTCACAAGAATACGTGAAATTCATTTGAAAAACAATAAAATTTGTTCTTTAGGGACCATCAGGGACCTTTTCGTGATCTAGAACAATTCATATTTTGACCAGAAACACCCTTTTTTTAAATCTGGCTTTTCAAAAAGTTTTCAGTTGAATTCGGAAAGTTTTCGAAATTTCCAAATTGTTCTAGAAAAAACACTGTTTTACTACAAACATCAAAATAGATATGATGAGTGCGTCTATTTCTGCCTTGTATTCGTTGTTATCGCAAGAAATTGGCCTACGTGAGCGAAGACGAAGTGATACTTTCACGTGAATGTGTTTACAAGGATCTGTGTCTATTACACGTGCTATAAATACGCCACTGGGGGAGGACCTAACCCAAAAATCGTGTTCATTTGATGGTTAGTAAAAACCCGACCCCATTTTTATCGTTTTTCAACTATTTTTCTTTTCTTTGGCTGATTTGGCTCATTGTGTTGACTGAATATCACATGCTCATATGCGATAAACATGATTTTCTTGCTTGAAACTTAGAGTTTTGAATTCTTTTGTTACAACTGTCGCGAAAACAGCAAATAAAGTCGCTTTTTCACTGCGTCTTCCCGATTTGACCGGTATTTCCGTCTGGATAATGCGCAACTGCTGCATTATGACCATATTTTGCCAGAGTGAATGTTAGGCCACATCTATATTTTAAATTTTTGAAGGTTTGTCTTCATAAAAGCAACTTTGAGCCCATGAATGTGCCAATTGTTTAGGCTGGCCAAGTACGTTTTGTTTAATGTTTATCTTTACAGCCGAAAGCAACGAAGTGTATGTTCATTGTTAAACGTTTTTCACTTTTTATACTCGGAGTTGACTCATTTTTTTCGTAACGTCAATTAATCTTAACGTGATCTATAGTTCCCACCAACCCTACTTCGGCGGTTTTCGGAAATGAGCAAGATTATTCTGATTATTACATAAAAATAGTCGCCTACAAAAGGGACACGGCCCGATTTTGGCCGATGTAGGATTTGTGAGGAGAAATAAGGTTTCCATTATCCAAAGATCGCCTACTCGCAAGCTAAGCAACAACAACATTGTTTTGTTATTGTTACGTCTTTCGAAAGAATCACGTGGTATTTGGAAATCGGAGAGCCTGCTGTCTTTCACTTGAACTCAAAACACTGGGCCAGAAAAATATAGTTTTCCATGGTTTTTAAACAAAAACCAATTCTACGAACTTTACCCAAAAGTGTGATATTCTCTCGAGACGTTTAATTTCTGATTCTTCCAAAACATCGACAACAGACTTTGTTTTTGAGAGTGTCTCTCTTTCATGTCAACATGTTTTGTCGTCTAAGTGATAAAGTTTCTTTTTCAGTGCTTTGAATAGAGATTTCATTGCAAAAATCTTTTTTTTTTTCAGAACTTCAGAAAAATGACAGCTCTTGCAGCAAATTTCCAAAACATTCATGATTTTGAAGAGGCATTCGATGCCGTCAGGTGAGAATGTGTGTGTGTGTGTGTGTGTGTGTGTGTGTGTACATATGTGAAACCTGATTTTAGAAAACGATCTTTCCTCCAATTCTGTCCATCTCAACCCATGACTGCCGAGCGCTTCAAAGACGTAATGAAAGACATTGACACTTTCATTTTTGATGCAGATGGTAAGTTGAAAACTGGGTGAAAAACAAACTTGGTTTCAAGAAAGCTGAAAATAAACGTGTTCAGGGGTCCTTTGGCTCGGCGATGATGTCATTCCTGGATCAACAAGACTAATCGATTATCTCCTGAAGAAGAAGAAAAATGTCATTGTGCTGACAAACAATGCAACAAAGTCCAGAGAGGTCTATGCGAAGAAACTCGCCAGTTTGGGCTATAACAGAAAAATTGATAAGGTGAGTTGTTTTTGTGAAACTTTTGGGTTTCTTAGTTTTGTATTTCGTAGTTATTCTGCGTTCAAGATATAGCGGGAATGTGTGTCCGCAAAAGGCCAGTTTGGCTTTTTCGGCACTTTGAGCCGCAGTTAGGTAAAAAGCCAAGCTTTTTAAGCCAGTTATTCGCTTTTAAACCAATATCTAGTAATTTCAAAGTTTTCATAAACGATGTTAGACGAATTACCAAACCTCTAATTTTAGAATTGCCTTGTGAACCCGGCAGCGGTCTGCGCTGACCTCCTGTATCGTGCGGGGCTAGGAGATACCAAAAAGGTTTATCTCATCGGATCAAAAGGAATGAGGGACGAAATGGACGATCTCGGTAAGTCGCAGGTTTTGGGAAAATACGATCCCTTTAAATAAAACCCTACCTTGTTTGTATGTGTGTGCGCGTAGTGTATCAGCGTAGGTCCACGCATTCATTTTCCCAGCGAAGGAAGTTGAGTTCGGCCGTAGGCCGAGTTTCTCATGCTTCAAGGTAATTTCATGGCCGCAGGCCGTACACCAGGAGAGTGCGCGCCGTAGGCGCGCGTATACTCCTGGTTGGATTTAAAAACTTCGAAAGTTTCACGCCGTACTAAATTTCCAAAGGATGGAATTGGCGGCTAGTTTAAAAAATCGCTGTAGGACATGATGTACATGATGTCCTGTGAGAATATGTCGAAATCTTTGCCCATTCGTTGGAAGTTGTGCATACCTTGTTCAGCAGAGCGCGTCAGCCCGAATCCCTTACCACTGAGCCGCGCGTAACACATTGTGAGTTGGCGGCCTTCTATGCAGGCGGCGCCGCTCAGCAAATATTTTATCGAAAAATGAGCCCAACCCTTAAAAGATAGTACTTTAGGTCCAGCCGCGATTCGTAATCAGTGCGTAAAAGAGAGAGAGACCCATCCGTTGGAAACCTTTCGTGACAGCCGCTTGTTTTCCGCAGAAATGTGGGATCTGTCCGAAAGTCTATGTTTTGCTTTTTTACCTATTTTGTTCTAATGATTCCATTTAATTACGAGGGTTATCCGTTTAAAATAGTATATCCTTGTGAAAAGCTCTTCAAAAGTGGGTCTCGTTTGAATTCGCCAAAAACGACAATCTTTATTCGAAGATTTTTCCCCAGGAAAACGCCTCAAAACCTTTTAAATTTCAGATTGTAGGACATTCATCACAGTCGCTTCCCTAACATTGTCACTAGTTTTTTTTAGGCATCCAATACTTCGGCCACGGGCCCGAACCCACCGATACCTCTGATGGAAGTGCATTCATGTACGACATCGACCTCTCAGAACCGGTTATCCCATTTTTTCTTTTTTTTTTTTTTTTTGAAAATCTATTTAGCCCGAGGATGTTGGAGCCGTTCTGATCGGCTACGAGAAACACTTTAACTACCACAAGTTGATGAAGGCAGCCAACTACTTGGTCCAGAACCCGGATTGTCTCTTCGTCGCAACAAATGAAGATGAGACTTGTCCAGGACCCGTACCTGGAGTTGTCATCCCAGATGCTGGTTTGACTTTTCAATAACAACAGTGAAACTTTGGAACGTTAAGGCCCTATAGTTGCTGCGCTGAAGTGTGCCTCTGGCAGAGATGCGATCACGGTGGGGAAGCCGAACTCACCCGCGTACGAGTACATCTGCAGGAAGTGGCATATAGTGCCAAGTAAGACTATGATGGTTGGAGATAGGTAAGTCAAAAGTGATACTTGGTAGGCTATGCCACAATGATTGAAAATGGGACCAAAGTGCCCTCCAGCAGCTTCTTAAAGAGCCGTGACATAGAAAAAATCCTAACTTCTCAAAACTTTTCTGAAACTTTAAGGCATTTTGAATACAGTGAAAAACCAAAAATTTCCGAATGTTAAGTTTTTCTAAAACAAATTTAAAAATATTGAAAAGTAGAACTATTAAAAAACTTCTTCAAAACAAAAAAAACCCCTTTATGAGCAAAAAACGCAATTTTTTGAATTTTTCATTACATCAATAACCCGCCGGAAAATAGAAAAAAGTGTATGCAAGAAAATCGCACATATGCACTCGACGCCACGCGTTTTTAAAAACTTCAGTATCCGCCTTTTTAGTTGTTAAAAAAAAGTTGTGCGGTTTTCCGTGAATACATCAAAAACAATACCGTTTACGGTTTCCAGGCTTGAAAGTAATTTGGAGGAATTGAAAAAAAACTGCTTGTTCCTGTTTTTAGCCATAAATTTCATTGTTCAAGAAACCGTTATTTATTTATTTTTCATGGGGTTTTAAAAAAATTTTACTTTTAGAAAACAACCATGTAAGAAACTTTTTCTTCAATCTTATTCAATTTCAAACTGCGTAACCCGGGAACAAAAAAACCACATGTATCCTAAAGTGGCAGAAATTCGTTTGTGTGCCATAGAGATGTCCTACACAGGCTTTCAGAAGTTCGGAGTTTTTTATAGCACAAGTCTGCTCGAAATCTTAATTAGGTCGTTTTGCCGATGTCATACGGGTTTCAGAACCAACACTGACGTCAAGTTCGGCAGGGACCACGGTTTGAAGACAATGCTGGTTCTCTCCGGCTGTCACCAACTGGAAGATGTTGTTGACAACCAGCTAAACGGTCATTTGGACATGGTACCAGATTACTTCGCCGCATGCTTAGGTTCCTTGGTCCCCAGAGAGGAACGCAGTATGTCGCTTGACAGCAGTGATAAGTCGTCGTAGATAGTTTTTCAACATTCTTTGTTGTATTTTTGTAGAAAGTAAATATTTGGCATCTTTTTAGGCTTCTACATAAATCTCCTTTGCCATCAGGCTGCCGATTGTTAGCTATACAAAACAATTTTCGCTGCTTTCTTTGCCATCGGCGGGACTGCTCCAGTTCGTCGCTGAATGCATTCTTTTCAAACATCTGTGCTACACAGCACAGCTATAGTCTAGTTGGCGTGGTCAAGGCTATATTCTTTTCAGTGGTGTGTGATTTATAGTCGATGTATTATTTATAGGTGACTATTTAGTTTTCTTAGGGACAACAATTTTCCTGTCTAAAATAACAACAGTTTTATGAAACAAACGAAAAAAAGGAAGGTGACGCTGGAGCCGGCTGTGGTGTGGACTACGTTTTTTGCGGTCATGACCTAAAAGGGGGTTAATTACCCTGTAAATCTAACTCAGCTATTATATGTTTCAAAACACGAATTACATTTTCGCAATGGCTAAAGAACTGTGGTCATTGCACCAAACCGCAAAAAGTTGTGACAGCCGCTTGGATTTTAATTCATCTTAGTCTCATTATTACGAGATCGCGCGTACAAATCTGCGCTGTGAAAAAAGACTTCCCAGCCATCCCAACATTGGAATACATACATACTCATGGTTTTTTTTATCTAATTTGGCTTCAAGTATCTCTTGGCCAAGTATGCAAAAAACATGTCTATAGAAAAAGGCCAAGGCATATAGTCGTCACCAAGCGAGCAGCAGAGATGAAAAGCTGTTTTGTTTTTCAATTCGCACACTTTTTTCGCATTCATAGTATAGGAATGATTTATTGAGGTAATTTTGGGCCGATTTTGAGATAAAAAACTATAGTATTTGCCCATCGACCTTAAAAAGAGTTATAATTAACCTGCACATCTAACGAGCTAATGAGCGTGCGAAACATGGAGACGCAGACAATTTTCAGGGTAAAATGGAAAAGCTTCTATTACAAGCCCAATGGGCGAGGGGTACAATGGAAAGTTATATTTCAAAATTTTAACCAAACGCGATGCCCATGTTATTAAAATGATCACAGTTTGTGTGCGTGTGTGCGTGTGTGCGTGTGTGCGTGTGTGCGTGTGTGCGTGTGTGCGTGTGTGCGTGTGTGCGTGTGTGCGTGTGTGCGTGTGTGCGTGTGTGCGTGTGTGCGTGTGTGCGTGTGTGCGTGTGTGCATGTGTGCGTGTGTGCGTGTGTGCGTGTGTGCGTGTGTGCGTGTGTGCGTGTGTGCGTGTGTGCGTGTGTGCGTGTGTGCGTGTGTGCGTGTGTGCGTGTGTGCGTGTGTGCGTGTGAGCGTGTGAGTGTGTGTGCGTGTGAGTGTGTTTGTCTGTTTGTTTTATGTTGTTGGATCTGTTTTTCAATATTCTCCACTTTCTTTTGTTCTCTCTATCTCTTATCCCAGAAATGAACCAACATTTTTAAGCAAGATACTTTATTGATCAAAGCAATGGCTGAATCAAGCATTCAAATGCCTGTACCCGAGAAAGTTTAGAGTGTACACGGTTATCAACAGCTACACAGTATGAGTCGCACAGTCAACATCCAAAGCCATTCAGTAGACAAGGCTACGCTCGTGACCATCTCCATGTTCCTTGGTCTGTCTTTGGATAATCTCTTCAGCCACGAATTTCCTGTCGTAGACCAGTCCAACAGCAGCCAAAGTGTCGATGAACACCCTGGTCCAGTTCAACTTCCAAGAGTACTCAGAAGTGCGGTAGTCCTGGGGGAACGTGTGGTGGAAGTTGTGACCACCCTCTCCGATAGCAGTCACGGTGGTCCACATGGACTCAACGGGGGAGATCCTGGTGTCGTAGGGCTTGAAGCCGAAGCTAAAAGAAGAAACTAGGTTTTGTCAACATTTTGGAACTCACTAATGAGCGGCACTGTTGATGAACCAGGTAGCGTGGAGGAGGAAGGCGTAGCGAAGGAGACCGGCTGTGTAGAAGGCGACGAAGGCAGACTCGCCCCAGAGTTTCACAGGGATGACGGTGGGGAGGAGGAAGCAGAAGATGAGGACAAGGGGGAGGTAGAATTTGCGCTGGAAGGTGCAAACGGGGTCGGCGAAGAGATCAGAGAGGTCGAGCTTGCCTCCGAATTCCTTGACCTGAAAACTGACATTTAGTAAAGTTTCTAAATCTCTCTGTCTCTCTGTCTCTCTGTCTTTCTGTCTTTCTGTCTCTCTGTCTCTCTGTCTCTCTGTCACTCTGTCTCTCTGTCTCTCTGTCTCTCTGTCACTCTGTCTCTCTGTCTCTCTGTCTCTCTGTCTCTCTGTCACTCTGTCTCTCTGTCTCTCTGTCTCTTTGTCTCTCTGTCTCTCTGTCTGTGTTTTCTTTCTCTTTCTTTGTATCTCACCTGAGGGCGCTTCTTCATCAACAGCCATCCCATATGAGCGAAGAAGAATCCCCTGTTGGTGTTATGCGGGTCAGCATCGGTGTCGGTCCACTTGTGGTGGCAACGGTGGTCCCTAGCCCACTCAATGATGTCATTCTGAAAAAAAAAACAATCGATTTATGTAGTCGTTAAGTATTTTGTGCTCAAATAATTTTTTTCGCGCGTTTTGTGGTTTGCAAACGATGTGACTCTGAGAGCAAACAAACCTGAAAAGCGGAGCTCTGCATCAGCATCATCAGCACACGGGCGGGGAAAGAGGCCTTGTAAGATCTGTGGGCCCAGAGACGGTGAGCTCCGGCAGTGATTCCCAGACCTCCGAACAAGTGGAGGAAGAACACTGAAAAAACCAATTTGTTAACCCTGTTTCAGGATTCTAATTATGTTTACAATTAAAAACAAATCAAACGTAAAGCTAACACAAAACTCACTCCAAACGAGAGTCTGCCATTTGGCTTCGAAGAAGACCTGGTAGAGTCCGATGAGAGCTCCAAAGTGGAGAGCAACAAAGATGGCAACGTTGCGCCAAACCACCTGATCCCTCTTCTCGTGCTGAAAAATTGAATTTGTTTCAAATGGAAGCTTACAATGTTACATTGTTGATAAGTTGTAAGAAATATGAAACTTCAGGTAACAAAAATATGCAATTTTTGAGCGTTCAAAACGGTTTTTGGAACTTTAAAGTATCGTTTTGAAAACTTTTTTTTTTGTTGGGAAAAATAGTAAGAAAAAGCAAATATTTTCAAATTGGCACAAAAAAAATCTGCAGCAAAGGTTATGACAGTGGACTACTTACTGTTCTTTTGGCTGTGGAAAAAAAGAAAAGTTCGGCCCCCAATGTTTTTCTTTGATTTAATTTTTTTAAAGTTTTGGAAAGAGTTAATTTTTAAACCCTTAAGCGGATTTTAAAACATATTAAATTATAGAGAAAAACATTATAAACTATATTGGTTGGAAATCTGCGGAAACAAACATTTGCTACAGTTTTTTGGCTGATGTTTCGATCTGCACCGCTATTTTTTTTGTTTCTTAAGTAACATGTGAAAAAAAAACATTTAGTTGTAGAAAATAAAGTCAGAAAAAAACAATGAAGTTTCGATTTATAAATATTTTGTATCCTGGCTTTTAAAACTGAAAAACGGGTTTGATGATCCCAAAAATTGAATTTTCTCAAAAGTTTCGTGCAAAAAACATGTAAGGTTAATAGGATTTTCAAGAATTTACGACAAATAATTTTGAAATTTGAAGGGAAAAGAATTTCGATTTTAGCTCAGAGCCAAGGTGAATGGAATACTGCTGGAATTGTTGTGCGTTCGATTCCCAACTGACAAAAAAAGTTTTTTCTCAAATTAAGCCAAAAAAAAATTTGAAATAAAAAAATCCGAAAATGAAAAAAAAAACCTTTTTGCTTTCTTCATTCAACTCCTCCATAACATCGAGCTCAGCGGAGAGGAATTGCTCAGCAATAACCTTTTCCTGCTTAGGAGCGTGTTTGCGAGATGTGACAACAGTCATTTTATACCTGAAATTACAAATTTCAATAAGTTTTTACATTGTGCTCAAAGTATAGTTCTTTAAAAGTGGACCAAGTGATAAGAGGGGGAATTGTGACCATTTCGGAGAAGGCACGTTGCCATTTGAGAGCGGGGCTCTTATCTAGTGCTACTCCATGTAGCTAAATTGATAAGGGATCGGGTGACGTCTCAGGTGGTTTGGAAGATCAGAGACAAGAGGGGGTGAGCTACGGTACTCCCACAGGGCTGAGAGGTTTTATAGAAGAGGTAATTGGTGGACAAAGTCCGCGGCGCGCATTCAAATGTGGTTGTTGGGTGTCCTTTCGGCGCTCAGCCGATCACGCCATCTCCTTCGCCCCGCCTGCACTGGTCGCACATTGCGGGCTCGCGCCAGCCGGGTGGCAGTGTGGGGCGGTCAAAAACAACTTCCGCACATCAGCAAAGGTGGCGCGATTACACGGCATTGCCTGATTTTACGATCTTTGTTAGAAAAGAGTGCTGCGAGAGTACACACACCAAAGGTGGAATGGGGGAATTCGAAAAATTTGGAGATACTGGAAAATGCTAAAAAATGACTACCAATTAGAATAGTTAGATTTTTTAACGATTGTCCGCCTTAAATCTCGCTATTTGTGGTTCAAAATAATGAAAAAGGGACAGCAGTCGCTGTTAATTTGTGACGTTGGTTGTCATTTTAAATCTAAGTTTCGTGGGATCAAAATTGACCTATTTTCAAAGCACAAAATTGTTTTTAATATGTTTTGGTAGAATTGTAGGTTCCTTAAAAAACCCTTTACTTTTTTTCAATTTTTAAAAACACGAATTTTAAAAAAAAAACCTGGTAAAATGTCATCAAAGTGAAATCGATCCTAAATTTGTATCGAAACTAAACTTATAGCTAAGAGAAAATATGTTTACAAAAAGAAACTAAATTTATAGAAGACAAATCTAGATATTATCGAATTTTGAAACTTTTTTGAATGACTGAAAAATTTATAAATCGATACGAAAAAAGTTGAAATGTTGAAAGCTTGAATCTAAAAGAGTTTGTTTGAATACAGAGGGTGAATTTGGAAATTTGAATGTTAAACGGCTTTTCAAATGCTGTTTTTAGAATTTTGAAATCTTATCAGTGGAAACTTTAGCCAGCGTTTTGAAAATTTGATAAATTATTGAAAGCATTAACCTTAAATGAATTTGATTTTCTTTTTTTCAATGGACTTTTTAAAAGTATACGGAAAGCTCTTGTTTATTTAATTTCAATTTAAACCATTCTTTGTATGTAGCATCACAATTTTTGTGACTATTCGCCATCACTCAACGACTTCTACAAAAAAAGCGGCTGATAAGAGACCTGGTTACTGTAATTCTAAAATTGAGGGGGTATGTATTCATTTTATAAAATTTACAACCTTAGGGAAATAAATAATAAAAAAACTAGGCAAAAAAGGACAAATTCAAAATTCAAGCCTTAAAATTGATTTGAAATGGAACCAATGTTTTCGAAATCAGATTTTCAAACGTAAAAAGCTATTCAGTTTGAAACAAAAGGCGACCGCTACAAAATGTAGCCGTTTTACCCTTTCGCAACGTGTTTTAACATGGTGGTGCCACTTTTTGGAGACGATAAGCTTGTTTGATTTGAGTAGTGCGTTTGATCAAACAACGAAAACTTGATCTATGTGTTGTAAAACATTTTGATTGTATTTCACTTTTTAAAAAATGTAACAGAATCAAATTTTTAAAAGAAACCGTTTTCTTTAATTTTACGATTACATGTTTCAAAAAATATTGTGAAACGCAAATTTCATATAGAAGAAATATTTTCATAAAAACGTTCAAAAACTTTATAATTTGAGTTTAGTAAAGCCGAAAATGTAAAACAAAGTCTCGAAATATGGAATTTTCGCCAGAAAAATATATTTCAAAAGACAAAGTGGCAAACGAATTCGATGATTTGGATTTTTGAATCTGGATTTAAGAAGTGGTTGAAATGGAAAAACAACAGTCAAAGGAAAGTGAATGTGTGATAATTTTTCGGGGAAGCTCCCCGGTTATCAGTGCATATCGCACCATTTTTGCACCTTTATACCACCCGCGCCTGGCTTATCTGCACGGTCGAAGGGGCGGGCGGTCCTGCTACCAAGCGAAGTCTGGTATGGGCATTTGCGTCATCTGACTTCCTGAGCAGAGAACTCCAACGACCTTGGTTTCAGATTTATTGCTGTATCAAAGAACACCACATTCTTACTTACAGTAATCTTGCTTCTGAAGCTACTTTGAACTTTCACAAGTTGTATTCTTTTTAAATCCTACTAGTGTCAAGAAAGGACACGCCCCTTTTTGATCTTTGTTTCGGAATCTTCTTGAAAGAAAAAACTAGTATTGTCCTAGTCAACTGTAGTCAAAAATAGACCACGCCCCTTTTTAGGCCTTTTCTTCTTAAGTTCATATGAACTCTTACAAGTTACAATATTTTCAATTTTATTAATTTCAAAATAGACGCCCATTTTTAGAATTTTTTTTGGTAGCTTCTTTGAAACCTTACAAGTTTTATTCCTCGCCAACCCTACTAGGCTCAAAAATAGGCCACGCCCCATTTTGGACCCTTTAATTCGGATGCTTCTTTGAACCCCAACAGGTATAAATAAATCCGCCTCTTTTTAGACCATTTTTTCTGAATCTTCTTTGAACCCCAAAATGTTGCATTCCTTGTCAACTCAACAAGCGTCAAAATATGCCACGCCCCTTTTGTAGACCTTTGATTGTTGCTGTGATGGGTCTTTTTCTATCAAATCGCACCGAATTCCTATTCTTACCGCTACCAATTGTCAAGGTTACGCAAACCCGACGTTTGTCTTTTTTGGTCAATATAAAAATGGTCAAAAATAGGCCACGACCCTTTTGTAGACTCCTATTTTGATGTTAAAATGGATAAATTGCATATCAACATCATTAAAATTTTACACTTTTTCAAGAATCGCCAATATATGTTTAATCAAATTCGAAATGTAAGCAAATGGCAACTGTCTTTTGACCAAGTGCGAACAGAGTCCTTGTAACGTTTATGTTTATTTGTACAGTCCTCACTTCGCCCTTCGATATTTCCCCATTCCTGTCTATTTTCTGCAGATGCTCAAACATCGCAACGTACATGTCTACGCAACGGTGAAAACTTGTTTTGTATGTAGCCTAGCAGAATAGAAAACGGGGACAAAGTTTCGCCCGAGACCGATTTACTCATAGACTGACCATATGGTTGGAGGACAAAGTGTGCGCTAAGGCCTCGAACACCAGAGTTTTGAAAATTTTTAGGGTGATCACGGAACTCACAGGCTGATGAATCTACAAGAGCCAAATTGTTAGCAAAATATGAATTTTGAGCTTTTCTGACAGATCTCAGTCACTGGTCGATTCTATCGCAAAAGTTTATTTCAACACAGCTTGATTGAAACATTTTTGCATTAGCCTTGTAATTTAGTTAACTTTGAACGTGAATTTCACCTTAAAGGGACAGTAAGGGGGTTTTCATTTAATTTTCGAGCTTCTACGGTCGGAAATTATGCGAATTAACTATTCTAAATTGTCTCGCACCCTCCTCGTTTCCAGCGCTCTCTCGGCCAATTAGATTAAAATTCGGCTCATTTGTATTTCTTTTAAAAGCCGGACACGCAGGGCGTACTGCCGGTTTACAAATCTGTAGACGGAGACCCGTTTTTGAAGACTTTGAAGCGTATTTTCTCGAAAACGGTAAATTTTCGACCCATAGCCATATATATTCTCATGATCAGCGAATTTTTCTCTCTTAATTGAGCTAATGTTGTAAAACCCGCCTGATTGTCCCTTTAAAGTGACCACCAGCTGGATATCGAAAAGGAAATGAACAGTATGCTAACTGTGTCATTCCAATTGAAATTATTTTCTCTAATACCGCGCCAGAAAACGGTTGTTCACAGAATGCTGCCAAGTTCTCATTAGCATATGAATTGCATGTCCGTGAAAAACCCCCTGAAAACCCCCTTTGGATGTTTTTTTTCTAACAGTACAAGCGTGCCTTTTGTATTTCTTTTACATTTGTTTTGTACAAAAAGGTTTACAAAAGGGCAACTTTCGGTTTTCCATAAAGGTAGTCAGCGCCTGCTCAATTTTCCATATTGCCCTGTTTTTGTCCTTTGAAGTTGTTTGTGAATAACAATGCCTGTGAAAAAACAGTTTCTGACTTCCTGTGTAGCCTAGCAGATTAGAGAACATGGGCAAAGTTTCTTCCGCCACCGACCCTGACTCAGAGATCGGCCACATGGTTATGGGGGCAAAGTGTGCGCCACGGCCTCGAACAGCTGAATGGGCGAACCTTTGTTCGTAGATTGGACATGCAGATATCCAAACTTTTAAAGATGTGTTTCAATTGTAGACATATGTACTACTAAATGAAAAATTTCCGAAATGTTGTTGTTTGGTCAACCCGGGGGTGGAATTGAACTTGTGACCTTTTGAGTGGTAGCGCGCCTTCCACCTTTAGATCACCAACGAATGAAGTCGTTTTCACCTTCCACGAACCCGCAACAAACAGTATCAGCCACAAAGATGTCAACTTTAGGCAGAAATTTTGCTTTCTTCGAAAAACCTACTCTTTATGTGCGTCAAATTGATCAAAAATGGGTTTTTTCCACAAATTTGGAACGGCCCAAATACCTCTTCGGGAAAACCTTTTTTGAGGTCTTGCGAGCGTATTGAAAAAATGAGGTTTTTGGTACTTTGATAAATTTGTTAAAAACTGGCGGTGATTTTATGAATTCGTTAAAGTTTTCATATATACTCCCGCCAAATCTACTTCGGAACAACAGCGAAACATTGGCACGTTGTTCCGAAGTAGTTTTGGCGCAAACAATAACGAGCCTTTTTCGGCGTTTTCAAAAATAGTTTCAGTCATACAGTTTCAGTCATTTTCTAAAGCTGTTACCAGAGCTCATGTTAATCTTGCAAACATGGAAAATCTGCAATGTTTCAACACGCTTTCAAGATCACGGAAATCTTTCTCCTGACGCCCTCTACAGTTTTTCTGGAAAGATTATGGAAAATTACCTATGGAAAGTTACAGTTTATCGGAGAGCTTTTCGGCTTGTTCCAAGCGAAAATATGAAATAAACATTGGTAGTTAAAATTGCAAAAAACCTAAATTTGATATCTTTATGGGCGGTACTTTAACAAATTTTCTAATTGTTATAATCTAGAAGAAAATAACTGATTTTTTTCCTAAACTAAGGAATGTGGCGCACGCTGAAAAGCCAAGTTTGGCGTATTAACTCTTTTCTTAAAGGGACAGTAAGGCGGGTTTTACAACTTTAGCTAATTAAACAGAGAAAAATTCGCTGATTATGTAAATATATATGATTATGGGTGGCAAACTTACTGTTTTCGGTATATCTGGCTTAAAAGTGTCCAAAAACGGCCGACCATCCGCAGATTGTGCGGATGGCCAGTACGCCCTGCGTGTCCGGCTCTTACAAGGAATGCTAATGAGCTGAATTTCATTCTAATTGGTTTAGAGAGCGGTGAAAATAAAGAAGGTGCGAGACAATTTAGCATAGTTAATTCGCATAATTTCCGACCTTATCCGATCACTTTAAAAAGAAAAACGAATCACCGTCCTTGACTTCCTAGTTCACCACGTGCTCGTTCAGCGTTCCGTTGTGCGCGCCTTGCACTTCCAAATGTAGCGATCGCTTATCGCTCGCACGCTGAAAGATATAGTTTCTTGGCGTGACACCGCTGCGAACCATGAACTTGGGTTGTTTCCCGTAGCGTAGCAGAAAATCACAGGGTGGACAAAGTTTTGTTTTGACAGCCGATGGACCAGTGAGCGGACGTGGGTTTTCTAAAGGATTACTCATAGATGGTTTAGAAATGTGGTGTTACTTTTGAGTGACGTGTTCCATATTTCAGTATTCAGACATTTCCCCGGTATCGAAGCATTTGACACCGAGAACCACAGGGTACCTGCCAAGATCAATCTTATAAACATGTGTGTGGATTTCAAATCCTAGCCACAGTGCTCTCAAAGGCTGGGCAGGAACGGACCATTTCATATTTTTCCAACTCGGGCATCACCTAGTCAATATGTCACCCACGTTACCAGCGTTGAAGCTCTGCTGGTGCACTTTGGTTTTCTAACTTACGAGGGAAGTCCGTTATGGTACCCCCGGAGTTCGGAACGACACCTTTACCATTGGATAGAGCATAAAAAGTTGTCCCTAAAAGTGGTCTTCAATTTTGCTGCGGACAAAGGGGAGCCGAGAAATGTCGGTTTTCGTTTCTATGCTAAATTATGCATTTACGCAAATGTGGCTTATCTTGGGAAGAAATCGACCGCTATAATGTGAAAACGTGATAAAGTGGTTAAATTAACTGTCAAAGATGAGCTATGCTGGATAATATTTTTTTCCCTTTTCAACTTTAACTTTTTTACGACATTTTTTGTTTTTTAAATTTTTTACAAATGGAAAACATGGGGAGGGAAGACCATTTTCAGATTTAACTAAAATTCTAAAAACAAAGAATAGATTGCCCGGTTAATAAAAAATTTTGAAAAACAAAAAAATGTCATAAAAAAGTTAAAATTGAAAAGGGCAGGACGGACTTCCCTCTTTAGAGCTAGTTAAAGGGACAGTAAGGAGTCTTTTTATATCCTTTTCGTCTTATTTTTGATCGGATACGGTCGGAAAATATGCGAATCAACTATGCTAAATTTTTTCGCACTCACCTCGTTTTAAAAATATTCACATGATTTAAAGAAATTTTAATTGTAAGGTAAGAAACATTGCCACCGGGGTGAAACAATAAACCGGCCGGCTAAAACCTTTTTCGGCTCGACATGACCCAAAAAAGACCGCAAAAGCCGATGCTTCTGGAAAAACGTAAGCGAATGGCCCAGTGGGATAAAGTGTTTTCAACAAAAGAAAATTGCCGAGCTGCTTTCCAAAACCAACTTTTCCCAGCTTTGGGCAGTGCGTTTTTCTTTCGAGAATAGTCTTTCTTCCAGAGGTTTACCGAAGGTTTGAATAAGTGAATTTAAAAGTATTGATACCACTTCCTGGCCAACTTTCTGTTGTCCCTAAATAAACAGCGCACATCACCCAAAGGAAGCGAGTTTCCTCGCGTGAGACGAACCACGTGATTTGAGCAAGCGTTGAAAACAAGCCGAAAAGCACCGTTCATTATTCAAAAGCTTTGTAGCACAGTTACCAACTGAATATAATTTTTTGCTGTTTTCGCAGCTAAGGATTTTACTTTAAAAATGAAAACTACTGGAACAACTCCCTCAAATACAAAAATTGAATTTTCTTTTCAAAAAACTTTATTGAACTTTTTCATAGTGCTTTTAACGAAACAAACAAAACACTTTTTTTAATTAATAAATTACTATTGTCTTTTTTTGTTGTTGAGAAGTTCGGTACAAGATGGTCCAAAACAAGTTACGGTATCCTTATCTTCAGTTGTCAGTGAAAAAGGTTCACAAACATTGGAAGGGAAAAAATCATAAAATTATTTATATCTTGTTTCTCTAAATCGCAAAATCTGATTTCTACGGGAACTTGTTCCCCTCTCCACCATTCAAAATGAGCATAAACTTAATTTAAAAGTAAAAATGTTATTCAAGATTAATAATAATGTTTATGCAGTTTCTACCTAGCAATAAGTTAATTTCGCTCATTACAAACAATTGAGTATCGAAGGTTCTTTGATGATTCGTTTTCGATTTTTAAGTCTTCTTCATTGCTCGAATTTTCTCCAACCACGATTTCTTGTCCGGCTTGGGGATGCTTCTTATTTCTTCTGGCGTTCGAATAGGTCGTTGTTCCATTTGGCGGGGCACCGTTTGTTGAATCTAAAAAAGAAAAGAAAATTTTTATGTTGATTTTAAAACTTTAAAATGTTTTAAAAACAGTGAACTTAGACCTTTTGTTTTAGAACGTTTAATCATCGAATAGTGAAAAATCGGCTCACCTAGAAAAAGTGAAAATAAATAGGTCGCAAATTAACGCTTTTCGGTATAATTCGCTCCAAAATCACAAAATTCATTTGTAACTTTTGTAATAAAACTTTGAATTTAAAAAAAATAAACTAGCCTTTTTGCGATTTTATTTTATTTGCGATTTCTTCAATGCTCAGAGCTCTATTTAAAATAAACCAAATTTATTTTGATTCAAATAGGAATTAAAAGGATGTGAAATTTGTAAAACTTAAAATAAAAACAACAAAAAATAAACAAACAAAAAACTTATTTTTGTTAAGAATCTATTCCAACTCAATTTCTTTCAAAAAACGAAATTTTCACCGAGATATGGAATATTGAAAAAAGTGAAAAAAGTGCGTTTCGAGGGTCGAGTGCTCTAAACTCGCTCAATAGCCAAAAACATGACCCATGGCTAACCTAGGATTGAATGGCGTGGATGGATTTATACGTCGCGTGATCAACTTTTTCTATCACATTTTTTTTCCTAATGCAAAAAAACTCATAAAAATGCAGAAACCTTCCAAAATACTATTTTGTGTCAGAAAAAAGTTATGCTTACTATTTAAGTTATGCAAACTGGTTTTGAAAATGCAATGTTTTATGGAAAAAAAATGGATAAACTCGTTTTTTTTGGGGCACGCATCGAGCATTTACATAAAACGTACATTAACAGGTCTCGCATGGGTCACTTGCGAAGGTGGTCGGATTCTCGAAACCTGGACCGGCATCGACCGTTGAAGTCTGCCAGTTCCGGTGAGACTTTTTCGTTTTTCTTCCATGTGAACACTCTGAAAGAAGGAAGGGAATTCAGAGTTTGTACGCGTATAGGGTAGGGATAGCTACATATGTAGCTAGCTATAAGGTATAATTTACCCGATGGTGTTCCTGTCGCAGGAGAATAGCCTCTTGAGCCGCGCCCTTGTCGACCGGTCCGCTTTCGGTGCTGTAGCCGCGTTCGATCCTCCGCGGACGGGCTATGTCACTACCTAAAATAAAAATAAAGAAACATATGCTACAAAAACGAAGTTTTAGAAGAATTCGTGGGTTTATGACGACAACAAGTGGCATGAGAACCTTTGGAACACCCCAGGGAACTCAGCCACATGTGACCATAACTTTTTATAGAGTTGTCGCAAAAGTTCGCAGTTCAGCATGACCAAAACAAGGCAAAGTTCGTAAAAACAAGAGCTACGTCATGGCAAACCTTTTTCAAATGTGTGTATATTTAGCTTTCCGTCACTGACATAGGTAATGTGGGATATCGTAGCCAATCGAAGCCGGCTGATTCTAATTGGACTCAAAAGAATCGAACAATTACGGAATATGTTAGTTACCCCACGGAAAACAATGTTCAGCAAACATTTTATGTGTGGGCTTCAACGCAACTAGAATTAAGACTGAAACATATCGTAGCTGGGGCCCAGCAGCTGGGCTAAATGGCGGCCAAGAGCGGAAAAAATCCAAGAATTCTTCATTTTTTTGGGTTGCAAAGCGGTTGTTTTGTTGCTGAAGACTTCAATTTGGGGGCGTTTGTTTTGGCCTTGTGCCTAAAAGAGGCAGATGTTGCGATGGGGTTAACTTGATGACGAAATGCTTTGATGTAAAAGAAAAAGCTTTCACATCAAGTTATTTTTATGGGCCTTTTTTGCATTGGTTGCGGGAAATTCGAAAGCTTAATGCTTTGTTCGATTGACTTTTTATTGACTTAACATATAGTTGAAGCCAAATTACTTAGCTAGAATGTGCAAATGTTTTGATGTTGTTTCTAGAGTAATATAGGATACTCAGTCCAGGTACACAGCCAAATCGCCCGCAAGTTGTTTTTAGCTAAAAGTATATAATAAACGGAAAAACAGGACAATTTAATAGAGCGTGTGGCGCTCTAAATAAAACTCCAGCTCTCTATGAAACCTATTTTGGCCAGTTTGATTAATAGAGAATGATATTTTTGAATAGCCTACGTATTCCTGTTTCGGATTCTGTCTTCCTATGTTACTGAGCTGGTCTGGGGGTGTGAGTTATGGTGCTTCTCTGATTTGTATAAAAGCCGAATAATGGCATTTTCAGGTCAATAATTTGAAAAAAATACGATCATAACTTGAGTTCAAAAGCTGATTCGGAAAGAGAATGCCTAACTATAAGTCTTTCCAGCATTGCCGCTTTTCAGACATAATTTCGGTTTTTTTAGCTAGGATGCTAAGACGCGATTTTTATATGTGTAGAGTTGGTTTCCAAATTAGTAAAAGTAAAATTTCCTACAATTGTTAAGTTGAAAGTTTTTCAGTTAGATGTCGTTGAAGTGAGATACAGTTACGGGGGTACCCACTACCGTAACCCTGACTACAGTAACCCAATCTCGCCAAATTCATTTTTTTCTGTTATAAGATGTTTATAACACATTTATTGTTTAATATGAGCTCTCTAAAACGTCTTTGAATTCTATGTCACAACTTGATAGACACTAGCTCGGCCATTTTAGAAAACGCGTCTTAAAGATTTTTATCTGTTTCAGCTGCAAACACACATTAAATCACTCGTATTTGAATGACTGATGTTATACCGCCCGCTAAACTGTCCACAAACGAAAATTTCAACTAAATGGGTCCTTTTTTCCAAATGGTCTCCTTTCTTTGCTTATAAAACCAACCTCTTCCGTTCATCCGCTCATTAACCAAAATTCTCCTAGCCATTACCGGTGTAGCATTGGGGCTCCTCATTTCTTGCACATCATGGGAAGAAACCACTGCATCTCTTCTTAGACTCGGTCTTCGAATTCTGTAAAACCAGTGTAGCTATTTGGCATTCCTCGAGGCCTACAAATTCTCTGCTCCATCCCTCAAAATCTTCGAATTCCTTCTGGAATCATCTTGAAGTCTCCTAGAGTCGTCTTGAATCCTTTGTCTCATCTCCACTTCAACTTCAGCCATACTGTAACCCACTGTTTTCCTGTCGTAGCTTGTCCTCACCTTATCGGCCTCTTACTCAACCTCCTCTCAGGATCTACTTTTTCAACTCGTTCCAAAACGGGAGAATAAGGAGTTTTCTGCTTCTGCCGACCCATTTCTCTCATCATATGCTCGATTCTGCCTTCGGGGCGATACTCAATCCTTGAGTCTGGGCGGTATGATGATTCGATTCGCCTTGGAAGATGGGATTCTGAGGCAAGGTCGCTTTTCCGGATTTCAAAAGGGTTACCTTTGTCATCAGAATGACTTCCCATAACAGTCAAGAATTCCCTTTCAATCGATTGAATCTGATTATCGATCGAAGCGACTTTCGAAAGTTTTCGCCTTCTTTCCATAGTTGACACTCGTATTTGCTTCAATTCTGGGAGAACTGACATTTCTGGACGGGTCTGAAATCGGTTCATTATGAAAACTGTTTTTTTTAAATTTACCAGTCGATTAGAAGGGCATCCTCCGTGGAAAGAGGAAGGTCTGCGTCTGCGTTTCCACTCAGATTTCACCTTGAGGCGTAGTTTGTCAATCTAAAACACTTTTTAATGTATCAAAAGGATTTTGGTATGCCTGGGTTTGGAGAATCAGTTGGGAGGCTTGAGACGTGATGGAGTCCATTTCTGATTTCCCGAGTTCTGAAGTTTTCTCGACCAGTGCCCACCTAAAACAACCACGTTAAACCTTACATATATGTTGCAAAATTGGAATTATTTTTATCTAATTACAGCATGCTGCGTTTAAAACCTCTGCAAGAGAGCGTGTAAACAGCGAGACGCAGGGGAATAGCCGCTTTTTCGATTTACGCCTGCTGATTTCTAAATGACTTACCATATTGATATAACGTTCCGCCCGTATGCGGCAAATAAAATTTTTTTAAAGCAAATAGCGAAGCAGCATTTCGGCTTAATCAGCTGATGAAATAGAATGGTTTAAAAGGGATGTGGTTTTCCCCAAAGTTTTATAAGAAGTTTGAAAATACAGTGCAAAAACATATTAAAGGACACGAACATAGCTAAAAAATTTTAAACACAAAGTTGGCAGTGGGTCAACTCAATTTAGCGATGGAGCATGTTTATTTCAGAACCTGCTCGGATTCCTTTCTGATATTCGTATTCTCAACTAAAAAAGAACCTTTTCCTTCAAGTTTTTGAAAAACAGGCTGTTTGTAATGTGGGGTTTCAATTAACAAAGCATTTTTAGAACAATCCTTCGTTTTAAATGCAACATTGATAGTTTTGAGTTAACTCGGCAATGGAGCACCTTTACACCTAACCTAATATAACTCATTTACTGTAAACTCGGTTTTTGTCGAATTTGTTGAGTTTTTCTCGAATGAACGTTGACAAAACTTTTTTTTCGTGGGCGGTTAAATTATAAAAATGAGCTTGTTGGCTGTCAATAGGTTCTAATTTCCGACCTTTATTGAATACTTTTTTTATACATATTTGTAAGCATTTTTTTAGACGAAAGACAAAAAAAAGCATTCAAAAGCATAAAAACCTATGAATCCCAAACATCGCACTTTTTGAAACATTAGTTTTCTACTAAACGCAAATATCTTGTGTTCCTGCTTTTTTTTGCAATGTTTGACACATTTTTAAAATTAGATGATTTTGAGTTACACCGCAAGAAAGCATTGTAAACAGCAGTCAGTAAAAACTACATCAAATGATTTTATACGTAAATGTACCCTTGCGTACACTGATTTTCATCCAAACGCACCGTCTAGCTTTTGTTTACTTACCTCAGTTCACTGATTTTCTGAACAGCCCTCGTTGTCAAGGAACACAAACTCTCATAAGCAGGCAGCAGTTCCAATTTCCTTCTCAAACACGGCTCCAAACTACTTTCATCTGGAATCATGAACGTTTCCCATTTCCAAGACACAAACCAAGATAATGACTTTTCATAAGTGTAAAGTTCTCCCTTTGTAGTCTCTCCAGCTGCTCGAGACAGTTCTGATAAGCCAAGCGTTCCTGGGCGTTCGCGCTGACGGCCTAAAATAAACAATCTCTGTCAAAGTTCCGGGAATTCTTGAAGGGTTCGTCGAACACCTTTCTGCTACGAACATTCGGGGCAAAGAACGGAAAGGTTAGTTTTTCTGGCTACAACTTGTAGCTGGTAGTTGCACAAGGGACTGAACATAGTGTTCAAGGCTGATAGTCAACGTTGCATTTTCCATTCAGCTGGCTACATGCTTGCATTTTGGTTTTGAAAAAGTGTTTACTAGAAATACATAACTTTTCGTTTGAAGAAGGACACAAAATGAATCGAAATGGACTTGCCTTGATTTTGAACTACCTACCTCTGCGGTGGCAATTGTTTACGGTCGGAATGTAGATATTTGCAAACCGATTTTTTCCCGGGTTAGTATAGAAATTAACCCACACAATTCAGTATTTCGCAAATATGCAATATACTGAAGATTGTGGGTTAATTTGAAATTCTTCAAAAAAAATAAAATCCCGTTGAGTGTTAAGGCTAGTGGGCAGAGTTTCGCTAAATGTAATGTACACTCAACATTCAAAAGAGAAAATCTTGGAATTGGCCCAAAATTTGTTAAAAACATGCACGACTTTTGGGACATTAATGATTTTTCGGCCTGGTTACGTAATCTGAGCTCAAAATTGTCCAAATTTCTAAAGCCCATCATTGTCACCATGTTTTGACTTGATGTCCTCTTGAAAGCAATTTTTAGGGCTACCAGGTAAAAAAAATCCGAATTTCGAGAAACTTCACTGGGATATATATCACTTTCATATCACTTTTTTTCACCTTTTTATACGAATATGCAGCACAATTTTTCCAATAAACCGTTTCCACAAAAGGTAAATATATTCTTGTGTTAAAGGTTTTTAAAATTCAGAAATTTCTTTAAAAAAATATTTCTATTAAAAGTTTTTTAAATCTATTTTTAAAAAAACTTTAACATAGAATTACACAAAGAAAAAAATATTATGCAATCGTTTCGCAAAAACCCAGCCATCGTTTCGCCAAACTAATCGTAAGGTTTAAAAGAATCTAAATCTTTATCGACCCAACTCAAAAAGACATTTTTTTAAATTTCTTTAGTAACATTCAATAATTCCCATATTCCCCCAGCTACCAAATCAGCCTGCGTCAAAACTGGTAGAGCCATTTTTGCACCGTAGTCTAAATTAAGATTTTTAGATTTCGATTAATAGGTTATGCTAGATTTACAAATCACAATTCAAACACCAAAAAACGCTATCAATGCGTGCCACTTTGAGTTTTCTATGCCCTCTCTTGCCTATCAAAATCGTACGATTGAAATAAGCATTGTGTCCTGGAGCACACAAGATAAGACTAGATGGTGTAGTCCCCTTTTGACTTTGAGATATAGGCTCATAACACATGGAAAGACGATTTCAGAAAATCACGCTAATTTCAAAAACCATTGAAACATTAAACTAAATCATTCAAATTTTAAAAAAAGAAGGATGTTGTTTTTTTTAAAAGCATAAGAAAAAAATAAAATTTGAAAAGAAGAATTATGTATAATTGGTTTTAAAAAACCAACCTTCTGGCAATTAGAGTGAACTTCCACGCGACAGTCTCGCATACTTGTTTCAAATTGACGAAGACGATTTTCAATCTGAAACCAATATTTGTGTTTTCAATTTTTTGAAACATACCTTTTCAAGAAGAGCATTCGATCCTCTTGCAATTCGCTCATCTGTGAGCATAGATTCGAGTTTTTCGTTGTAGTTGCAGCGTTTTACAAGTCGGTCCACCTAATTTTCGGCCAAATAAATTTTCTTCCAATTTAAATCACCTCTTCTTCAAGGCGATTCGTGTGAATTTGCTGCTTGCTAAATTGGCTGCTTTTCTCTCGAAGTTGTTCCACGAGACGCTGATTTCTCATCTGAAAACATTTTTCTGTCTTGCTAGTTCTCTATGATTTCAGTAACTCGTTCCTTCTCGTCTCTGAAAAGCTATACTGTTTTCCCCGCCATTGTATATTTGTGTGTTAGGAACCGCTTCAGAATTAATTGACTTATTCAGTTTTCTAAAAGCCACTTAAAAAATTTTTGAATGTTCCATTAAGCATAGTCCATGGAACAGAATCGGGTTATAGATAAAAAAAAATTATTAGCTGACACACAGACATGCGCAGTTTGCCAAAATTCACAAAATCGCGGTTTGTATGGAAATGTTTTGAGAATTCTTGACACATTTGGAATACACTGCATTGCGAAAGTATATAGGCACCCCTTACACACTATGCTAATTAATGTGGCCCACAGCAAAAAGGGGCCTCAAACTCAATCAGATTTTTGCCTAAAAATCAACAGAAAAGGGCAAATTTGACTCTTTTTTTTGGGTTTTTTTTTTGGATTTTTAGGAAATTGTGACATTCAGCATTAGAAAGCGTTCGAAAAGTTGTCATGGAAAATGTTTTTGTTCAGATTCTGAAACCTTTTCTTTTCGAAATGAAGAGTTTAGGAAAAGGAATTTATCCTCAATAGTAAAAAGAAAAAAAAGAAAGTTACTATTTTGTAGCAAAAAGAATTGTTTGCTTGTTCAAAGTTTTTCTTTTGTAATGGAATTTTTTTCTGATTCTGAAAAAAACATTTTTAAAGAAAAAGGTCTTTCTAGGGATCCAAAGTTGTGAAACAAAACCCTTAAACATAAATTGATACCTTCAGTTCTTCAATTTCCGCCGAAAGGCTCTCCTTCTCGTGAAGAAACTGAGTTTCCAAGTTGACTCGGCTACCTTTCACTAAAAAATGTCATTTCATTGAATAATAAATTATCAATTACCTGAGTTCCTATTATGAACATCCAAAAATGAAGCGGCTTTCCTGGTCCTTGTGTGATCTGAGTCCTCACTATCTTCTCTTGGATAATAGGATGCGGGTCGGGGAGGGGGCTGAGAATAAAAATTTATTTTTCGCATTTTTTATCACGTACCTTTGTGATTGGAGGCCTTCGGGAGTGGAACATTTCTGAAAATCTCAAATTTTCTTGGAAGATATGATTAATTTTTACCACTAGATGCATAATGAAGAGTAGCTTCTTCTTGAGAGATCCTCTTCTTTTTTTTCTTTGGAACTGCCTTTGAAATTTGAGGCAAAGGAGAAGTGTCGGGAGCTGTTCGGCGGCGGAACCCAAGGATTTCGAAGATCGAGGATCGACTTGTCGCTGGAAAAGTGTTGCTTACGCTACACTAGGTTTCATTACAAAAACGATCAATAAAGTGATTTTCTCGAATATGTAATCTGCAGTTTTTATTCTTGTTTTTATTATATTGGTACCAACAATCGATAATGCGTTTTTCATTAAATTTAATTAATAGTGCATGAACGTTTGGATCAACCAATGACGCCATCGCTTCACAAAATGGCCGACACAAATTGTCTGCCAAATCAGACTTTATTGGGCGATCGTCCGGACATCTAGACACACATAGAGCAGATTCACAAAAAATAAAAAAAAAATGCTTTTTACAAAAAAACATTTTTGAGCTGCCAAATTTCAACTTTTTCCTGATCAGATCGATTCAATATTTCAACTTCAGAGTAAAGTTTAGTAATGTTGGACACCGAGATTTTCGGATTTTGACATTGCAAAAGAACGCAAAAACATGAAAAATTTGGCTAAAGCTCTTAAAATTTTGGTCATTTAGGTCTAATAGTTAAACGGAAAATGTGAAATGTCAGATTCACATGTTTTTCTTTTTTGAGGATGTTTTGAACTGCTGCGCAAAAATGTGTCATGTTTTAGTTTTTTTTTAATGTAACTGATGGGTCTATCCACGTAACATGCTGTGGGAAAGACTTAAACAAATTTGACAAATTTCGGAAAAATTCGGGGCGCTAAAGCAAACAAGGACAAAAAAAATCGATTTTGACATAAACGTTTCAAAATTATGCCTAGAGGCCATATTTAGATTTTTGACCAAGTTTCAGATAAATCGTAGGTCTAGGCCTTTTTTACGAGTTTCGCTGAAGCGCTGTATTAAAAAAATATTTAATTTGTGTTCATATGTTTGAACGTGTGAAAACCTCCTACTATAAATTATTATTAGTAGCACGTTTCGCTGGTTTTGCTTCTAAAAAACTTACTCATGGTGTCACTGGGTTCTCTGCTAGACGAAGCAGACGATGGAGATGTATATTCACTTAGCGACATGTCACATCGTCGAGGAGCTGAATGCCGACTTCTACGGGAATAATCGGGGTCCTGAAAAAGTCAACTTGTTTGAAATGTACCATTGAAAAGGTAAAAATTGAAAAAACCTACGTCATAGAAAATATTTTCTTCAATGTCGCTGTCGCTGAGTTCCGGCTCGACCAGAGGGGGAGCTCGGGTTCTGGAGTCGGAAAAATCGGTCGAAATGGAAGACGCCGTAAGGCAGTCCTGAAATTTCCATTTTTTTGTCTTTTTCATGAAATTACCTTTCGTGGAGGAGTTGAAAGTCGTTCGCGGGCGCCGTTTCGAATTTCGGCATGGGGAGGTCGTCTCAGTTTCGGAATTATGCTGGAACCACTTCGTCCGTCGAAAATGGCGGACATTCTTTGGACCATTTTCTGAAAAATTTATCACATTTAGGGGAAAACATGTAGAAGCTGTGGTTTTTGACAAAATAAGATGCTGGCTGAGGACATTGCCCTCAGACCCCGCCTTGATGGGCAGCTGATGAATCTGTCCCAGGGGTGGAGGAACGGCGCTTGATTTCTCGCCTTTCGGAACATTGGTCGCTTTAAATTTATGACTTTTTTTTAAAATGTTTTCACACTCACACACTCAAACACTCACTGAGACATACCTTTGTTCTACTCGGCGAAGGGGCAAGTCTCGTCTTTAGGTCCCTATTTTCGGATCTCAGAGAGCCAATTTCATCCACCAAATTGCACAGCACAGCTAAATATCTTAAATTAAACACAAAAGTAAAATGTTTGAGTTACAAAGAGTCTTTAAAAGTGAACAAGAAAATGCTCTTCGTAGTAGCCTCCGCTCTGACCAGACGAAAGCAATTTGCTCGACCAGCTGTGGTTTTATGTCGTCGAAGAGCGACGCTAATAACAAATTTGGCGCAATTTTGTTTTTAAAAAAACATTTAAAATACTAGTTTTTTGTTTTCTAAAAGTTCAACTCACTTATTATTGGCGCGGGATCTTGGGGAATTTCCTCTTCTTTGTTTTGGAGGTTTCTTCGCATGTCTTCGAGCTCCCTGACGAATTCATCTTCCTCCGATTCGTATCTGAAAAGTGGGTTTTGAACTGAAACGAAATTGTCAGAATTTTCGTTACCTCGTTTAAGCTATTAACAATTTGTGTTTAGTACTTTACTTGTGAATAATTTGAAATCTTACGGGGAAAACATTTTCGATCCCCTCCGTAAACCGAGACAGAGAACATGATACGAAAGCCGACGGCACTTTTAATTAATCCCCTCCCTCTAATTGTCTACATTTGTTTTTACAACAAAAGCACGGCTTGTCTGATGTTTTGCAAGCATTACAATAGTTTCGCGGCAAAACAACATTGTTCAGTTTCAGAGAATCTACATGCTTCAGATTTCCATCATTTTACATTATAACTCTAAATTTTCTAAATTTACTACGATGCAAAATTATTCACATTTTCGTCATTGAAACTTGAAAAAAAGCTGGCACATTTAATTTGAAACACATGAATGCTTCTAGATGCCTTAACAAAGTAAATTATACTGCAACTTTGAAACACTTTTTCAACAATTTAAAATTGTTTAAAAAAAAAGTAGATATGGGGAAAAATGTTGTCGACCATATTATAGACTAATAATGGCCTGCTTTTTGATTTCTGCACGCACAGGCCAAGATAGCTTTTTTACTTAGCCAAACAGTCATTTTGATTTTTTCCCACCTACCCATTTGAATTTGCTATAATAGTTAGCATATGTCATTTTTAGAAAAATTATACGAAAGCTACAACTGCCGATTGAGGACCAATAATAGATTTAGGAACAATCAACAAACCATTATTTAGGTGGATTATAAATTTTGAAATTTGCGTTGCAAATTTAGCATTCAATATTTTTCCACAGAAATTTTTGTTCAACTAATTCAAATTTTGGTCCTCTCACTTCGGTATTTTTTGATGAGTTTATGAAATTACCAACTGCTTTTTTTTTAAACAAATTCTAAGTTTTCACTTTCCCAAAGTCTGCTTTAATTGAATCTTTCATAAAACACCAAAATTAACCCAAAACAAGAGCGTAAATTTTTTTATGAGTTTTCAATTTTGTTTATGAATCTTAGTGTTTAATGATCAGAAATCTTTCAAAATTTCGAAATTTTTGTTAGCTAACATAACCTTTTCATGTAAAAACATTTTCGTTCTAAAAATGTGATGAAAAAAAAACACGTCCTTGACCATAGTTTAGACTAATTTTGGCATTTGACCTGGTTTTGATATCTGCACGCACAGACCAAGATCGTTTTTAACGTAGCCAAACAGTCATTTTGATTTTTTACCGCCTGTTCTCTCAATTTACATTACCATGTCCTTTTTAGAAAAATTTTACGCAAGCTACAGTTGTCGATAGACGCCTTTATGAGGGCAAATAAACACCAAGAAACATTTATTAGGTTGGTTTTCAATGTAAAATTTTTGGTTTTTCAAAATTTAGCTTTCAATGCTTTTTTTAACTAAAATTTTGCACTGAGCCTTTCGTTTTTTTTTTTACCTTCTTTTCTTTAATAAAACACAAAAACTCGAAACTCACATGCTAGCCATTTCAACTTTTTTGTTTTTCTTGAATTAAAAACTATAGAGCCAATTTTTATTTTACAGTTATATGAAGTTTTCAGAATAATTTATTACTATGTTTGTAATAAGCAACAATCATAAGCGCAGGTGGTACATCAAAATGTGCTAAATCCACTAACTACCTTTTCTCATAAGTTTGGGGTCCAATTCTTCGACACTTCCCAATTTTCTTAGTTAATTTGAAATTACCTGTTAATTATGTCGCGCACTGAGTATGGTGGCGCCGAAGGGGTGCTCATTGCGACGGTTGTTGCAAGTGACCCGCGAAGGCTGTAATGCGACAGCCGGGCGACCTCAAAACATTCTCACGATGATCACTGTGTAAGGGACCGCCGCGACGAAAGAGCAACGCGCGGGCTTTTGAAAACAGCACAGAAACCAACCAAACAAATATTTAAAGGGTTCGTCAGGGGCCTTTTCATATTCGCATGCTAATGACGGCTTGGCAAGCTTTTTGCGCACGGCCGTCGTCTGGAGCGGTGTTCGGAAAAATCATTTCAATTGAAATGGCTCGATTAGCATACCATTTCCAATCAGAAAAGGCCCTTGACGGGTCCCTTAAAGTGGTCATCGATTAAAACACTTCTGCGACGTTTTTCGACATTTCAAAAAATAAAACTAAAAATTGTTCCAAAACCCTTATGTGAATAGGCGCCCTTATGTTCACAACATATTTCGCATTTAGTCACATGCCATCGTGTTTATTTTCAGAGTTCTTTTGTTGTTGTTGTTTTATGAACACGTATACATCACATCATGAAAACTTGAGATTACATGTTACCTCACATGACAACCACCTAACGTCTCAAATATCACCAATTAGTGTCAGAAAGAGTAGATCATTATATTTATGCCCAAGTTTCAGTTTTACAAAGTATGAACTCTTATAAACTGTCTTAATTGTGTTTATGTTGATTATAAGGCATTCTCCCAGAAATTAGAGAGGTGATGTTAAAGGGACAGTCAGGCGGGTTTTACAACACTGGTCAATAATTCGAATTTTTCTCTCTCAAATAAGAAAGAAAAATTCGCTGATCATGAAAATATATATGACTATGGGTCGAAAATTCACAACTTTCGAGACAATGCGCTTCAAAGTCGTCAAGACGGGCCTCCGTCTACAGATTTGTACACAGGCAGTACGCCCTGCGTGGCCGGCATTTACAAGACACCCTAATGAGCCAAATTTCATTCTTATTGGTTGAGAGAGCGCTGGGAACGAGGAAGGGGCGAGACAAATTAGCATAGTTGAATTGCAAAATTTCCGACCTTAGCCGATCGAAAATGAAATGGAAATCCCCCTAACTGCCCCTTTAAAAAGGTGTTGTCGCCAAAAAAAAATGCAAAAATTTATTTCATAAATATTGGTTCTATTTTTCATTTTTAGCAAACATTTCCCATTTTTTGTAATCTTTGGAAAGCCTGTTCAGACAGGGAAATTAGCTAACAAGGGAATGGTCGCAACCTGCCCGTGAGGTTTTAACATGTGTTATATATCGTTTGGTAGCTTATACGATGCCAAACAAGAATCTGTTCCCCAAATCTGCTGAAGGACCTCCAGCGTCGAGAAAGAGGCGCTCAAAGTTTGAGCAGCTCCTCGGCGCAGGCCGGCCGCGGCATAAAAGGGACGCGTTGGCCCCACGCCGCCGTGGCCAAGTGGCGCAGCGACAGAGCGCATCACCATCAATCTCAAGGTCCCGGGTTCGATCCCCCGGTGATGAATTTCTTTTCCTTTTTGTTTTTTTTTGTTTGTGTTTCGTATGTTTTCGTAGTATTTCGTCGACATTTCGAAAAAAAACCAAATTGTGCTATGGAATAAGCCAGTCAGTCGGCAACTTCAATGAAGCTGTCGCAGCGAGTCGTTGCCGTCCTGGCTAACGAATGTTATTCGTTACCACCGTAACCATTGTTAGCCCCATATAAATCTGTCGACTTATTCCATAGCACAATTTGGTTTTTTTCGAAATGTCGACGAAATACTACGAAAACATACGAAACACAAACAAAAAAACCAAAAAGCAAAAGAAATTCATCACCGGGGGATCAAACCCGGGACCTTGAGATTGATGGTGAGGCGCTCTGTCGCTGCGCCACTTGGCCACGGCGGCATGGGGCCAACGCGCCCCTTTTATGCCGCGGCCGGCCTGCGCCGAGGAGCTGCTCAAACTTTGAGCGCCTCTTTCTCGACGCTGGAGGTCGTTCAGCAGATTTGGGGAACAGATTCTTGTTTGGCATCGTATAAGCTACCAAACGATATATAACACATGTTAAAACCTTACGGGCAGGTTGCGACCATTCCCTTGTAAGGTTACGAAAACACTTTAAAAGACAAATGTATATACTTCTCGCCAAATCTTCCGCCATTTTATTGGCACGTTGTTCCGAAGAAATTTTGGCGATAACTATGTGTTCGACAGATGTTTATTTAAATTTTTGATAATTTACCCTAAAGTCTAATATAAATTATTCGACGAAACTGCGCTTATCTACTGTATATGCATACTAATAAAAAATTTACTTTAAAAAAATGTACAAAATCGGGGGTTAGAGAGAAATGTTTGAGGATTTGTGACACAAACGATTGACAATTGAAGTCTTGACAATATGGAAAATGTGTTTTATGAAGATCAGGAAAATCTCCTCTGCGAACGTACAAGCTTTGAATCAATCAGGAAAATGTGTTGTTTTTCTGCAATGAAATTGCCTATTTTCTTTTTTTTATTGGAATACCGGCTGTGATTTAAATATGTTTTAGAAAAAAAGGGGACCTAAACTGATTCCTCGCCGTGTTATTGAAGATTGTTTTTTATTTAAAAAAAAAAATTGTTTTCAACGACTCTCAGCTTCATGCATGACTAAACAGTCTGAGATTTTTACCCAGGAGCGATCTTTGTAACTACTTTGAACTCCAAATTCATTCCAAATGTGTTTTGATCTTGCCATTTGACGCCATCCAAAACACGTTTTTCAATTACACGGTATAGTGATTTTCAATTAATAACATTTTTTGTCCCCTACACCCACGCGTAATTCGATTCTTTTCTAAAATTGACTTGTAAATGAGCTGGATTACTGTAGCTTTCAACGTTATAGCTTTTCTTTTATTTTTTTCCACTGCAAACCTGCTTCCTCGTTCATTGCGAACAGCCCTGAGGCGCCTTTTGTCTTTTGCAGACAACCGCTGTGGTTACATTAAGAGCGGGCTCAATTTTTCGGCTGCTCTGGCATTTTCATAGGGGGAAATGGGTTTCTCGGACGAGTGCACCTCTCCATTAGTCGCCCGATCGACTGGAAAATCTTGGGAGTTGTTTCCCATGCGTCAATCCACATGGCTCACCCTGTTATAATTGTTTTGAAACTTCCATATTTTGAGTGGGGTGACTAAATACACAATTTGATGCGTTGTATTTAGTGTTGGAAGACTCGTGCGATTCGAAATCATGGATTTTGCCCAAATTTTGTCACAAAAGTTTTTTGTCTAAAACATTATTTTGAAACTTTTAAACATTTATCGATTTTCCAAGTTGAACAAAGTTAGACAATTTTACGCCTAAATCGGTATTTCCTTTCAAACTGACCCGAAAAAATATGCTTTTGCCAAAATCATTTTTTCTCTTTAGGTTATTCAATTTTTTAAACTACATATGGCCTCAATTGGAAGGAACTATTTTGTTTTTGTACAATTTTTCACAAGGGTTGCAACAAATTATGTTTTTACAAGTTGAACATTTTGGACCCTAAATACTGAAATAATGCCGATTAGCGCACGAAGTAGGGGAAAATTGCTCATCGGCGCCCAAAAATGCTTGCCGCCCTAGAGTTTGAGCCATTATTCGCGTAAAAAAAACTATTCGTTCGAGTTTTTCAGGTGGTGAATAGCCGAAAAAATTAAAGCCCCTAGAGAAAAAAACGAACACCTTGCTTACAATTTTTTAAATGGTTGTTTCGGGTCACTCTGAAGACAAATGGTGATTGTTAAAAGATATATATTGATTGAAGCTTCTGTACCATTTTGAGCATAACTATCATAGCCAGGTGTTACCTATCGTAGCCAGGAACCGAAAATCAAGAATTGCCTAAAAGCTTCAAAATGGCGTGTGTATACCAAAAAAATATCAACGTTTTCGACAAAGTTTCAGCAATCGCACCGCCATAGTGTCGCATGGTCTCTCAGACAGTTTGATTTTTATAGAAATTTTTTATAAATATACCACAAAGTTTGTAAAACTGTTGAAATCTAAGAAATCAATAAAAAACAGTTATCACTGGAACTTTTGAAATGCGTATAAAAATGGTGTTAAGGAAATCATACCTACAGTTTAGCAACCAGTAAATTGAAATCCGAAAACGACTTTATTGCAAAATGCGTGCGATACGCAGGCGAGACAGCGTACAATGAGCGGAGACGCAGGGAACAACCGCTTTTCAGTTGCCCCTAGGAAGATTAATGACCGAAATTTACCCAATTATAGAACAATGAACAAAAATTTTGTTCTCTTTTTATCAAGCCTTCACCCAAACAAACCCTTCTCTGTGGGTTGCTTTTTCAAATAACTTGAAAATTAACATTTCAACAAGTGAAAAACCATATTCCACTTTGAGAAGGTTCATATAAAATTACAACTCTAGAATCAGCCTAGTTCAGCCCAATTAACTAGTAGATTCTGAAAAGAAAAGTGTTGGGCCTCATGCGACTAATTTGAGCAGAAAGAGGCTCCCTTGTGGCAAACACTACACTGAAACATTGACGAAAATAGTATAATTTCATGAAATTAGCCAAAACACGCGACTTCGTCAGAAGACGTTAATCAAGCCAAACACCAACACCAAATTGGGATGATGTCTCATTAGTCTTTAAACTACCACCGTTTCCGTTTATTCTAGACACATTCGTGTTTGGCAGCCATTCTCCCTCCATAACATGAAAACCTTTCTAAGCCCTTTTGAGGTGACTCAGTCGAGCACAAGCTAATGTTGACTAGAAGCGTTCATTCACGCCATCTGTCAATACTAAGCCAAGGAAATTGTTATTTACTATGTTTGCCGTTTCCATGATAGATGTTGGCTTAAGGGGACCCTTCACTTCGTAAATACTTTTTTTCTGTTTTTGTTTACTTAAGCGGTTGTTTTGTTTTTCTTGGGAAGTTTTTTTTGTTTAGAAATCGAAATTTTAAAGATACCTAACATAAATGTAACAGTCCCATTTGTTACCGGTTCTCACGGTTTTTCAGGTTTCATCTCGTTTTAGGGGCAGATTGCCAGATTTAGGAAAAAATTAGGTATAGTTTAATTTTAAAAATCGAATTGCAAACATATTGATGCCTGAACAAGTCACACATCTACCATAAACGCATCATCCTTGTTAAAGGGACCCTCAGGGACTTCGACATTTCCATTTTCATCGGTACTGTCGAAAAGTTTACTATTTATATATGCTAAATTGTCTGGAAAATTCTTCATTTTCCGAGGAATTTCGTCCTATTAGAATGAAAACTTCGAAATTAGACTTTCTTGTAAGCATGCAGGCGTTGCGGCCATCCGCAGAATCTGCAGACTGTCGGCCGTTTTCTGGCACTTTGACGCCATAATTCTCAAAAACGAAGAACTTTGGACCCTATGTCAGTTTTTTGATCAGCTGATTTTTCTCTCTTTCACATGAGTCAAAGTTGGAAAAGGTTCCGGACTGTCCCTTTAATGAAGTTGGCCAAGTTTAGGCAATACCAAATATCAGATTCGAACCCCGGATCGCGAGATTTGTAAGCAAAAATGTATCCGCTCCGCCACCTGAAGAAGAGTGATGACAAAAATAAAAAATAAAATTATAGCTTAAGTTGTATATAAGGGTACGCCCACTATAAATAAGTTGCTTCCGCAGAGAAATCGAAACCGTAACTGAGAGGTAACGTCATCGCTTAAAATTTCTCGACCCCAGTTCGAATCCGCCTCCTGATATTTTGTTTTGCCTAAGTTTGCGCAAATCAGAAATTTAAGAAAAATATTTTTAATTTGACCAATTTTCTAGGTGTAAAAAGCAAAGTTGAGAAACGATGTCAACAACTGAGCTTTTATTTTTTGCCTCAATTAAAAAGTTTATAAAGCTTGACATTTATTTTTTCATAACTTTTGCTTATTTTTTGTGAAATGATAGTTTTAATGCAATATAGGCTTTTTTTGAAAATTCAATTTACTTTAAATCAACTTATCTAACTTACCCTTCTTGTTTGATTTTTCACATTATCCGACTTCAAACTACAGTAACCAGGGAACAAAAATTGAACTGGTTCCATAAGTTTTCGAAGTTTTTCTGGGAGTCATTTGAAAGTCATAATTTTTAAACTCGATTTTGAAAACATAGTTTTTCGCGTATAACTATTTAAAGGGCTCGTCAGGGGCCTTTTCGAAATCGAATGCTAATGAAGACTTGGCAACCTTTTTGCGCATGACCGTTGGCTGGAGCGGTGTTTAAGAAAATGACTCGATTAGCATACAATTCATTTCCAATCCGAAAAGGCCCTGACGGTTCCTTTAATGATCGAAATTTGGGTTTTCAAAAAATACAAATGTTTCTGGATATTGAATTTTTCAAAAAATGTACAACCAAATTTTCATTTGTGAAATCCTTGAAAATATACCGTATTCTGGGGATAACTACCATAAAACGGCGCGCAAAAATAAACAATGCACAAAAACTTTAGAAATTGATTATGGGCTCATAGGAAGGTCATAAACATGTTTTCAGCTAATCCGATTTTTTCTTTGTTCCCTTTGTCTAGATTATGCGAATATTACCTCCGCCAGCATACAAATCACACCCTAATGAAGTCGATTGATATTTTTCAACAACTTTATATACAAATACAGTTTTTGCGTATAAGATATAAAAAAATGTGTTTCTTTCTCACTTCATTAACTAAATGTTCAAAAGATGTTTAATCTTTCATCTCCTCTGGAAACGCGATAATATGACACATCCCGCCGCACGGATGGCTAATTATTCGATTAAGAAACTTTGAGGCGTTGATGCGCGGAGGGTCTGTTACTTTTCTTGGGGGTTAGCGTCACAACTGGTTCAAATAATTCACGAAGCTGTTTAATTTGTTTGTCTTCGGACCTTCTTTGTGTTTATCTCTGCTCTGCTGACTGCGGCATCTATCCCATTCGTTGTTTTCTCGTTTACAGCTGTCAGTGAGAGTGGCCTTTGTTCTCATCACTTTTTCTATGCCGCTGGGGCAATCGGCGCTTCTTCTGTCTCATGGCAAGATTTTCCTCTACAAATTGTCGTCTTTTTTTGTTTTACAATACTATTTCTGTAATAGCAGAACACACCCGATTCGGGTTACGTGGCCGGCTTTTATTTTTGAGAAAAAAGCACATAAAAAAAAGCACATTTAGCACATGGGTCTAAAAAATCGGAAAAGACGAAACAAAAGGCGATAAATTAATTTCAAAACTTTTTGTTGCAGGGTTATTTGCGGCCCGGTGTAGAAGTCGCTACGGGACGTTTGGGAAAAATCTCCTTTTTTCTGTGTTTCGGGATACGTGGCCGACGTTTTGGTGCTTTTCGAAAAATTTTTTATCATATGGTCTCCCCCATGGAAAAATTTGAAAAATCTCCGACAAGTTTATTTACTAAAAGTGTGTTTCGCCATGGAGCATATTTTCCGCTATGTAAATATTTCTTTTGTGACGGTTTTCCAGGTTTGTAATTTCAAGTTGTCAAAAATACTGGAAAGTTTACATGTAAATTGCGCTGAAATGATGTGAAAACCACATTTTGAGAGTTGTATACCATTATCGATTTTCGGTCTCGAGTTACTGTAGCATAACCCTGGTTACTGTAACTAAGCTCAAAATTCTTCGATTCTGGAAACTTGGTTTTGTCTGATATTGTTTCATTTACTACCGTCATACAATACCCTAGACTGCCACTATTTTCCAAATTTATACTCGTAACAAGTAAGTTTTTCTTTGTATAAGTTTTGTAAATACAGGCCGCTAGAGAGTGTTTTCTTTTCAGGTTTATATAGACTTTTTTACCTCATTGACATGCAACTTTTCCTTTCGGTGAAGTTTAAATAACTGCCCCGGCCAATTTAGAAGAAAAACTATAGCTGACGCCAAACGGGCATCATACCAATTTCGTTCTTATTCTCTGTTGACGATAGATTAACATAAAATCGTAATATCAACAGAGTATAAAGGCACAAATTGGAATGATGCCCGTTTGGCGGCAACTATATGTAAAGCTATCCAATATCATGAAACGTAAAAACGCAGTGTACCAAATCATGAAAACTAAAAAGTCACGAAAACCGGCTTTTTTTAAAATACCGTATTCATGGAGTCGAATGGGAAAACTAACAATGAACGCCTAATAGGGCTTTTTAACAAAACATCTTATTGAAGACTGGGAATCTGTACTTTTGAATGTACCGCAAAATTACACTTGATCCTTGGCCTCATTTTTATCTTTTCAGAGCATAAATATCTGCTAAAAAGAAAGCTAAATTAGGCTTTTTGTGACTTATGTTTGTTAAATTTGAACATACGCCTGGTCTGCACAAAGGTTTTTTCAATAAGTAAGAGAGACTGCTTTTTAAATGATTTTGAATTTTTACTATAAAAATGCAGCAAAAAACTGATATGTCAACGTTCTAGTTTTTTAAGCTCAACGAACTTTGTATTTAATTTCTTGTCTTTTAAACATAAAAATGTCAACTGGAATTGTTTGTTTTTCACAAAAGTAGTTCGCAGTATCTGCTTCAATCAAAATGATTTTTCATATAGTAAAGAATACTTTATCATTATTTCTATATTTGTTCAACTCAGACCGTGCCTACAAAAATGACACCTTTAGCGTGGGGAAAATTGTTTTTCAAGATTTCTTGACTGAGTGAGCTCAAAATTATCTTTTTAATGTCTAAAAAAATATTTTTATTTCTTGACTCACCGTAGCTGACACTTAGTACCGAACTCTTGGTTTTTGCCAAAATCCCAATAAGTAGAATAATCGATTGATTTTTGGCATATGGAGACATATTACAACTGAAACAAGTCTGTTTTTAGTACCCTTGGCTTTTCAAGTTATGATGACCATTCATGTTAAAAACAATTCTTAAAGTAGTGTAAAGATTTCAAAATTGGTTTAAAAAGAGATGATTTGAAAAATTCGTCGTAAATTAAGAATCACACGAGCTCAGCAGATTTTGAAGACAAATTCTGATAGCCAAAATCTCTGGGTACTTAAAGGGACAGTAAGGAGGGATTTCATTTTTGATCGGATACGGTCGGAAATTATGCGAATAGAAAATGCTAAATTGTCTCGCGCACTCCTCATTTCCAGCGCTCTTTCAGCAAATAATAATGAAATTTCGCTCATTAGCATCTGTACACGGAGACCCGTTTTTAAATACTTTGAAGCGTATTTTCTCGAAAACGGTAAATTTTCGACCCATAGTCATATATATTTCCATGATCAGCGACATTTTCTCTCCTGATTGAGCCAATGTTGTAAAACCCGCTTTACTGTCCCTTTAAACATAGATATATTTTGCCCAAAATAGGTTCGCTCCTACCCTAAGCTACCGACAACCTAACAGAAATCCACCTACTTATCCCCAAATTCTCTAAAATGAAAAATTTCCTCTTTTTGCGTCCATTCACAAGTTTATGCATTAACGGATTGTATGTTTCCACCCACTCCCCAAACAGGAACTTTTTACACTCTCTTCATTCGCAGAATGGACATCTGCAATTATAATGCTCGGAGAGGAGAGTTGCACGTTCTGTCATTGGCAAGCCATCCTTTTGATGTGAATAACAAGAAAGCAGCCGAGAGTTCTCGGAAAAGTGCTCCGAGTTTGTTGTCTTCGCCGAAGAATGGCAATCCTGGCAGGCGAATTGCCTATCCCTCGAATTCAGCGAAAGTTTCCTCCTCGGACGGCCGCGCCTCCTGATGGCCGACTCCAGGACATGTGTCACTTTAGCCGCTTTTATTGGCGAGGACAGGATCCACCCCGTTCGAAGATTAACACTTCGTTGACAGGTCAACATTTCTTAGTCTTAAATGAAAACTCGTTTTCAAATTTCATCCTATATGTAGGCTAATTTGGACCCAAGTAGTGGAAAAACTACATTTTATAGATTTCTCAACACTTTATAGATTTCTCAACAGCTAAAAAATGGCACTATAATTTAATATTGTATATGGTATCATTAAGACCTGATTTATATATCTTCGTAATTGCCCTGCGATACGAAATTGCTAAGATTTTGATAAAAACGTTTATTTTGTCTATCAACACTATTCTGAAGCTTTTATCGATTTTTGCTCTCGGTTTATGACCGGCCGATCTGGGTTTCTGTAGTTTTGTCAAAAATGGTATAAACTTTTCATACGGCAAAACCATTCGATGTATTATGACCTGGGGGCAAATTTTAATTACCACTGTGACTGAAAATTGATAATGAAAACAGTTGTGATTTTTAAATCCTAAAGGCAGAATTCTTAGTTTTTTAGTTGACTTTTTCTATTAAGCTAGCAGAATGGCAGTAGCTTGATGAAATTTTTTTTGTTGATAGCTAAAAAAAACATTTTTTTAACGTTTGTAAGAAAAATAAACAAAAATTTGTTTTTTTGTGGTTATCAGGGTTTCATTTGTCCAGAAAATTGCAGTAGCCCCTTTGATTCTGGAAAAAATTTTGTCCCGAAAGTGCAAACTGAAAAATTCTAATGCCAATGTATTCAAAACTTTGATTTTAATTTGATTTTTGAATTTTGAAAACTTCGATTGTTGCCGAAAAACGCTTGTTTCTAAAAAGCGCCTGACAAAGCCGAACCCGCGTTGTCAGTCGCTTTTTTGTCAACGGCTCAAAAATATAATTAGGACACATTAGGAATTGTTTTCTTAATTAAACATAAAGCACTTCATATTTTCGATAACCCCTAATTTAATTGTTGTATTATTAGTTGAAACTACAATATATAACAAATTGTCTGGCCCGGCTAATTTAAAAAAAAAAAACATTTTGTGGGTACACTATTCCGCGGCTGAAATTGAATTAAAATTAGAAAATTTGAAATGTTTTAAACTGACTTGGTTTTTCAAATTTTTTGTTTCCTATTTGTGTTTAAAAGCCACTTTATACTGACTTTTTATTCGTAAGATTTGCATAATCGAGTAGATCAGCAAATCGTTTGTTCCGGCTAGAACTTTTCCCATTCAAGCGTTCCGAAGATTAACAGCTTAGTCTTTCAAAGATGCCCAGAATATCCCCATTGGCGCGTCTTGAACTGAAAGGCCCCTCTTATCTTCTCTCTCCTGGGAGTCGGCTTGAGGTAACGCTGACACGTTACTTTCTGAAACATCTTGATTTTTCAGTTCAATAGAACTCCTTTTTACAGAATATTCCGAACTCCCCTTGTTTACAAAGTTCAAACAGCTTAAGTTAAAACCGTAAAACAAAAAGCAAAAAAGTTTTCGCACAAAAACGGAAAAATCTGCATCTTTGGGCTGTTTTTTCCCTCAAAAACGGGAAGATTCTCACTGATGTTTCTCAATTAACAAAGTATTAACGCACAACTTTTCATTTAAAGGCACCGTCAGGGGCCTTTTCGGATTGGAAATGAATGGTATGCTAATCGAGTCATTTCAATTGAAATCATTTTCCCCAACACCGCTCCAGCCAACGGCCGTGCGCAAAATGCTTGCCAAGTCTTCATTAGCATACGATTTGGAAAACGCCCCTTACGAGCCCTTTAACATCATAATAATCGAAGGAAATAAAAGTTTTCAAAATGCTTTTGAAAAAGTCTCACCCTGCGCCGAATGGTACGCGCCCCTGTTTTTTTGTTGTTTTGACCGTTCATCCACCCAAATCGTTTAAAAAAAACATGTGGTTTGTTTTTTTAACATAAATAACCGACGGGGAAGTCGCACATACGCATTCGGTGCTGGGTCAACCTTTTTCAAACTCCTGAAAAATGTCTGAAAACAAAGAAACGAGTTTACTAGATTCGGGTAATAATGCTATTTCCGCATTAAAGGAAAAGGACCTAGTAGAATTTTTTTTTTTCAAATCATTTTTGTAACAAATTAATTTTTAGAGAGCGCGGGAAAAACCGAGACGCAGAATGTCAAACGATATTTTGATTCAGACAATAAATTCAAACGATATTTTGGATAAAACTTCATGCGCTCCTAATTTGGTTTGTTTTGCTCCAAAAAGAAAAAAAATTGGAGATTTTCTGAATCACCTGAATGAGATCTATACTCCCCCTACCTTGACCGGAAGAGTCGAAAACCTGCACATCTAATGAAATTAGCAATTAGCAGGAAATTAGCAGGCATTGACAGATTTACAAGTTGACATTTTTGCATAGTTCTCTACTGAAAGTAATGCTAATGTCCGAGATTTCCGGTCAAGCTCCTTGGGTGAGGAGTTTTCTCATTTATCACAAGTCCGAAAAAAACTTTTTTACGCGGTCCATGTCAAAAAAATGTTGTTGAATTCATTTGTGCTTTGAGTTTAAAGCGAAACGACAGTGCGTTCAATAAGTATAAGTTCACCTTATTTTTTCGAATTTTTGAAAAATTGGCTATCCCTGGAAACACGAGACCATGCCCTATCGATTCCTCATAAAAAATAACCCCGGGGCGCCGAACACAATTTTTTAGATTTGCATATCACCAATTTATTATAAAATGTCGAAAAATTGCCGTTCAATATAGCTGTCGCCAAAATGAAATCATATGCTAATTGCGAAAATGTGCAAATCATGCTCTGTCATCTACTGATTAGACTACGAACTTCAATGTCAACGGAGGATCATTGGAACATTCTAATTTTATCGGCATGATTTCAATTTGGCGACAGCTATAAGTTTAAGTTCACTTGCTAATACACACCGAAATTAGCAAATCCACAAACAATCTTTTGGAGTTTCGATGAACATGCCACTCCACCTTCAACATTTCCAAAGGGGATCCCAGCTCAAGTTGGACGAGCAATATCGGATTCTGGCCTACAGAGGCTGCTTTATGTTCAACTGTCAATTTTCTGCCAGTTTTGGTGTTTTCTGTGCTGCATCAGCCGATTTTGGAAGAATCCGCCCTGTTACGGGCCTAATCATCGTTCGGGATGGCCTAATTCCGTTCGGGATGTACATATTTTGAGCGAATTTGAACTAAACCTGCAGTATTTAAAAAAAAATCACCCTCTTTAATTACGTTAAGTTTAAGGTTATGCTTTGCACTCTTATGTTCCTCGAAAACACATCCATAGAACAACAGGTATTGAGTTTCCCCGGTTCACGGGGCCGCGACCCCTACTCTCGCGGACGCGCCTGTTTCACACCCCGACATTTAAGTGCCACTTTTGAGCCTCTGATCCCCCCTTTACTGCGATGTTTACGTTACCGTGATCAGGAATCAAGTTTGACTGCCTTAAGACGCGATGTCTGAGATAATCGACAACGGCCAATTTACCCTTGGTCATAAAAATTCAAAATGGTCGAATCGGGCTCATATTTTGTGTGATTGCTATATAAGATCATCTTACATGAAAAATGACACTGAAAATCGATTATCGATTTTTTGGTTGGGGTACTGTAATTTGACCCCGAGGTACTGTAACTACACTCAAACTAACGAAAACTTAACATTTTAATTATGGAATCGATTGAAAATGTTATGCTGAAAAGGAATATGTAAACTAAAAAATAGATTATATAAGTGTTAAAAATGTTACGTTGGAAAATGTGTTTTCGGAGTCACTTAAACAAACTTTCTTTGTGCCTGAAAAGATAATTCCAGATAAATTATATGTTGTAGAGCAAAGTTTTCTCTACAAAATATGTTTTTTCCATAATTTTTGCGTAACCCAAGGGCATTGAAAAAGCGCGAAGAAGCCGGCGTGCCACCCATTGCGGCGCCCTTCCGCGGGCCCAGAGTTATTGATTCGCGCACCAAACTGAATCTAACGCCTGTTTAGGGTACATAAAGTGGTATTCAACACTACTCTGTGTTTTAAACACAATTTTCGAACGAAAATAATTTTTCACCTGAACTTTTCCATAAAAACAGCAAAAGTCCTTGTAAAAGGGGCCAAACTGAGATTTTTTCGGTTTTTAAAACTTCAATAATTTTCTGTATGTTTTTGTACCCTAGAAACTATTTTAGTGTAATTTTAGCCTTTACAATCCATTTGTAACAAAAATTTTCCTAAAACCGCGCGATTTTTGGGCTGAAACACTGAAATAGCGGCTGCCGCATTTCAATGTTTTGCCGCTGGCGGCGGCGTTGTCAGTCGCTTTCTCGCGGGAATGCGCACCCGATTAGGAAAAATTTTGTTACAAATGAGTTGTAAAGGCTAAAATTACACTAAAATAGTTTCTAGGGTACAAAAACATACAGAAAATTATTGAAGTTTTCAAAACCGAAAAAATCTCAGTTTGGCCCCTTTTACAAGGACTTTTGCTGTTTTTATGGAAAAGTCTAGGTGAAAAATTATTTTCGTTCGAAAATTGTGTTTAAAACACAGAGTAGTGTTGAATACCACTTTATGTACCCTAAACAGGCGTTAGATTCAGTTTGGTGCGCCAATCAATAACTCTGGGCCCGCGGAAGGGCGCCGCAATGGGTGGCACGCCGGCTTCTTCGCGCTTTTTCAATGCCCTTGGGTTACGCAAAAATTATGGAAAAAACATATTTTGTAGAGAAAACTTTGCTCTACAACATATAATTTATCTGGAATTATCTTTTCAGGCACAAAGAAGAAAAGTTTGTTTAAGTGACTCCGAAAACACATTTTCCAACGTAACATTTTTAATAGTTGTATAATTTATTTTTAGTTTACGTATTCGTTTTCAGCATACAATTTGCAATCGATTCCATAATTAAAATGTTAAGTTTTCGTTAGTTTGAGTGTAGTTACAGTACCTCGGGGTCAAATTACAGTACCCCAACCAAAAAATCGATAATCGATTTTCAGTGTCATTTTTCATGTAAGATGATCTTATATAGCAATCACACAAAATATGAGCCCGATTCGACCATTTTGAATTTTTATGACCAAATGTATTTTGAGTCTCTCAGACATCGCGTCTTAAAAAACATAGGTAAACTGGAGCTCCTTCAAACTTCAAAAACCCAATGCAATCACTAAAGTGAACCAATCCCTTCTCACATGCCGAACTCGTCTCACAAACAAACCTTTGTCGATTTGATACACTTCACTGCAAAACAGTTTAGTCGCCAGCTGGCACCCATCTGATTGCGGCCAAAGGTTTGCTTACGTTTAGGGCACGTCATTTTCACAACTAACTTTTCGTTTAATTTGTGTCATGGTCTGAAAAAGTTCACTCTGAACTTGTTGAAAGCACCATTTTATTAGCATACAACACAGGCGCAATTTATCAAAAATACATGAAATTAGGGCCAGAGTAGGATTTGCATTCAGAAAATTGTAACACATAGTACTGGAAACAAAAGAAAAATTAAAAGTTTTTTTTACAAATGTTTTTGTAAAAATTTTTAAAAAAAATTTTCTTTTTGAATTTCCCAAAGAAATTAGAAAATTCAGCAATATTGAGTTGACCAAAAGTTACACCCCGGGAAAAAATTGTTGTGCTATGCTGGTTGGTTTTTTTCAATGGAGTATCGGCGTTCGTTTTTGGTCAAACTCTAGATAATTGGAAGCCGATTTCTCAAAAAGTCGTGCCGTTTGTCAATCTCTACAAATCAACAACCCAAAAAGAAATATTTTGGGACATCGTAATTTACATATATCATTCGAACGCCGTTGAAAATTTGTCTTGAAAACCGTTTTTTATGGTAATTTGGAAAGTTCTCTTTTTCAACAAACGAGCTTTGAAAAACTAAACCACCTTCGGTCTTTATAAACCTATATATGAAAATAAAATTTCGGTAGCAAAAAAAACACATTTTTGCTTTTTACGGAAACAATTTTCTAAATCCGAACAAAAACAGTTTCTACGACATTTTTTCAATCGCGTACGAATGGTGTCCGTGACCACGCCCCAAAAAAGTCTTCTCTGTTGTAACTTTATGCATTTTGACCTGTGTAAGACGCTATTAAATTAATGGGTTCACATAACGGAATCTGTTTCTTAGGAGATCCTAAATCGAATGAGTTTTTCCATGTAAGCCGTAAAGCTCAACTAAAAGGTTGAGTAATATATTTTTCCGGGGATTTATAATAGTGCGTTGTAGATCTTTTAAACTAGCCCGGTCCCATACGAAATACTGCGTGAGAAAGAAATGTATATTTTTCTGTCTAATTGTAAAAAGTTTCCATGTCCTCGTGGAGAAAAAGCCAAAACCACAAAATTTATGTACTACTATGGTATAAGTTGTTCTCATATTCCTTTTTCGGTCTCTATCATGCATATAAGTGTGTCAAGCAATGTCCCTTTATATTTATATGAAATTCAGTTCAACTTCACTTTTTCACATCGAAAAGTCGAACATCACCACTATGTGATCATTGTTTTTTCCGTACTTGACTTTTAATTACGACAAATTTGTGGTCTCATTGGTATTAATTAGTCGCGAATTTCAAGTAAGCTACATTTCTATACTAGAAATCGTTTCCTTTGAAACGTCATTGAAGAGAAGTGCTAAACTTTCACCAACCTAATTTTACTGAAATGTTTCATTTGTCTTTTTTTGTTTTTTATTTTTTTGGTTTTTGGTTTTATTGGATGTGAAACAATTCCGTTCTAATAAATTTTTGAATGCCTTTAAAATTTCCCGATTTGCCAATTTTTTACTTAGCCGATCTATTTTCCAAAACAAAAATGCGAACCCCAACTTGATTTTTAATCTTCTACTCAATCAAATTTTTGTTTTGCTCTCCGTTGTCTTCTCTAACTATAAGAAAGATGAATCGTATTTTTTTAATCACGTCGTTGTTTTTCCAAGCAGAAAGAATGTCTTCGTTGTTCACACGCCAAAGCTCTAGGAAGTACTCATCTTCTTGCCCTCATCAGTGTGCGCACAAACACCCCTTACGCTCCAAGTTTTTGCGTCATAAATGCAGAGTTCCTCCCCCACGTCACGTAATTTTCTTACATTTCTGCTGGAACTTTATTCACTCTTTCACATTGCTATTTTTCAAATTTTAAACGAACACTTTCAGGCGTGGGAACAAAAACACTCAACGTCACCACTACATCCCCAAGATGACATAAAAGAAATCTTGGTATTATCTTAATCTTACCCCCCCCCCCACCAATGTCAATAGAGGCCCCCCATAGGGGCGGTGCAATCTCACCCCCCACAAATCTGAAATTCCATCCTTTAACGTGGCGTAAGAATTATATTTCTTCCACAATTCGATTTCATGCGGGTCATTTTTACAATTTATTTGCTGGTTGCGGTCGGTCGTTTGCTTTCAACAAAAAAATGGGTGATATTTGTCTTCAACTAAGTTTTCTTTCTCAAAAATTTTGCTTCCGCAATTAAATGGGGTGGGCGAAGTGAGGGAATTGTCTTTAAAAAAACCGAGGGGGGTTGAGATTGCGATGTGTGGGGGGCTAATCTGCACCGGAGCAAATGGGGGTTGCGATTGCGATAGGTGTTGGTGTCGCAATCGCGTCCCCCCACATAATTGTGGAGGTTGCAATTACGATATAGATAACCAAATTATACCCCCCACCAAACGCAGTGGCACCCCCCACGCACCCATATTAAATGCGCCACCCGCACTCTATATTGCATTGAGTGGGGGTGGCGCATTTGCAACTGCACTGCGGGGGCCAAATGGTGAGGGGGGGGGGCGAGATTGCAATTTTACCGAAATCTTTCTTACCCTTGGTTGGATCTCACACAATTGTTGGGGGAAAATAGGATTGTCTCTATACACGGACAAAAGAAAAGTTTTTCCTCTTTTTTTCACAAACATTACATTTTTTACAGTTTTTCAACTGTTTTTGCCATTTTACTGAATCCTAAATGGGGTTCATTCTATTGAAAGTCGTTTAGTGTTCAAAAAGCAGTTCATAAAAATGCGCCCTTTAAATTAGGTTTGAAAGACGCCTAGAAATAGGGATCGTTGTTTATGAATTCGCTCCAAAAATTAATCAAAAGTGCGCAAAACTTTCGTTTTACCTCTTCTTCTAAGTACTCTTCTCGTCATAAAGAATACTCCATAAAATTCCTTGTTTTTACTTCAGTGAAGTTTATTCTACCGTACAAAAAAAGAGACTTCCTCTTTTTTTTGGGATGCTTAAAACTTTCCGTTTACCATTTGGACGTGACTTTCCAAATATAGTGCTGTTTTCAACCAGCCGTTAAAGCTCCCGCTGCGCGTTTGTGTCCCTTGAGTTTTTATGCGGCCGTAGGCCGCTCGATTTCGCCGCCTCTCACTAACATTAACACGGCCTTCGGCCGCCCCGGGCTGCTTCGTGATCTTACGCGAGATCCTGTGTTTCCCATTTTTTGGGAATGAAGGTTGGCGTCCGAAAAAACAATGCGGAGGCAGACAAAAAGCCGTTTTTGAAGACAAACCGCTTTATTTTTGTAACAGTTACTAAACACCACATACACACAAACACTCACACACTCACACACACAAACACTCACACACTCACACACTCACACACTCACACACTCACACACTCACACACTCACACACTCACACACACAAACACTCACACACTCACACACTCACACACTCACACACTCACACACTCACACACTCACACACTCACACACTCACACACTCACACACTCACACACTCACACACTCACACACTCACACACTCAAACACTCACACACTCACACACTCACACACTCACACACTCACACACTCACACACTCACACACTCACACACTCACACACTCACACACTCAAACACTCACACACTCACACACTCACACACTCACACACTCACACACTCACACACTCACACACTCACACACTCACACACTCACACACTCACACACTCACACACTCACACACTCACACACTCACACACTCACACACTCACACACTCACACACTCACACACTCACACACTCACACACTCACACACTCACACACTCACACACTCACACACTCACACACTCACACACTCACACACTCACACACTCACACACTCACACACTCACACACTCACACACTCACACACTCACACACTCACACACTCACACACTCACACACTCACACACTCACACACTCACACACTCACACACTCACACACTCACACACTCACACACTCACACACTCACACACTCACACACTCACACACTCACACACTCACACACTCACACACTCACACACTCACACACTCACACACTCACACACTCACACACTCACACACTCACACACTCACACACTCACACACTCACACACTCACACACTCACACACTCACACACTCACACACTCACACACTCACACACTCACACACTCACACACTCACACACTCACACACTCACACACTCACACACTCACACACTCACACACTCACACACTCACACACTCACACACTCACACACTCACACACTCACACACTCACACACTCACACACTCACACACTCACACACTCACACACTCACACACTCACACACTCACACACTCACACACTCACACACTCACACACTCACACACTCACACACTCACACACTCACACACTCACACACTCACACACTCACACACTCACACACTCACACACTCACACACTCACACACTCACACACTCACACACTCACACACTCACACACTCACACACTCACACACTCACACACTCACACACTCACACACTCACACACTCTAAAAAAAGGCCTTTCATCAACTACCTAACAAATTAATCACACTCCATTTTTTGCCTTTTTTTCCAAGCTTTTAGTCCAAGTGGTCCCTTAATCTCTCTCTAGACTGCCCTTTCCACTTAATTAACCTCCCTGACCAGACAGGCTATCGTCAATTTAGAGGTCCGCATTGAAGCCTAAGTGACTCTCAGCAACTGACTGCAACTTCCAGTTGGAAAGGCTGTATAGCACGTAGAAAGAACAATTTAACGAGAGTGGTGGTTTGAAAAAAGCCTGCACTTGCCTATTTTAGATTCCGGAAGTTGGTTGCAAAGCTTTGACCTTTGTATTTTGCAGACGGTAAAAAACTGGGCAATTGGAATCACTAAGGCTAGCTGTCTGGTCATTTCGAAATTGAAAGTTAATAATTCACTTGGATAAGCGGAAGCACCTCAAACTAAATTAACTCATTCTAAAATAAAATTTTAAGAAGCTTACCCTCCGGTTTTTTAAAAAAAGAGAAAGGTGTCTAAAATAGTACGATGCCAATCAGTCTCAATTTTTCTAATTTTTGAACATGGAAAGCGAAATCAGGCGATGTTTAACATCAAGCTTAGGAAGAAAGACTAAGTGTTTCCGTCATATCTGGACAGGAGTAGATGTTCACGATCTAAATTTGGGTTGTTGACTATTCAGGAATGTTTTTGGCTAAGGAGAAAATACTGCATTCTAAATTAGCTTAGTCATCTAAAGTTGAGTTTGAAGAGGGATAACTATAACTATGTTTTCTATTTTTATGTCTCTCTCACCCTATTTAGTGATTTCTCTCTATTTCTCTTTGTCTCTGTGTCTCTATGCTTCTCTGTCTTTCTGTTCCTCTGTCTCATTCTTTCTCTGTCTTTCTTTCTCTGTCTCGTCTCTCTGTCTCTCTGTCTCTCTGTCTCTCTGTCTCTCTGTCTCTCTGTCTCTCTGTCGCTCTGTCGCTCTGTCTCTCTGTCTCTCTGTCTCTCTGTCTCTCTGTCTCTCTGTCATTTTGTCTCTCTGTCTCTCTGTCTCTCTGTCTCTCTGTCTCTCTTTCTCTGTCTCGTCTCTTTGTCTCTCTGTCTCTCAGTCTCTCTGTCTCTCTGTCTCTCTGTCGCTCTGTCGCTCTGTCTCTCTGTCTCTCTGTCTCTCTGTCTCTCTGTCTCTCTGTCATTTTGTCTCTCTGTCTCTCTGTCTCTCTGTCTCTCTGTCTCTCTTTCTCTGTCTCGTCTCTTTGTCTCTCTGTCTCTCTGTCTCTCTGTCTCTCTGTCTCTCTGTCTCTCTGTCTCTCTGTCTCTCTGTCGCTCTGTCGCTCTGTCGCTCTGTCTCTCTGTCTCTCTGTCTCTCTGTCATTTTGTCTCTCTGTCTCTCTGTCTCTCTGTCTCTCTGTCATTTTGTCTCTCTGTCTCTCTGTCTCTCTGTCATTTTGTCTTTTTGTCCCTCTTTCTCTCTGTCTCTCTGTCTCTCTGTCTCTCTGTCTCTCTGTCTCTCTGTCTCTCTGTCTCTCTGTCTCTCTGTCTCTCTGTCTCTCTGTCTCTCTGTCTCTCTGTCTCTCTGTCTCTCTGTCTCTCTGTCTCTCTGTCTCTCTGTCTCTCTGTCTCTCTGTCTCTCTGTCTCTCTGTCTCTCTGTATCTCTGCCTCTCTGTCATTTTGTCTCTCTGTCTCTCTGTCTCTCTGTCATTTTGTCTTTTTGTCCCTCTTTCTCTCTGTCTCTCTGTCTCTCTGTCTCTCTGTCTCTCCGTCTCTCTGTCTCTCTGTCTCTCTGTCTCTCTGTCTCTCTGTCTCTCTGTCTCTCTGTCTCTCTGTCTCTCTGTCTCTCTGTCTCTCTGTCTCTCTGTCTCTCTGTCTCTCTGTCTCTCTGTCTCTCTGTCTCTCTGTCTCTCTGTCTCTCTGTCTCTCTGTCTCTCTGTCTCTCTGTCTCTCTGTCTCTCTGTCTCTCTGTCTCTCTGTCTCTCTGTCATTTTGTCTCTCTGTCTCTCTGTCATTTTGTCTCTCTGTCTCTCTGTCTCTCTGTATCTCTGCCTCTCTGTCATTTTGTCTCTCTGTCTCTCTGTCTCTCTGTCATTTTGTCTTTTTGTCCCTCTTTCTCTCTGTCTCTCTGTCTCTCTGTCTCTCTGTCTCTCCGTCTCTCTGTCTCTCTGTCTCTCTGTCTCTCTGTCTCTCTTTCTCTGTCTCGTCTCTCTGTCTCTCTGTCTCTCTGTCTCTCTGTCTCTCTGTCTCTCTGTCTCTCTGTCTCTCTGTCTCTCTGTCTCTCTGTCTCTCTGTCTCTCTGTCTCTCTGTCTCTCTGTCTCCCAGTCTCTCTGTCTCTCTGTCTCTCTGTCTCTCTGTCTCTCTGTCTCTCTGTCTCTCTGTCTCTCTGTCTCTCTGTCTCTCTGTCTCTCTGTCTCTCTGTCTCTCTGTCTCTCTGTCTCTCTGTCTCTCTGTCTCTCTGTCTCTCTTTCTCTGTCTCGTCTCTCTATCTCTCTGTCTCTCTGTCTCTCTGTCTCTCTGTCTCTCTGTCTCTCTGTCTCGCTGTCTCTCTGTCTCTCTGTCTCTCTGTCTCTCTGTCTCTCTGTCGCTCTGTCGCTCTGTCTCTCTGTCTCTCTGTCTCTCTGTCTCTCTGTCATTTTGTCTCTCTGTCTTTCTGTCTCTCTGTCATTTTGTCTTTTTGTCCCTCTTTCTCTCTGTCTCTCTATCTCTCTGTCTCTCTGTCTCTCTGTCTCTCTGTCTCTCTGTCTCTCTGTCTCTCTGTCTCTCTGTCTCTCTGTCTCTCTGTCTCTCTGTCTCTCTGTCTCTCTGTCTCTCTGTCTCTCTGTCATTTTGTCTCTCTGTCTTTCTGTCTCTCTGTCATTTTGTCTTTTTGTCCCTCTTTCTCTCTGTCTCTCTATCTCTCTGTCTCTCTGTCTCTCTGTCTCTCTGTCTCTCTGTCTCTCTGTCTCTCTGTCTCTCTGTCTCTCTGTCTCTCTGTCTCTCTGTCTTTCTGTCTCTCTGTCTCTCTGTCTCTCTGTCTCTCTGTCTCTCTGTCTCTCTGTCTCTCTGTCTCTCTGTCTCTCTGTCTCTCTGTCATTTTGTCTCTCTGTCTCTCTGTCTCTCTCTGTCTCTGTTTCTCTCTCTCTCTCTTTTTCTCTCTCTTACTCTCATTTTCGTGGCCCTCCATCACTGTCCCATTTTTCTTCCATTCTCTTTTATTCATCCCTCTATAACCCTGTTTCCTGTTTCTTTGACCACCTCTTTGTATACTGCTTTTTGTCATCTCTCCTCAATACCCCTCTTTCTTTCTCTCTGTCTCCCTATCTTACTCACCTTCTCTCCTCTTTGTGTTTCTACCTCTCTTGCTCTCGCCCTCGCTTTCTTCTTTTTTCAATCAAACTCTCTCTATTTTTCGATATATCTGCATTCAAACATCTATCTCTGCATACTTCCTTTTTTGTCTTTCTCATTTTCTCCCTCTTTTTCTCCCTCTATCTGTGTATCTCTATCTCGGTCTCTTTTTTCTTTTATTCAACCAAGATCAGAAATCCTTCCGAACGAAAGCCGTGCCACAATTGTGGTAAGGCTCATGTTGCACTCCCACACTTACAGCATCATTTATTTACTAACTGGCGTTAGATTAAACAACCATTGTTGTTACTAACGTTCCTGAAGCCTTGACGACCTTAAAAGCGTTCTAAACTCCTTAAACAAAATGTTTTTGCTTAAGGAATTGTGTCGTTCCCACGTTTCTCTCTTCGCTTTTATGTTTGCCATTCACTCTCCCGGAGATCATAAGACGCGACCAAAGATTTCTGCATCTCTCACGAGAAAAACGTTGCAAAATCTTCGCTCCTCGCTTGGTTAATTAATTACCCTTCATCTTCCGATCTATCCCATCACCGTTTTTGCATAAAGCACATTTCCAAGCGATTTCTTGGTTCCGGGCACGGCTGTGACCCCGCCCCCTGCATTTAGTGGCTGATATATTGTCGTTTCTCCCCCTATCCGTACGTCAATCCCAAGCCGTTGTCGAAAGCTTTTCCAACCGTTTTTCGTTCCTCTGGGGCAGTACCCAGGGCGTGCTTCTTCACAAGATTGAAACCAAATCCACCCGGACGCCAGAACTTCAGTCCTTTTGCCATTTACGAGAATTGACAACCCGGAACTTTGAAATGTTTTTATCAGGTCGAAGGGGTTCATAATGGGTACACACGTTCAACATTTATCACTAAAGTTCACTTCATTTTCTTTAAAAACTTCATTGCATTTTGTATGAAATCGAGCAAACAAGAATTTCTTAGGAAAGTGCTTATTGTTTTAAAAGTGGCCCAAAATAGGTCTAAAACCTTCCTAGAGCTCGTTAAGGCTCTTTTTGAAACTTTCAGGTCAAAATCGAATTTTACAAAATTGGCACAAATTTGAAAAAAGTTGTGTTATTTTTGAAGCTTATGCAGTTTACAAATTAAATCATGCAATACTCGAAATAGTTGAAAATGTTATTGAAAATTTCAGTTTTTCTAAAAATCTGATTTCTTCATGATGGTCACGGCGTTTTTCGGACTTAGACATTTAAAAAAGGGCTAAAACATGCATTTTTAACAATCTTTATGTAAAATGTTCGATTTGCAGCCCACAAATGACATATGTATAAAAAAGGGAAAAGCAGTTATAAATGACTCAAAAATTTTGAGTTTAATTTTTCTTGTTGTTGAATTTTCACGAAGATTGAAACTCGGACGCGAGAACTTCAGTCCTTTTGCCATTTTAGTAAATTGACAACCCGGAATTTCAAAGTGTTTCGAGAGGTCAAATTGTTTCATAATACGCAAACACTTTCGACATTTATTACTACATTTTATTTGGTTTTTGAAAACTAACAACACATTTGAAATTTGTCCATTTTGCTTCCATAACTAAACTGAGTAGTATGAAATGAGCACCTCGCTAAGTCGAGCACACAAAAATTTCCTGGGAAAACGCTTATAAAATGGCCAAAATTTGGCCAATTACATTCATAAGACCCAATCATGAAATTTCAAGACGAATTCGATTTTTCACCAGGGTTACGGTAGTGTACCGTAATTTTTGAAAATTGGCCGAAATCCCTTGAAGAAAGGTTTTTTTTTGAAAGCTTTTTGGATCGAATCTTGCCTTTAAGTGGTAAAACGTATATATATGAAGCTCAAAAAATCCCACAAAGTGAAATTTGGAACCGGCATAGAGTAGCTCATTTTGTTTCAAAATTGATCAAAATATTCAACTTTTCTTTTGGACGCTAAAAACAGCAATTTTAATTTCAAAAAACAATATTTTTCCGAAATTTCACTTCTTTGTAAATTTTTTGAAAAGTTTTACACAGATCGAAACCAAATCCAGACGGACGCTAGAACCAGCCATTTTCGAAATTACCAATCCGGAACTTTGAAATGTGTTTGAGAGGTAAAAGTGTTTCAAAATCGGCACATACCTTCAGCATTCAGCATTAAAGTTAATTCGGTCTTTGAAAAATAAAAAACGTTTTCTTCTATTCAAGCTTTATTTGACGTGCTACGGTAGAGAACAGCAATTTTTGCTCCAATCAAGAGTACCTTAACAATTGAAAATTTACCTAAAATTTTGAAAGTATTGTTATTTTGAAAGCTTATGCTGTTCATAAATCATAAATATTCAAGGCAAAACATTTTTGTTGAGTTTTCACAAAGATTGAAACCAAATTAATACAGACGCGAGAACTTTAGCCCTTTTGCTATTTTGGAGAACTGACAACACGGAAATTTATAACGTTTTCAAAAGGTCAAAGTGTTTCATAATGGGCATACTGGCAAAACACTACACAATTCACTATTTGTCATTTAAGTTCCTTTTTTCTAATTTAAACTCGTTTAAATTTGTCATTTTAGCCGGTTTTACGTCTGTCACTTTAATGAGTCGGCCCAATTCGGCTTTGCACTTGAGTATCATTATAAAAACGTTTGTGGTACGTATGTTTCCCTTTATTTTTTTCTATTTTAGCTCAATAAAACATCCGGAACATCCAAGTTTTAAAGAAAATTAACATTTTTGGTTTATACTGGAAAAAATGAGGCCATTCCCCATTCCATTTTGTTTCAATAAACCTGGCCTTTCTTTTTTTCCCAAGATGTTTTCAGTGATAAATCAAATGATAACATAAATATAAGCTTAACTCGTTAACCAGAAGATTTATTAGAACCTTCCTATATAACTATATTCTTTTTCCAATTATAATTAAAAATTGCAATCTTTGAAAACAAAATTTAAAAAAAAAATGAATTTTCAGCCAATTTCAGCTAGAGGTTTTGTGTTCTTTACGGACAAATAATAACTTAACGAGAAACATTAAGAATAGTTCACTACGTGCTCAACCACCTGTCTGAGTAATTTAATGTCACGAAAAATTGGCTGCGTAAACTTTAGCGGTTTGGCTGAGTAACATTTTCCCAAAATCCATGGGTTTAGTTCATTTTTCATTTAGACAGCGAAATTTCCTTGGTAATACATAATGTTCAATTTTCTGGAGAATATGACCTTTGCCATTCCCAGCGCTGAATTCATTATATTTCAAGAGCTCAAAAACGGCTGATATTTTTTTTAACACATCTACATCCCAGAAAATCAAATGAAATCGTATTTATTGAATGTACGAAAACACATTTCTTTCAAACTTGCTTTTGTGTTATTTTACTCTTAATGTAGCATGGACCTTTGACCGATTTCTGATAATCCAACATTCTCACGTTTTTTAGGCCTGATGCGTTTTTCTGCTCCAAAAAATGTAGTTTTGCCCTATAAGTTCGTCCTATGTTCGGTCAAATACAAAATTACAACTTGACTATAAAATACGGAACAGCCAAACATACACATCACGTTTTTTAGGAAAATTTGTTATAAACGCACTAAGAGGGCTTTTGATTTAATTTCATTTTGGATCGACTACGGTCGAAAATTATGCGAATCAACTATGCTAAATTTTATCGCCTCCAGTGCACTCTCAACCAATTAGATTGAAATTCGGCTGATTAGCATTCCTTTTGACGACTTCAGAGCGTATGTTCTCGAAAACGGTAAATTTTTGACCCATGGTCATAAATATTTTCATCATCAGCGAATTGTTCTCTCCTAGTTGAGCCAATGTTGTAAAAGCCGCCTGACTGTCCCTTTAAATCTATGATCAGTTACATAGATCTTTCAGGTTGATTAAAATTAGTCACTTTGCTTTATGTCTAAGAACAGTTTCATGTTTTTCTCACATTTTATAAAAATAACTACTTTGAGAAATTACAACGTTGCAAGTTCTGCTTCTCAGACACCCAAATCCCTTGACCCGATATCAAAACAAGGGATTAGCCCGCAAGAAGTCGGCTTATAAAGTTATTCTACTTTCTTTTTCTACATTCCACCATTTTCGGAGAGCACTAGGGGCTTTCAATACATTGTTGTTCTGGTACCGACAATGGAACTTCCGTTTGGCGGTAGCCAGCGGCTTACTTACGACACAAGCTAAGTGCTTATGATTAAACGTTGTAGACACGTGAAACTTTCATGTTTTCCGTTAAAAAAGTGCTACAATACGTTTTGTTATTTTGTTCTTTAAAAAATGGCACTTTTCTCAATTCGCAAAACGTTTTTTTGTTGTTTCGCCGATTTTCAAGATAAAAAACGTGTTTGATTTCTGTCCGCTTTTTATAAGACTCAGACAGCTTTCAAGCTAGTATGTGGACTTTTTAAAACACGTCGAAAGATCCTTGATTACAAAATTTCAAAGTGTTTCATTCGTGTTTTTTTTTAAATAATATACAAACCATGTGATTAGTGTAAAATACGATTTCATGTTTAAGAATAAATTAGAAGCCGAAATTTGTGTTCGAATAGTCCCCAAAAATTTTAAAAATTGTAAACAAAAAGCGCTCGCACAGAATCAAAAACAGCCATCAAACATGTTGTTCAAATAAGCTTTACATAGAAAAATAACAAATTTGTCTTCTGTTTTTAGTGTCATAACAAAACTGAAAAATGCAATGTAAACTTTTTTATTTAGGACCCTGTCTCTTTTATTTTTTAACTTTTTAAAGAGAACTTTTCAAAAAGATTTTGCATTGAATTTTCTTCAAACCTGAAGCTACAAGTTTTATTCTATTGATTATTATTTTTTTTCTCCAAAAACTAGTGGAAAAATTTTATTCTTTTATCAAAATCGCCTTTTTCCTTTTATCGTAACGGTTAAGACAAATTTGAAGCTCAATTTTTTCAGCAAGGGGAAAAAAATAAAGTCTTGGTTATTCTAGCCCAAATAGTATTTGATTCATTTTAGACTTCACAGAAATCGCAAAGGAAGTTTTCCGAAATGCGCGTGCATTTTTCGCGCTTTTTGAGTGTTTTTCTCCACGTCACGGCCTCAGAAAACAATTCTTTTGATGCTTTGATCGTTTGTTCATCTAAAAGTTAGAATTGCGAACGTTGTTGTGGTAGGTAGTGAAGAGAAAAAACTAATCTACCCTTTTGTTTTTGGTTTCCCTACTTCCCTACACCATTCTCATTTCTGATCCTCAAAAACACCGTTCCTAAAAAAATTATTTTTGTCGAAATATTTTTTTTTTGTTTTCATTTGTACATGTAAAAGTCATCCAAGATTCACCAGAAACACTTTAATTTTTTGTTGTTGAAAATTTTGGTTTTTTTTTAATCTAAGTTTTGTTAATTTCTACTTTGATATCCAGTTTCATTTTGTTTTGTAAAGTTTGCAAAAATCATTATGGTTAACAAAATTTTGTGAAAACATTAATAAAAACCTAATTTTGGTGAAATAACCGAGGGAAAACGGAAAAAATTATCACATTATAAAAAAATGCAAAAATGACAGTATTTTTGGTCTAAACTAACTTTCGTTTTGAAAAACTTTTTCAAAAATTTTTGTGAATTCGTATGTGAAATATTTGCAAAACCCGAGATTTCGACCAAAATCCCCTTACCGGCGGCTATATGAGAATCTGAAAAAAAGAATTAATAACCAATTATAGTGTAAAAAAAATTGTCCCTCTTGTCTCTAAAAAAATGACCTCGAAGTTTTATATCATTCGAAATCCGATTCTGTAAAGTCTAAAAAACTTTTTAAAAATTTTCGGTTTAAAAATCCACCTCCAAGATCTCGAAAGAAATTTAAAAATCCAAGATCTCGAAAGAAATTTCATGAACCTTAGATCATTTTATTGTCTAAAAATTTATAATTGCAAATTTTGGTGTGGAAATTAGAAATGGAAAAATCTCATCTACCCTTTTTGTTGTTGCTTTCCCTACTTCCCAACACCATTCTCATTTCTGATCCTCTAAATCATAATTCATTCAAATGTGCCCCATCATCTATTATTCTTTTTTCGTCATTAATCTAACCGCAGTACACATGTCGTTCAAAATCCCCACACTAATCCCCTCATAGTCTAATAAGAGGTCTGTTTTCGCTAAGCTTCAATCAGAAAACAAGCCACTTTGGGCTTTTCCTGCACGCAGATTTCTTTTATTCGATTGTGTAGTGCTCGGTCTACTAGAGGAATAAGAAAAATGTATATGAATGGTATTTTTCAGATTTGTGCCGTATTCAAGCACATGTTTGGTGACTCACGCTTAATTTCAGAGGTTTCAACTGAAGTCTCAATTTAATCTTGGTCAGTTTTCCGCCATCTAACGGATTCAAGTTCAACTATAGATTTAAAAATGTCTTCCTTTTCTGTCGAAAATCAAAAAAAGTTTTTTGTTTGAGCATAGCCCTCGGAACAGTTTCAGTTTTTGAAATCAGAAACTCATTATCAAACGACACAGACAGGCGCCGTTACACGAAATCGGGTTTTTATTGGGATGTTTTTGGGGCATCGAGCCATATGCCATTCGAAAGTACTTGACACGTTTTTATAGAAAATGTTTTGGTTAAAGTTCAGAAAATTTCCCTTGTGAACAAACAAGCATCAAGATGGAAAACTTGTGGTTTCAAACATTCAAATTTTTCATTAGAATACCGAAGGAGAATTTGGTTTTGAAAGCGTTTCTGTTCAGCGAGGAAATTTTCCTGAACTTCAACAAACCCATTTTCCTAGACAATGTTTCAAGGGCTTCGAATTTTGCCGGAATGCCAAAAAAATTCCCATTTGACCTCCGATTTTGTTTTTGAAAATCACAACTAAAAGTGGAGATATACTTATTTCCCGCACATTGTGTAAGAAAATTTAAGCGAAAATGCACAAAATATTTCAATCCGCTGTTGCAGTAATTTGTTGTGAATAAAGCGTGGCATTGGCAGATATTAAAAAGCAAAATGAAAAATGCGATCCCCCACTCAAAGATGGCTTTTTGTCTTTCATTTTTGACTGATAGATTCATACACTTCTGCAAATCTCATTTTTTTGTCAGACCGTTTTAAAAATTTAAAAACGCCATTTTTAAGGTTATAATATCTGACAGGCCCATTCTGGAAACAAAATGGGCTGTTCTTTGTGGCTGTGGTTGAACTTTGTGCCAAATTGATCCCTTTTCATTTCCTCTGCTATTTCCTATGTAGCCGCTGTATTCGCACGCCCCTTCACAGATAGTTCAGCATTTTGAACTGGGTTCTTTCTGATTCACATGAGTTTGTTCCGCGTTGCAAATTTTAGAAAATCACTTGTTGCAGATGGGTCGCGAACAACACTGCTGCTGCTAATTCGAATTTCCGTTTACAGATTTTTTTAATTTAACGATAATCCGTTAGGGTTTGCTTTTGAAAACACTCTGTCGGTTAAAACTTTAACATTTTCTAACGAATTATGCTATGCTTCAAAGTTTTCACAGAGCTCAAAGTGTGTTTAATACACTTTCGATTGCACTTTATCTAGTTGCGGTAATTTTTGCAAAGCCATGTTTTAGGATATTATGAAAATTCACAGTTACAGTAAAATGTTTCTTTACATAAGCAATTTTATAAATTCTTTTTTTTTTAAGTTATTCGCCTAACAGAAAAGAAATTGTTTCAAAAACATATCTATCGCTGTTCCAGAAAAGCAACTGCGGAAAAATCGCTTTTCTCGGCGTCTACGTTTAACACTATTTCTGCCTGCGTATCGCGCATTTGCTGCATCTTTTTTGGTCAGATGGCGATTTGACGCCAGCTATAAGTGTAAAAACCCCGAAAAACGAACCATTGATTATAAAAACTTTTCAAAAACCATCTCTTTTTCCACGAAATCCAGCAGGCCAAATGAATATGTTTTTATTCAGTTACACTAATGGTTCCATTTAGTAGAAATTTTTGTTATTCACTTTTCACCAGCTTTCTCCAAATGAATCATTGAAGTGTGTTACGTAAACACCTCGTGTTTCTTTCACAGGCTTCACTTAACCAGCACTTGAGAGCACTAAATAAAACAGGGCTCGTCCTTTACAAAATCTTCTTTAAAACTTTTCAAACCCTATTTTAAGGTTTAGAATAACACGTGTTTGTGATGATATAACTGCCTAGTGACGTTATGCCGCATCCTAACTACCACAACATCTACGTATTTGTTGATGTATCGGTGGATCGGCTGTTATTTTAAGCCCCCCGTCTTCGATCATTAGCCATATTAATCGCGTTCAGTCTAGTGTGTGTGTCAACAATACTTGCTGAGATTTTTGAACATTTTGGCGTTGATGTGGAGCAGAAAAAACGAAACCAATAATAAAAACTGCAAGAATTGTGCCTTAAACTCCCCGTGTGAATTGACTTTCGGAATCTTTTTGAAATCAGTTCCGTGGAATTGAAAATGTGAAACAACCTGAATATTTGATAGTTTGGTGTGGGTGTTCCACGAATGCTGACAACACTTTTTAAACATTTTCTTAGAATAGAAGTAAAACTTTTGTGATTTTTTATTTTGTTTCCGAGCCTTTTTGTGTTAAACGAGAATTTAACAAAAAATTTCGCTTTTATATTTATATATTTTTAATTTTTCACAATTGAAACGTTTGTAAGAATTATAAATGCCTCTTTTGTAGTTAAAAGCTACAAATTAATGCAAATATCAGAGTATCTTTCAACTTTTTAGAAAGCAAATTGTAAAATTGGGATGCTTCTGTTTGTGAGTGAAATTTCCTCTCCATGTTATCTTAATTGAATTAAACATTTTTTGCAAGTGATCATCCGCAAGCTTTTTCAATTGTTCACAACTTTTTCAATGGAAAAACAGTCTTTTTTGTATAGGGTTTTCAAACAAATGTTTTTTCATAAATATTTTACTTTTAAGTTTACGTTTGTTGAATTGGAAGAAAGAAGGAAAATGCGTGCTGCGCTCTACAGAAACCTCGGAAAATTCTAAAATATCTACTTAAATAGGTGCAACAACTAACACAAACGCGCTGCGACGCGTTAATATTTAAAAATTTCAAGCTTTCCAATTTTTCGTAAACGCGTTCGAAATATCTTTTATTAGCGCGTAATTGTGAGTTAGTAATATTTTTGGATTTTTAAATTCAGGACACAAAAATACCTAAAAATAGGAAACATTGAAGCGCAAGGCACAAAAAAAACGATCCTGTGGGCTGTTTTGGGCTAATTTTCCCTTTCAATTCGTTTATTTTAACAAAATAGGATTTCAGTGATTCGGAAAATCAAAGTTGCAACCAATTAACTGATAACATTTTGACATTTGAAATATCATAAAAATTGAGAAGTGTCCCGAGCAACCGTAACCCGGGTCAAAAATCAATTTCGATTTCGACTTAACGTTTTTGTTACATGGAAAAGTAAACGACTGATATTCAGGCAAATCGGTGATTATGACTTTTTTTCCTAAAACTCCTCTTAAAGAAACTTCTTTAGAGTAAAGAAGAAACCTCTATCTTACTCGTTTTCATGAACATATGAAAAAAGTTTCACAGTTCAAATATCAAAAAAAATCAAATTTCCCAGTAAAACTTTTAAAAGCATCCCGATTGTGCTGTAAACACGGAGATCAAAGCAATTTCACAATAAAACAACCACTTTCGCTGCAATAAGGTCACAAACTAGTGCCTCCGGGCTGTTATTATTCCGAAGATCAATTTTCACTAAAATTACACCATGTGGTTGATTACAGCCCTCGGAATTCTTCACCCCCTTTCTCAGAAGCGACCTTTGTTTTGGTGACCTTGTGTTGTCCACAAACAAATTCTCGCGGCAAACTTAATTATCTACCATTTTGCCAAAATATCTATCTTTGTCAATCAAACATCGTGGTCCCTCTAAAATTGGCCACCATTTTATGGCGTATGTTGTGGTTTTGGTATTTTCGGTGGTCTCAAAACATTTTTCTTTAGAAATAGTTGTTTTTATGTTAATATACGCTGTGAAAAACGAGAAATTTCCGACTCGAGCAGTCCAAAAACTACTGAGAAACTATATAAACGAAAGTAAGTATACGCCGCCGATCCCGGCACCTTGCGGACGTAAAGCGGCTGCCAATAGGAGCCCTGGCTAAATGCCAAGGCTGGCAGTTAGCTGCCGCGTCGGGACCAGGTCACCAAGTCCTTTAAGTTTCCGGTGCCGTTTTTGGAAACAGACTATCTATTGTTTATCAAAATGTTATGTTTTGACGCCTACTCGTCACTTGTTCGTCTGTTAGTGCAGTTATTTTAAAATTTATATGAATGGGTAGCCTGTGGCGTCTGTCTAAACAACGGATACATTCTTTAGCGCAGTGGTCGCTCGATGACTTTAAGGCACCAGATGTACTTTCAGACCTTTAAAGTTTAATGGAATGCGTGAATTCAGGGAAACAACCCATAGATTTCTGATCATTAGGAGTAATCGTGTTCCTCATTTTAAGAGTTATTCATTCCGTGATTTCTTTTTGGTACAAACTACACTGACGTCTACATACGTGAACACTCACACACTCACACACTCACACACTTACACACTTACACACTTACACACTCACACACTCACACACTCACACACTCACACACTCACACACTCACACACTCACACACTCACACACTCACACACTCACACACTCACACACTCACACACTCACACACTCACACACTTACACACTTACACACTTACACACTCACACACTCACACACTCACACACTCACACACTCACACACTCACACACTCACACACTCACACACTCACACACTCACACACTCACACACTCACACACTCACACACTCACACACTCACACACTCACACACTCACATACTCACACACTCACACACTCACACAATCACACACTCACACACTCACACACTCACACACTCACACACTCACACACTCACACACTCACACACTCACACACTCACACACTCACACACTCACACACTTACACACTTACACACTCACACACTCACACACTCACACACTCACACACTCACACACTCACACACTCACACACTCACACACTCACACACTCACACACTCACACACTCACACACTCACACACTCACACACTCACACACTCACATACTCACACACTCACACACTCACACAATCACACACTCACACACTCACACACTCACACACTCACACACTCACACACTCACACACTCACACACTCACACACTCACACACTCACACACTCACACACTTACACACTTACACACTCACACACTTACACTTTTACACACTCACACACTCACACACTTACACACTCACACACTCACACACTCACACACTCACACACTCACACACTCACACACTCACACACTCACACACTCACACACTCACACACTCACACACTCACACACTCACACACTCACACACTCACACACTCACACACTCACACACTCACATACTCACACACTCACACACTCACACACTCACACACTCACACACTCACACACTCACACACTCACACACTCACACACTCACACACTCACACACTCACACACTTACACACTTACACACTCACACACTTACACTTTTACACACTCACACACTCACACACTTACACACTCACACACTCACACACTCACACACTCACACACTCACACACTCACACACTCACACACTCACACACTCACACACTCACACACTCACACACTCACACACTCACACACTCACACACTTACACACTCACACACTCACACACTCACACACTCACACACTCACACACTCACACACTCACACACTCACACACTCACACACTCACACACTCACACACTCACACACTCACACACTCACACACTCACACACTCACACACTCACACACTCACACACTCACACACTCACACACTCACACACTCACACACTCACACACTCACACACTCACACACTCACACACTCACACACTCACACACTCACACACTCACACACTCACACACTCACACACTCACACACTCACACACTCACACACTCACACACTCACACACTCACACACTCACACACTCACACACTCACACACTCACACACTCACACACTCACACACTCACACACTCACACACTCACACACTCACACACTCACACACTCACACACTCACACACTCACACACTCACACACTCACACACTCACACACTCACACACTCACACACTCACACACTCACACACTCACACACTCACACACTCACACACTCACACACTCACACACTCACACACTCACACACTCACACACTCACACACTCACACACTCACACACTCACACACTCACACACTCACACACTCACACACTCACACACTCACACACTCACACACTCACACACTCACACACTCACACACGAATACTCCATCAGAGTTTTGACTTGTGGTCACTTTAATTTTTTTTGGACCAATGGTTTTCAAATTGGTGAAATTGATACCCTGTTGCTGTGTATTCACCTGTGAAGCAAAAACCTTGTTTGGTATGTTTTTTTCTGTCTATGACGTGTTTTGTCATGTTTTAAACATTAATTCTTCAAGATTTCTAAATTAGTGCCATTCCAAAAAAAACATAAACTCCCTTACTTAAAAAAAATTTAGCACGTATTGCAATAAACAATTTCTAGTGTTTCTTTTTCATATTTCCTGTACTTCCCACGATGAATCGTATTTTTTGCGACGTACATTTGAGATATGCGCTCAATCTTCTCATAGCTGTATTGTATCATTTTTTTTCGTTTTTTTTCAATATAAATGGTCACATTCAAAGAACCCGACGCTCTCAAGAGTTTTGAAAAGCAGTTTCAGGGAAACAAAGCAAAAGTCTATTCAACAATGTCCTATTTGAATCATTTCGCCACACTGTCCAAAATAGGCTTCACAGTGACGAAAATAGGCCAATTATGAAAAAACTTATTTCGATCTTTAATTCACACACTTTGGCAAAAACGCACTTTTTTATTCAAAATTCTGTTTTGAACAAGACAATCCTTTCTCAACATTAAGATGGTGTTTGGTCGAAGAGCGACCTAAGATCTCGAAGAGCTTCGGTCTTTTCTTTTTTCCACTCCTTCTGTATCTACATCTCTCTCTGTCTGTCTCTCTCTAAGACACGTAGAGGTTTGGGTGCGCAAATGGTTTTTGCCCATCACTTTTTCATTTCCATAGAAATCGTAGATTTTCAAGTCGGATTGTTTCTGTAAAAAGAATATTTTCGGTCAGAAAACTTATATAACTAACCCTTTTTCTAAAATTTGGTCTTACACAGCCCAAAGTTTGGTTTTAGACGGCCCAAATATTTCTTCTAGGGGTCAAAAAACACAAGCTTTTAGAAAATTCTATTTTTTCTATGCCAAGGCCCTAAATTTGTTATGCAAAATGCAAAAGTAAAAAATTTTCTATTGCAGTAGTAACGACCCTAAAAGTACTTCGAAAAGGCGCACCCCTTGTTAACCTTAACCGTTTGTGAGTGGTGGTGTACATAGTGTAGTGGTAAGGCGCGCCACTTTTCAAACTTCTGGACCCAAGTTCGATCCCTGAACCGCAAATCTTTTTGCTTTTTACATTTTAAATACGACCTCTAACTGTCATATCATCTCTGATGTTTTAAAAACCCTATCCATTTTATTGTTTTCCTTGTTTCTGACGCGACATCTGCCAATCTTTTCTTTTCTTGCAACAACACTTCCTTTTTTCTCATTATTTCGAATATTTCAGCAAACCTTGTCGATAGCGCCGATCGAATGTCAAACGAAACCATATCTCTGCCCCTGTCGCAGAAATGCTTCCCCGATTCTCAACTCGTTTTAATGAGTGATTTGGAGAAAAACATTAATAAGGTATTTTAGTTTATAAAATTCTAATAACACACTTTTTTAGGTCTTCTTCCCCGTGCAATTTTTCGTAACCGTTCTCGGTAACCTCCTCACCATGTCGGTTTTGGTAACCCGTCACATGAAGAACAGGTATCGATTTTCCGGGGTAATTAACTGGGGGAAGTTGTCTGCAATCCGAAAACAATTAATTTGCATAGGGCTTGGGGCTAACGATTATGCGGCTCCTGGGAGCTGTTTCGGGCGGATATGACGCCGTCCGGCTGTCATCGAAACTAATCTATGCGCCAGATTGCGCGTTCCGGCGCCAATTTCAGAAGGTTGCGAACAAATGGGGGAGTTGGTTGCGTGAAAGGGGGGAACAAGAAAAATAAACAAAAAAAAATCCTAGCAAGGCCTATGAAAAGTTATCATTTCAAGGCCAAACTCAGGGGCCGACGCAGGCCAGGACAAAAAGGTGGCCGTATTTTGGGCCTTCAGACCTTAAGCTTCTTAAGGCACTATTAAGAACCCTAAGATACCCTTGGAGGGCTGTAAGATACTCTTAATAACCCTGAGGTGCCCTTAACTTAAGGACCCTAAGGCACCCTTGAGGACACTTTGGTACCCCCTAAAAATCATAAGGTACCCTTAAGAACCCTACAAAACACCAAAGGACGATAAGGTACCCCCACGGATTCTAAGTTGTCCTTAAGGACCCTCAGTTACCCAAAGAAACTCTGTAGTACCCTAAGGGGCAATAAGGTATCCTTAAGGATTCTAAGGTAATCATTTGTTCCAGAGCTATTTAAATACAAATAAAAGGTACCCTACAGGAACCCAAGGTCATCACTCTGAAATGTTAGTTAAATATCTTTTTCTCTACTTAGGTTGCGTATTTTAATTTTACAAACTTATCAAAGCGGTTCGAAGGTGTTAATTTTTTTTCTAAAGAATGGGAAACAAAAGGCAAATTGAACAATTAGACACCGGGCAGGGGCATATATTATTTTTTAATTTTGTTTTATATATTATAGGGGCATATATTTTAGGGGCAAAATAAAGCGGAAATTTGCGTTTGAAACTGCAATTCTCGCTTTTTTTGACCTCTGCATAAACGTTTTTTTCACAATCTATTCGGAACTTCATGCATCGTTTTTTTAAACGTGATCACCTTGACGAAAATTCCATTTTTGACATCGAATTTTGGTTTGTATAAAAATTTAAATAATTGTTGTTCAAAAATAAATTTTAAGACGTATTATCTCTATTGTTCGAGCCGTTTGGGCATGTTGCGATCCTGGGAAAAATGGATTTGGCTGAAACTGTGAAAATTAGTTAGTTGGCACCCAAATAGTCGCAAAACATACCTATTTTCGCACCTTGATACCTTAAGGTCGTTAAGGAGTCGTTAAGGCCCTATTTTCATATCTCGATTCAAAATTATCCTTTTCGACTTTTAAAAACAGCAATCGATAGCAAATGTTACAAAAAAAAGTTTGTAATTGAAAACAAAACACTTTCTTCAAGATATATTGTCAGAAAATCAAAAAATTCTTCAAAATTTACAGAAAAACAAGGTTTTTAGCATTTTCCGAAAATCTGTCCACCGATCGTCTGTAGTGACTGTGATTTTCGTTTTCTACGCGTCATTATGAGTTAGATAAGGTGTTTGATTCAAAATTTCCAGAACACTAAAGTTATGCAAAATTTGATTGAATAATGTATCTTCGTTCTGGAATTTAGCGACAAATGCGCTAAACATATTCAAAAACTAAAATTTTTCAAAAACCAGTACAACCATTAAAAAGAAGCTAGAAAAATACCCCTGAATACCATTTTTGGTTTTTAGAAGTGCCAAACTAACAGTCTATTGCAATTTTAGGCAAAACAAATGAAACTCACCTAAGTGAGATCCTGAACTTTTCGAACATTCTGCACAAAATCGTTGGTTTACAGCTATTTTGCACTTCTAAAAACCAAAATGGTATTCAGGGGTGTTTTTCTAGCTTCTTTTTGATGGTTGCACTGGTTTTTGAAAAATTTCAGTTTTTGAGTATGTTTAGCGCATTTTTCGCTAAATTCCACGAAGATACATTGTTCAATCAAATTTTGCATAACTTTAGTGTTCTGGAAATTTTGAATTAAACACCACAGCCCGCTGAGGCCGGCGGGTTAAAGGGCGGCGAGGAGGAATTCGTGCTCCAACACGAACGCCTCGATTTTAAGAATTTTAATTAAAATTGTCTATTTTTATTCATTTCAACACGAAATTTGCTCTTTTAATGTTGAAATAATAAGAAAACCGTACATTTCACCTAATTATGGAGAAAAACTGGTCCAGAAATATCGTTTTCGCGACAAACAGGTGGCTCGTGAAACTCAAACTGGCTGCAACGAACCTGAACGTTCCAGCCATTTTTTTCGAAGGATCTTTTTGTCAACTTTTAGCTCACAACTGCATCTTTTGGAATGAGTTTTTGCTCGAAAATTCATTTACGGAAAATAATTGAAAAACACAAAATACCGTTTTTCTCAGGCCGTTAAGTTCCCGAAGTCGCCAAAAAGTTCATTCCAAGAGATAGAAGCACTCTTCATCAGTTTATGAAAAGAAATCTTCAAAAAAAATCCCCGAATTCTCAAGTTTGCTGCAGCCAGATTTCCGAAAAACGCCGTTTAAGGGGGGTCGGGTTCCACCACGACAACCCTGAAGGTGCAAGCCGTCATTTTTAATATTTCATTATTTTGTTAATTGACCATTAAATTTTTATTTTGAATGTTTAAAACATCAAAATGAAAAATAAGCTACGCTATAATGCATCGTTTCAACAAAAATAATGCAGAAATAGAGGATTTCGCATTCTGATTACGGTAGTTAAACATCGTGCACGAACTGGCTGCAGCAAGAACGGAACGAATACGACATTATTTTAGGTGTTCTCACCATAAAGTAGTAGCACATACTGACATCTCTTGGAATGAGTTTTGGCACCAATAGTTGTCCGGTAAATCTTCGAGAAAAACACAAAAAACCGTGTAATTTGAGTTGGAAACATTTTTACGCCTCCAAAAAACTCATTCCAAGAGATTAAAAGGTGCTCTATCGATCTATGAACTCAGATCATTGGGAAATACAGCAGTTTTCTCAGGTTTGCTGCAGCCAGTTTCCATTGTGTTCCCTTGGCATTGGAGCACGCTTACCGACAGTGCCGTCGCCGCAAGGCTTGCGGCGGGGTGTGACACCTTATCTGACCCAAAATGAGTGGACAGTTTTTCGGAAAATGCTAAAAACCTTGTTTTTCTGTAAATTTTGAAGAATTTTTTGATTTTCTGACCATATATCTTGAAGATAGCGTTTTGTTTTCAATTATAAACTTTCTTATTGTAACATTTGGTATCGATTGCTGTTTTTAAAAGTCAAAAAAGATAATTTTGAAGCGAGATATGGAAATAAGGCCTTAACGACTCCTTAACGACCTTAAGGTATCAAGGTGCGAAAATAGGTATTTTTTGCGACTATTTGGGTGCCAACCAACTAATTTTCACAGTTTCAGCCAAATCCATTTTTCCCAGGATCGCAACATGTTGGCCCGTACAGAAATTGCGTCTTAATAACTATTTTGAATACTTTTAAAGGAACGCATGTAAGAGGAAAAATTCAATTAGTTCAATTTCAAATTTCTAAAGATTCCATTTGTTCCGGACGAGAGGAACCATTTGGTACACTTTTTTGCACAATTTGCTACCGTTTTCTTTTAAAACAAATTTTAAAACCGTTTTCAGGGCCAACCACCTCCTCGCCTTCCTCGCCCTTTGCGACATCCTCGTTTTCGTTATGATGCTGCCGCACTTTTTTTCTTCCATCGATTTTATCTCCAATTCCGTCACCTTCCGGGTTTTCCTCTTCAACACCAAAGTCCACTTCGCAGCGCTGACTAATTGGTTCTCGGCTGCTGCAATTTGGTGTGTTTTTCAGTTTTTCGATCGTTGATTTCAAATCTTAATTTGCAGAAAGTTCAATTTCAAATTTCAAAAAAGGCTCAGAGTAACTCGAAATTTTAGGTTTGTGCTGGCGATATCTCTGGAACGGCTGTTGGTTATCAAATACCCATTTCGCTCTTTGGATGAGTATAACGTAGGAAATGTTATGAAAAAGTTAAGATTCTCGGTTTAGGTTAAGCAGATTCTGCTGATTTCCTCCGTTGTGCTTCTAGGAACTCTTCTTTTGACCAGGTTTTAAAAAAAATTCGAATTTCATGAGCGATTCAGTTACCACCACGTTTCACACAGTTGTCTCTCTTGGATTGTGTGCTCGGGGGAACAAGTGGTCGGAATCTGCTATTCAAATATGATGCCAAAGTTTGGAAAACGTCCCAATCCTACCAGCTGGCTGGTCAAAGAGTGGATCTCTGTCTCGGTTTATGCAAATGTCGTGCTGGCCGTGCTTTTCCCAATTTGTGCAGTTGCACTGCTCAATATTTCGCTGATTAGGCTGGTCAAACAGAGGAATAATCAGGTAAATAGAGAGCGAGAGAGAGAGTGAGAGACAGAAAAAGACAGAGAGACAGAGAGACAGAGAGACAGAGAGATAGAGAGACGGAGAGAGAGTGAGACAGAGAGACAGAGAGACAGAGAGACAGAGAGACAGAGAGACAGAGAGACAGAGAGAGAGAGAGACAGAGAGACAGAGAGACAGAGAAACAGAGAGACAGAGAGACAGAGAGACAGAGAGACAGAGAAACAGAGAGATACACCCAATTTCAGGATCTTCTTCTCCAGAGGGCTGCCAGCACTGTGGGATGCAACAGACATGAACAGGAGAGAAAGTTGACTCACACAGTTCTCGCAATCGTGACATGTTTTTCGCTCACCCAAGGTCCATCGGCGATTATTTTCTGCCTTCAGCATATTTTCCCACAATTAATGTAAGTCGTTGGCCAATAGCTCTAAAAATATCCATAATGGCTTGCTAAAAAAACTGGGCAAGGGGTTTGTTTCTAGGAAGAAAAACAGAATGTCTCTCACTCTTTCACTCTCTCACACTCTCACTCTCTCCCGATCTCTAACTCTCTCACTCTCTCTCTCACAATCTCTCTCATTCTCTTACTCTCTCACTCTCTCACTTCAGGTACCTTCGGGAAACCTCTGTCATCGCCAATCAATTGGTCCTGACTGGAAAAATGCTCAACGTCGTTCTCTTCTGCCTAACTTCACAAACTTTCCGCCGGAAGATGTTCTATACTTGCAACAGTTGGGTCTTCATGTGCTTTTGCGCCGGAAAGTTCAACCGGTAAGACTTTTTTCTCCAACTATTTCAATTTTTAATTTTAGCTCTCGCATCGCCAGGGAAAAATCGGTATTGACTCAGAAAACCTCTTTGGCTTATTCTCCCTCTTCGAGGAACATGCGTCGGCAGTCGGGTGCGTCGGAGTCGGTGGCGCTGAGGACACTGGTGCAGCCGGGCAGCATTCATCAACTGTGCGCCGATAACTCAGTCTGCTGATCTCGTCTTCTTCTCTCTTCATTGACTTCTGTGATCTCTTCTATTTCAACAGGTTTATTTAATAAAACATAAATATACAATTGCATGTTCATCCATTGAAATCTAACATTAACTCACCATATTTTTGCTTTCAAGCACGTAAACGTTGTTAGTAGTGTTTAAAACATAATTCTTATTGTTTGAAATCAAACTTTTAGGAACAGTCGCTTATTGACAATCACCCGTCAACGCAGTCTCGAGATATATCGGGATTCGCTTTTTCCAGACTCTTGTTGAAAATACATAAAATATAATTAAGCTTTTTTTATTATAATAATGTTTTTAAGGTTCGCATGAAAGCGCTTTAGAGAAACGCAATTTTGCGTACTATCCCTTTAAAGTGTGTTTCTAAGGATTCTAAGCTCCGGTGCGGTTAATCAACGTTTGGAAAAGATTACTTGTTTTAGGAGGAATACAAAAAATTCCACGCAAGCGTAATATTGTACGAATCAAACTCCGGTTGAAATTTATTACAAAACCTAATTTTTTTGTTGGTATTATTATTTTTTCTCAATCTTTCTAGAGACTCTTGTTGAGAAAAAAAATACTTTTCAACTGTACCATAAGGTAATTAGCTGTCTAGGGTCCGTAAATGTTATCTGTTAAGTTTTTATTTGATTTTTAATCTGGGTAACGATAGGTAAGCAAATTTTACAAAATTGATCTAAATATTATTTTACAAAATTGATCTAAATGTACGTTGTGTGGCAAAAAAACAAAACTTTACATTGACATTGCAAAACTTTCGTTCTGGATTTCAACTTTTGTTAAATTTTTTTTCACTCATGTCTGTTTCTTTTGGAATTGTTGTTTTTTGTCCATCTTTGTGGCACGCGGAAATTGTTTTTTTTTCTTTTCGGACTCCAGAGCGGCGAACAGTTGTAGATTTTATCGTAATTTCGGTCTTGTCTGTCATTCGGTGCACTTTCAATAAAGAAGACGGATTTCTCGTTTGGGGATTTGCCATCTCTCTCTCTCTCTCATATATATATCATCTAATCTCTCTCTCTCTCTCTCTCTCTCTCTCTCTCTCTCTCTCTTCAATTTCTTGCACACACTAAAATCATATCAGTAACTAAATGTTTTTTGATATATCGAGGTAAAAGTGTGAGAATCCTTGTGTCGTTCTGACCAGTAAAGAGCTAGACTAAAACAAATAACAAATTGGACAAGTCTTATTGTCAAGTCTTTCCTGCGTCTCGCGCGGCCGTGCGGTCGGTCCCTTTGCCGCTCTCCCAACCGGGCCTGGATTGCCCGTCCTCAAGCCGGAGTGGAGCCCCGTGAGGACGTAGCTCCAACCAAATGGATCACCGAAGTCGTCTACAGTTCCCCGATCGTCCCAGGACCATGAGAAGAAGCTGCTTCCCCCAAGGAAAGCTGTACCAGCAACTTGGTCAGGAGGCATTTGGAGCCGAATCAAAGGAGAATGGGAACTACCAAGTCAACTTCGTGGGATTGAAGCCGACAACAGTGATTCATTCTGGCGGTTCAGGGTAGATCCCTAGAGAATAAACCGTGTGTATGTATGTATGTTATTGTCAATGGGGCTTTGGGCCTGTCCGGGCCGGCCCGCTTCGCAAAAAAAACGAACATCGACTCGGTTTCAATACCTTTCGGTCATCCTTGCTTGTTGCACAGATGTGTTATGTTTGTTTTAAGGCAGTGGACTCACGCCGCATGCTAAATTAAGCGCAGGTCAGTAAACCAATCAGAAGAACACACAGTCCTGTAATGTCCATTTTTCACTTCTCTTTCAATGGGTTTTCAAAGATTCACTCGCAAATTGAACTTCTTTTTAGCAAAATGTCGAAAAAGAAACGCGAGGATATCCAAGGTCTCCGAGCTGTAGCGATTATTATGGTTCTTTTGTTCCACTTCTACCCAGACTATTTTCCAAACGGCTATGTAGGAGTAGATATGTAAGTGACATAATTAAACATAATAAAAATCAGGTTCTTTGTGATCTCAGGCTTCATAATAGCCATGGTGTTTCCTAAAGATTGGAAATATTCCAATGTTATTGATTTTCATTACCGACGAGTAAAAAGAATATTTCCACTGTACTTTTCATTAATTTTTGTACTTCTGGTTGCCATTACTCTACTGGCTCCCGAAAATTTCGTTCATGTAAATCTCAACAGTGGAAGGAGGGCAGTTTTGTTCACTTCGAACATTATGAGTGCGCACTCGGCTGAATTGGGATATGAAAGATTGGTAAGTTTTACAAATTGGTTTTAATAAACTGTTTTCAATGAAAGGGGTGAATACACCTTTTTCAAACGGACCGTAGTGTCATTTACAGTTGGTTTAACAATCTAGGGACGAATTCTATTTTGTTCAAACGGTATCATGACGGTAAACCCTGCACCCCGTTCTCCAAAAATTCAAACTCTCGCGTCATTTTGTGATGTACTCTTGCGATCTACTCCTATAAATGGTATATTAGGATACACTCCTTTCGCTGCGGGACCAAATACCTGAAAACCTTTAGGCTGACAAATGGGCCTATAATTCCAAGTCTAAATTTGCAATTCGAATGTTTTAGGTCTATAACGATTATTTTTACTTTTGCTGATGTAGCACACTGTAAAAACTTCAAAAATCAGCAGAATAATACGACTTTTGGATTTATTGACCAATATTAACAGTTGCCTAGCGAATATTCCGGCCAGAAGTCCGGATTCTTCGAAAAAAAAAGTGTTTCAAAATGTTTTATCTAATTGCGTACAAAACAGCAAACAAATGGTAGGGGCGGCCTTCTGATTGCCAGTGCGGCCTTGGGAGTGGGTTGACTTTATTTTGCATGTAGAATCCAAAACTAAATTCAAGTTTTTTTTTCTGGAATCAGATTTCTATATTTTTTCATTCTTTTCTTCATTTCTCAGATTGCAAAAGCTGATGATCTATTTACCCACTGTTGGTCGCTATGTTTGGAAATTCAGTGGTACCTACTAGCACCGGTTTTATTTTTCTTCACAGCTTATCGACTTACAGCTTGTCAAGGTAGGGTGATTTGTTGAAATTTTTCAAATCTACTTTTAGTTGTTTTTGCTGCTTCTGCTTTATACTACTGCACCGCAAACGAAAGCATCGCTTTTTATTCGGTTTTCGCTCGGTTGTGGCAGTTCATGGCCGGAATTGTTGCTCACGATTTGATGAAGTTTTTAGCTGTTGTGAGATTTTCATACAAATGTAAAAACAATTCATTTTCAGCGAAATCTAGAGGAAGATGGAATCCCCCTCGTTTCCGATAAAGTTACCCAATCTGATTCAAACTTAATTTTAACCACCCTTGGAAATGTTCACGGGGCTGCGCTACTTCTAGGTTTCATGCCTACCGTACTTCATCCTACGGTGCTTAGAGCAGTAGTTACTGTAACTACCGCTGCTTTATTGTTGTCTGGTTCTGTAGTCAAGGTAACATTAAAACCTAATTAGTTTAAGGGAGTTTAGGTACCACTTCTCTCTTTGACTCTGTTTTCTTGGACTGGAAATATTTCCTACTCTTTGTATCTTGTTCACTGGCCCATTTACATCACAGCAAAGAACTTGGAACAACCATTTAGTGAGATTTCTTTTACTCAAATTTTAGACTGTTTCACAAAAACTATGAAACATTGAGACACTACGACAGGAAAATCCGTTTAGAGCAATAATTTATGTGTTTATTGAAAAACAGCACAAAAAAGTTTACGATTTCTAGAAATATAATTTTCTATCGATTGTTTTTGTCGGACTAGGAATTCAGTTATTTTTGACGCGAAATACAAAATGCGCGTCGCGCGCTGCAGTAACTCTAGTTTTCAATTTTTTTTGTTATTGAAAAATTGGACAATTTTCAATAAATTCTCCAGATCTTTGCTACAAATAAACTGTTTCAAAGCAGAAGTGCTGAAAAAAAACTTTTTAAGAGTTTGAAATTGGCATTAAATGTTAATTAATAAATTTTTGTTTCAGAATAGAACTCTAGCACAAAACCCTATCACCAAAAAAAACGAATTCAGAAATTCCGAGCAAAGCGAAGTTTTGCATAATTTTAACCTTTTTTTGAACATATTAAATTGCATATTTAACAAACTTTGTCGTCATCATTTTTTTTTTAATGTAAACGCAGCTTCAAAGCTAATTTTGGTGTAGATTTCGTATCTGAAACTGTTCTTGGTGTTGCAAGATAATGGTCAATAACCTCGAAAACCCAGATTTTCAAAAAGATTTTTTTTTAGTTTTCTGTGTTATGAGAAAGCAACGTTGTGGAAGTTAAAGTTTCTTTAAATTTAATTTGAAAACGAAAAACTTTTTGCACTAGGAGTTTTGACAAAGGTTCAAAAGCGTGTAGTGCTCCTTTGGCGTCTACCTTTTCAAAAATATGCATATGGAAAAACATTCGGCGCTTTAGTAATTGAGCGGTTTATATTAAAGAACCAAGATTTTAGGTAAAAAGTTAAGCGCTAGAAATTTCTTACAAAGGTTTATAAGTTCAAAAACAAACTAATATTAGGTTGTAATCCATTTTTCAGGCATCGAAGTGGGTTTATGTCTCTCAGTCGTTCTGGCAGCCCTAATCTACGACATCTTTGAAAAAACTTATCTGTCTTGGGGAAAAATCACAATTTTCGCGTTTGTCATCACAATGTTTGCTGCATCTTTGTTCATGGCTCATGACATGAAGATGCGCCGGATGTTCTATCACGAACTTAGTAACGAAGAAATTATGATGGAGACGAACAGAAAAAGTTTTTTTCTCAGTTGATTTTTCATCTTGTCAATTTTTCCAGTGCCTTGGCTGGCCACCAACATGGCTGAAGGAGGTCTCCAGAACAAAACAAACAATTTGGGAAGTCCTTTGTGTAAATATGAGCAAATGTTTGGAATCCCAACAAATCCCCCAATGGGACACTGCCAAATGCCGGTAAGATACTTTCATTTTAACAAAGACACACACACAAACTCACACACTCACAGTCTCACATACACACACTCACACACTTATACACACTCGCATACACACATTAAAGATATGTCTAAGAAAAGTTTCAGAATGGAAACGGTACACAAAACATTCTTGTTCTTGGAAATAGTTGGGCTGCTAATCAGGGGCCAAGTTTGATTTACAATGCCTTCGAACATATTGCAAAGGAGTTCAATGTCTACTCTTTAGTTGATAAGTGCAAATTTAGAAAATTGTTAAACACAACATATACTCCTCGCCAATCCTATCTTAGGAAAAATCCGGCCACGCCCTTTTTGAAGCCGACTATTTTGATGTAAAAAGGCGAAATTTTATATTCAACATCAGAATAAGCTCTCTCATTTCCACATCGCCGAAGTCGGCGGGCACTATGAACATCAGAAGCGGCTTTCTCTTTGTGCCAAACTGAGGCAATTTTGAATAATTAACACTTTTTAAAATTGATTTTTAAAATATTTATAATAACAACCTCATTCAATAGATACCATTGCCACTATTCGGAAACATACCCCTTTTCTATGTTTTGGACTTCAACCGGTGCAGGTCTACACGGCAGAAAGTGGCGAGAGAGTGCGGAAAAAGCGAGACGCAGAATGGCCCGCTATTCAAACAACATTTTCGACAAAACTTCAGGCGCTATTAAAGGGACGTTTTTCAACTTTGGATCACGCAAAAGAAAAAATCCGCTGATCAAAAAACTCTATACAACATGTGGTTCAAAATTCTCCCTTTTCGAGATTTCTGGCTTCAAAGTGTCCAAAAACGGCCGACCGTCTGCAGATTGTGCGGATGGCCGCAAAGCCTGCATGCATGATGTTTACAAGCCAGTCTAACTTCGAAGTTTTATTCTAATAGGACGAGATTACTCGCAAAATGAGGAGCGTTCCAGACATTTAGCATATATACTTAGTATATTTTTTGACCGTACCCGATGAAAATGGTAATGAAAAGGTCCCTGACGGTCCCTTTAAGGTTCATTTTGCTCCAAAAAGAGAAAATGGGACAAACTTCTAAATCTGGAGAATGAGATAAACTCATTTATCACGGTCAGAAATCCCTTTAAAGGACCCGTCAGGGGCCTGTTCTGATTGGAAATGAGATGTATGCTAATCGAGCCATTTGAATTGAAATTATTTTTCCGAACACCGCTCCAGACAACGGCCGTGCGCAAAATGCTTGCCAAGCCTTCATTAGCATGAGATTTGGAAAAGGCCCCTGACGAGCCCTTTAAAGGCAGAGGCCCACGAAAATGAAAATGGACCTGTCCATGACGTGACGTAGATGAGATAGTGTCATTTTCAATGGTGAAATGCAGAGAGTTTGACGATTAGCATGGACAGGTCCCCCTCTTCATTTTACGTGGGCCTCTGCCTTTAAAGGAGCCGTCAGGGGCCTTGCGGACTGGAAATGTGCTATATTAAAAAACAAGGATTGCGACGTAAACTCTTCCTAATATAAACTTTTTTCACTTAAGTGGTTAAATTTTGACAAAAAGAGAAATTATATGTCAAACAATCGTGGAAAACTTGAGATTTGAAATCAGATACAGGGTTTTGTACTCCTAAAATGTGGCATTTTCTTATTTTTTTGTCATCTAAAATTGGCAAAACTCTGATTTGTAATTATTAAAATAAAAATTTCCATTAAATTGTTTTTTTTAGGTTGTGAACCTCTGAAAACTTCACCATTTTGTAAACAATGGCCAGATTTCCAAAAACAAGCCGTTGAATATTTCAAACCGGATGTTCTTTTCCTCATTCACCGGTTTGTTTTAAAACATAATTTAGGGTTTTTTTTTTTATTTTACATAGTTAACCGAAATTTGTGGATTTAGAGTAATGACTGCAAACGAACCCATAAACGCTACCGTAATCGACGAAGACCCATCCTTTAAAGAATTCCTCAATCATCTTCGAATGTATGAAAAGTACGCCAAAAAAGTAAATTCGCTTTCTAAACGTTTATAAAAAGGCCATTTTTAGATTTACATCCAGCAAGCTTTACCATCCTGTACTGTAGCTTGTGCATCTGGAGCAGACCGTAAAATGAGGGCTGAAAATAAGAATTTAACTGAACTTGGGGTAAAAATTTTTAAATAAAAATTACAATTCTCGATTTATTTAGGATGGATTTATTTTTCGAGACCAACATTACAGCAGAATTCGAATAGCCGAATTGGCAAATAGGCAAGAAAAATATAAAAATTCTAAAATTTGATTTGTCAATTTGCAGATGTAAAAATTGTGAATTGATCGATTTCTTACCGTACTACCCTCTGGGAACCAATGGATTACCAGTTCCTTACGATTTGGAAAGAAATGTGGTGCTTTTGGACGATAAAATTCATCTAAATAAATTTGGAAAAGAACGCCTGCGGCCGTTGTTTGAAGAACTTGCTAGGAATTTTACAATTTTCTGAGATAATAATTGCATTTGTTCTTTTATAAAGTTTAATTCCAGAAATAAGTGATGTAAACTTCAATAACAAAATAACATTTTAGCTCGCCTCTACACATCCGAACACACTTTGAAAAATTTAAAGTAATCTGGATTACGGTAATATGGTGTTGGACACGGTAGTTCTGATTTAGGACGTGATGATTTTTAGCCAATTTAGAAATTTTTTTAAATCTTTAAAGTGAAATGTGAAAACGCGTTTTAAGTTGCAGATTCTCGCACTTTTCGACTCGAATTTTACAAAGTAAAACTCTAAACCAAAAATTTTACCTTTGAAAAATAAATTTGCCTAATGTTTGCGTGCGCTAAATAACATCAAGGCCCTATCATGTAATCAAGGTCCTATCAGTAATATTGAGGCAATATTTTTTTGGAGCAGATGAAATCAATTTTCAACCGATTAATTTATAAAACGTTGAAATTTGGAGTACGATTAAAAGTGCTCTGAGAGCGAGTATCGCAACCCGGTTAAAAAGACAAATATCAGCCCAAAAGTGATAGATAGAATTTTTGTGTTAGATCGAATTTTAGCCAAATTGTAACTACGTCGATCTTCTAAAGCCAAAGTCGAAGAAAAAACATAAAACAATTTTCAGGTTTTGAATTCGGCATTTGCCTTTCTGTTGTTCTATCCGCTATCGATATTTTCAAATTTTTCAAAACAATTTTTGACAAACTAGGAAACCAACCAAGGTAAATTATAATATAAACGCGAGATCATGACAAAGACAAGATTTGCGTGATTTGAAACCAATTTATGCAAACAAAGAATTATGTTTCTTTGAATCTGCATGTCGTTTTTTTTACACAGCCAGAAAAAGTTTTTTTACAGAATTTTACGACAATCTTTATTGAATTGGCATGCCTTCATGTTGGTGACAGTTATAATTTGTTTACTCATCCGCGCCATATTCAGATCAGTCACGGTAAACCAACTCACGACGCAGGTGTAATGTAAATAACCTTTGCCATTTGGCGATGAAGCAACCATAGATTTCATTCAACCATGATAATGCAATCTACTATTTTAAAGAGTTAAAATGTTTCTGTATACAATTTTCTATAAATTTTAAAGGTGTTGCTTGATTTGCAGAGAAAATGTCCAAAAAGAAACGAGAAGATATCCAATGCCTACGCGCCTTCGCCATAATTATGGTCGTACTTACCCATTTCTACAAATCCTATTTTCCCAATGGCTATGTAGGAGTTGATATGTAAATGTTTTACATTTAAGTTATGTATTTTTACATTTCAGATTCTTCGTTATATCAGGTTTCGTCATTGCTATGGTTTTTCCGAAAGAATGGACTCTTGAAAACGTTATAGACTTCTATTTCCGAAGAATCAAGAGAATTTTAACATTGTATTTTACTTTCATCTTTATTTCGCTTCTAAGTGTGATTTTATTTGCTCCTGAGGATTCTGTGAATGTAAATTTGGACAAAGGAAGAAAAGCAATTTTGTTCGGAACTAATGTTATGAGTCCTGAAATAGCTCACCTGAGATTGGAGCGACTTGTAAGTTTCTTTGTAGTTTTAAATAGAAGTTTTCCACCATGAAAACAAATTCGGAAAAAATAGTGTTGATGTCAACAATTTTCAAATTCTTTTCAAACTTCCCCAGGTCTTAAAACCTTCTAAAAAGTTGTCCAATCCGGCTGAAATCGATTATCGATTATCCCAGAAACTCGATTATCTATTTTTTGACTAACGTTTTAATGAGCAGTAAATTTGATTTCTCATGTATTAAATAAATTATGACGTGGCATGCCTTTGAAATTTCAAAAAAAAAAGTTTTGTTGGAGTCTCGAAATTTTTTCGTATCCCAGGTTTTTGATATGTTTTCAACTATCATTTGTGCCAAAAAAAATTGTTTCCATAAAATTTGGGCCCCTAAATTATCGAAAGTTCGTATCGTAATCGATACGATCGATATCTTCAAAGCTTCTTAGATTCTTAAAGCGTACGCAAACATGCGTCGCACGAAAAATGCTTCCACCGAAGTTTTCCCTAACGCCGCATCGTTCACTAGCCCCCGACTTTGGCTTTGCCAAGACTATATATGTTTTACCAATTTTAAGTGTTTTACAGTTTTTTCGGGGCCATTGCCCAATACAGTGTTTGACAAAAAAAATCTTTTTGACTTTTTTTGCGCAATATACGTGAATTAATTTAAATTTTATAAATTTGAAAGACATTTTTCAGATACAAAAGGCCGACGACATCTTCCCTCACACCTGGTCTTTGTGCTTAGAAATTCAGTGGTATCTTCTAGCACCCCTAGTTTTCTACTTCACTTCCTATAGAAAAACTGTCTGCAAAGGTAAATTTGTATTCTTAAAGGGACCGTCAGGGGCCCTTGCTGATTAAAATGGGTTGTATGCAAATCAAGCTATTCCATTTGAAATGTTTTCCTCGAACACAGCTCCAGCCAACGATTTGCGCTAAATTCTTGCAATGTCTTCAATTCTGAAAAGCCCCCTGTCTGTCCCTCTAACCCAAATTTTAAATTTGTTCAGTTGTAATGATCGCTTCTGGAGTTTACTACATACATACTGATTCAAGTACATCATTTTATTCTATCTTCGCACGTTTATGGGAATTCATGATTGGCATTTTGACATATGAAACGCTTAGAGTTTCAGAAAAAGTAAGAAATGTTGTATTTTACAAGCGGCTGTTTTCAGGAAGGGAATGATGAAGATGAAATTCCACTTGTTAATTCAAAAACGTCTTCAGTTGACAAGTTCATGCTAAATTCATTGAGCAAAACCATAACATTAACTCTTCTTTTGGGATTTATACCGGTGTATGTTGATGGAACAATCCTTCGCATTTTGGTTACTGTAGCCACCGCTGGACTTCTAATATCGGGATCATCGGTTAAGGTAAAAAATTTTAATTTGGTAACTTTGACTTTAAAGGTACGAGTGTTTAACAATCCTGTATTCTCATGGCTTGGAAATGTTTCCTATTCACTTTATTTAGTTCACTGGCCTTTGTGTGTTTTGGCGATGCACAGTGGATTCCAATTTCGTAAGTTGTTTTTTCTCTTAAAACCGCTTTTTCGCGTTGATTGTGCAAACAATGCCTTGCAAATTAAAAGTGCACATTCAAACGAAAAATTGCCGGCGTCCGCTGAAACATTGGCTTTTTTCACTGCGTCTCCGCTTTTTCAAGATGTCTTGTCTGAGAATCACACACCTGCTGCCTTCAGGCAACTTTTGGCAGGACTCCAATTTAGCAAAATATTGTGTCCTTCCGATTCCTATGCCCCCTCCAGTTTGCTGATGAACACTACCTACGGCCGGTCAAAATAGCGGCCTGCGGCCGCTTAGAGACACAGCCTTCATCCGTTCAAAAATACGGCCTTTGGCCGCATAGGGGCACGGACGGCGGCCAGTGAAAACACGGACTTCGGCTTTTACATTCTGGTTTAATACTGTCTTGTTTGAACAGAAAAGTTAAATCATACCGCTAGTGAAATATTCGTAACCGAATTCTAGTCGAATTTCCAAATCAACCGATCTCTCTTCATTTGTCCATTGTATACATCGCTGGAACTTATATAAGGGTTAAAACTAATTCGGATGAAAGTTACATGAAAAGCTGACGTTAACATGTTGTTTAAAATCAGTAAAAGGCAGCGACTGTCTGTTAAAAGTACTTCAAAATGTATGCCTTAAAATTACGAAGTTCGAACACACATTGTTTTGAAAATCGTAATATTTTTTTCGTAGTGAAATTTGACACAAAAACCCAACAAATTGTCTTGCAGGTTTTGAAATCGGCATCTGCGTCTCTTTATTCCTAGCCGGTGTTGTTTACGAATTCTTCGAGAAAAAGTACTTGCTCTGGGAAAAGAAGACAATTCTCATTTTTGTTTTGGCAATGTTTGGAACTACTTTGTATTTATCTATCGAGGGAATGAAAATTCATCAGACACTTCACAATGGGCTGTCTTCCCAAGAAAGGATAGACAACATTGCCCAAAAAAGTAACTACAGAAAGTTGAACTAAACTTTATTTTAGTGCCTTGGATTCCTCTCAATATAGCCGCAGGTGGTCTTCAAAACAGTACAAACAATATGGGGAGCCCTCTTTGTGAATATGAAGAACTCTTTGGTTTTGCAACTAATCCACCCTTGGGTCACTGTAAAATGCCGGTAAGTGGTAGTTTTTAGAAATTTATGAAAGAATTTTTAGAATGGAAATGGTACGGAAAACATACTTGTGCTTGGGAATAGTTGGGCAGCTAATCAAGGACCTAGTATTATCTACGAAGCTTTCAAGAAGTTCGCGAAGAATTTTGATGTTTACAGTCTTGTTGGTGAGTTCCATCATAATACCATGCTTAAAGGAGTTTTTCGACATATATATAAATCAAATTCTATTTAAAATTTGAAAGGGGCCGTCAGGGGTCGTTTCAAATAATAATGCGAAAAGCGTGCCAGAACTTTGCTGACAACTAAATATTCTTCAAATGCCTGAAATCAGTATCAATCGATTGAGCATGTAAAGGCAAAGTCAATCAATCATAATCCAATGGGTGTCGCAACGAAAGCATGCCCAAACTTTCCACAAAATTGAACATTCTACAAATTAACGGAAAAATCAATGAATTATTATTGGGTCTTACGGCGAATGCATGCCAGAAATTTACGAGCTTTAAAAATCCGTACAAGTCTCTAACATTAGCGATAAAGAGTATGAAGTGATTCGAAGCATGATTTTTTACAAAGTTATCTGCAAATATTCAAATAATCGGTTAAATTTTCAATTTCCAGTGAAGTAATTGTGTACTTTAGACAGTATCCCAAAAACCTCAAAAAGGAAACTTTTGCGTTCCATAATGACGTTTTTCGCAGTTTGAGACCTTTGAAATAACGTTTTTCGCAGTTTGAGACCTTTGACATAAAAACGCGCACCATTTTACCTAAATCACTAATTATCTCGTTTTCTTGCTCATCGAAGAGATCAAATTTTAATTTTTCTGACCCATCATGACAAAAAATGCCTCGGAAAGAGGAAAATTTTTCATAGATTCGATAAGGAAAAAATTAATTCTTAGGCTAGAAATTCTTTTTGAAACACTATTGTTAGATGTTCTCAATACAGTAAGTTTTGATACATTTTAAAATTTAAGTAAGGTTACAAAACTTTGAAAAAATTATTTACTGTTTTTCATGCCTTCATGCAATCTGTTTCTTCTGACACTTCACTGCTTAAAAAAGGTCACCGTGAAAAAATCGTGATTCTGTTCTTGAAATTTTTTAAGCAGTAGTCCTAGAAATAAAAAAAAATTCGGTTGGTAGATTTGTTTTGGAAAATGCTGTTCCTGTTCGAATTTCATAATTCGTTTTTACCACATACTGAACAAAAGTAGGACTTGAAAACTACACAAAGTAGAAGGGAGGAACAGTAAAATCCTGTTTCGAAAAATACCCACTTGGGTTTTTTAAAATGCCATTTTCAGGTTGTGAACCCTTGCAAATTTCTCCATTCTGCAAACAAGGGCTCTCCTATGGAAAAACAGCCGTGGAATATTTCAAACCTGATGTTCTTTTTATAATTCACAGGTTTCATGAGTTATATTTTTTGAAATGTTTTATTGTAGAGTAATTTCCGCCACTGCTCCATTCAACGTAACACAAATCGATAAAGACCCCCTTTTTAACGAATTTATGGATCATGTGCGATTTTATGAAAAGTTCGCAAAAAAGGTTGTTTAAAAAAATCTTTTTACAAAAATAATTTAGATATACATACAACAAGCCCTTCCTTGGTGTACCAAAGCTTGCACGTCTTCAGCCGTAAGGGCCATGATAGCTAAAGGGAAAAATCTTACTGAAATCGGGGTAATTTAATATTTTTGAAAGCTCTTTATGAAATTTTCAGGATAAACTCATTCTTAGAGACGACTACTACCCCCGATTGAGAATCGCAGAAGTAATCAATAGGTATATAAAATAGTTTAAAAATCGATAAATTTCCAAATTCCAGGTGCAAAAAGTGCGAAGTTATCGATTTTCTACCGTGGTACCCTTTGGGAAACAACGGAAAACCTGTTCCATATGATTTGGAAAGAAATTTGGTTTTTCTTGACGATCAAGTTCATCTGAACCAATTTGGAAAAGCCCATCTTCAGCCGCTGTTTTACGATCTGGCTAGCAATTTTGAGTTTGAGTGAATAAACTTTCTATTTTAATAAACTTTACTTTTCAAATTTTACAAAATACATTTCAATCAATTGACTCGGTTCACCAGATCACGGAGGTGTCTGCGCAGGATTTTTCCAGAAGGCAATTTTGGGATCCGGTCGACGAAAACAATGACGCCGTCGGGCCACTTGAAGTCAGCGACGTGCTCTGAAATAGACACTTTAATGTCAAAACTAGATATTGAATTTTAAAGCAGTTTTTTTATAAAAAAGAAAATTCCCAATAAGAATATTCCAGAGATCGACCCCAACCAGCCGAAGATGTTCGAAATATTGCGAGATATATAGAACAACGTTCGGATTTTAAAATTTCTTGGTGTTCGATGGTTTCTTCGAAAAACAAAATTACTGTGTTTTATATGCTTTAACAGTCATTTGGAGCAAAATATCTATTTTTTGATGTCTAGGAGAATTCTCTTCCGCGTCACAGTGCCTTAATCTTAAACTTTCAATTAGGTTTTCACAAACCTCTAACAATCTCCATAACGTTGTCTTCGTCGAGGTCAGGATCACTTCTGACGATAAAGGCTCCCGGAACCTCTCCGTGTTTTGAATGAGGAACTGCGACCACTCCGACGTCTTCAATTCGAGGGTCGGCAACCAGAACACTCTCAATTTCAGCAGGAGCTACCTAAAATCCAGAACTTAGCGATATACCTAATTTAAATTATTTAGCCACGCTAAACTTCAACTTTTAAATATTTTTCAGCTTACCTGTACACCATTGACTTTGATCATTTCCTTTTTCCTATCCACAACGAACAACTCTCCTTTGTCGCTGATGTAACCTATGTCTCCTAAAATAAAAGTTCCGTTGTAGCAACAAAAGATTTTCTGATGTGTAATTGTGCCTTTTCCATCCGTAGTCTGCTCACCTGTATGCATCCATCCTTCCTCATCAATAGCCTCTCTAGTCGCTTCTGGTTTGTTTAGGTACCCCTTCATAACACTCGGTCCCTTGATCACAATTTCTCCCTCCTGATTGGCTTTCAGCGGCCTGCCGCTTTCCAAATGGACGATCCTAGCTTGGTACCCAGGCGCCACGTAGCCTCCGGTGGCGAAGTTGTCCTTCCTGTCGCAGTTGACCAAAAACGGGTGCATGCACTCGGACATGGCGTACACTGAAACATTGGAATGTGAGTGTGTGAGTGTTTGTTTGTTTGTTTGTTTGTACTCACATTGTGTCAGCATCACGTCAGGGTACTTCTTGGCAAACTCTCCTGCCAACTTGGGTCCCAAAGGAGCTGCCAAGCTTTTAACATATCCCAAAGAGGAGAGATTGTATTTTTCAACAAGAGGATCCTTCACCAGTTGAAGCAGAATTGGCGGCGAGATGGTCACATTCCAAACCTAAAGTTAGGTTAACAAATGTTGTGGCAAAAAATAACCTTGTAGTGTTCAATTGAACGCAAGAACACTCTGATGTCGAAGTGACTCATCATTACGACTTTGGAACCTGCTACCAGATGTGCGATAACAAGAAGCTTTCCAGAAATGTGGTAGGAGGGCATGCAGAGAAGTTGAGGCCGATCCCATACGGGTTCAGAACCCTTGTCTGGGCAAGGCGGACGAGGTACGTAGTCGTCCGTGTGTCTGAAAATGGGCTTTTTTGAAAACAATACATACACATTTTTCAAAAGACATTTTTCATATCAAACAAGGGAAATCTCATTCTTAAAAAAAACGTTGAGCTTAGAGGTTGTTTAGAGGTTTAGAGGGTCTTGAGTTTTCAAAGCATTTAGCTATTTCCCGCCAGAGGCCGGTAACACAAGAGATTATGGGCCACTAACGCCAGAAACTCATTATTACCGACTCCCGGCGGAAAATTTGGAAACGCTTCTAAAAAACTGCTCAGTTGAGTTTTGTTTGGCAAAAATATAATTTTATTTGATTTCTAAAAAAATAGTTTCTAGAAAAATCCAAGTCAGTGAAAGTGCAGGCGTAACTTTTGTAGCAAATTTCTACGTAGATATCAGTGGGTTTCACGAAACGAATAACCTAACTCTTTTCCACTGGGGGGGGGGGAAGTATTACGAAGACAATTTCGAATGTGAAAACTAGTCTTAGCATTAGAGCGCGCATACCCACTAAACAATTTCCCGCAAATTTTAAAACTGTTTTCCCGCCAAGTGAGTATGTGCCGTTGTTTGCTTGTTTCAGACCACCCATTCAGAATGGAAATAATGATTGTTTTTTCAGCAAATCTGTTCAAAACCCACTTGATTTTGTTAAGCACGGCCGACATAAGATTGTAGTGGGTGAGCATTACTCCTTTCGGCATTCCGGTGGTTCCACTAGAGTAGGGCATCACAGCAACTTCGTGAATATCATTTTCATGTTTTGGAGCTTCTCCCTCAGTTTTCAGGACATCCTCCCAACGGGTGACGTTGTCGTAGGCTTCGGTGGAATTGAGGCAGATAATGGTCTGAAAAGAAGGATTCTGTTTAAAAGCAAGCCTTTTTTCAGCTATGACACGATAATTTTGGCACGATTCTTCAAAAACCGAAGGTTGTTTTTGATATTTTTGCCTTTTTGCCTTTGTTTTCGATTTTTGGCTTATTTTGGGTTCAAATCTACCTCTGTTGTCATTGAGGTACGTAAATTTCCGTCAGCTCAGAAATGCCGGATGTAAAACCAAACATACCACTTTTTTGGCCAGTTTCTCCGTCGCAGCCACGACCTTCTCCAGCAGAGCTCCACTCGTGAAGATGACGTTCGTACAACTGTCGCTCAGCTGACGTTGGATTTCAACTGAAATTTGAAAACATATTTTTGAAAGAAGTCTTACATTCGGTCAGGAGAGGAGACATTCCGGAGTAAATACCTCCACGGCCGACCACAGCCAAGTAGAATGGAATCACTTCAATGTAGCTGGGCATCACAACAGTTCCAACTTGGCCTTTTCCGAACCCGCTGAAAGATTTTATTTGAAACGAAACCGTAAATTTAACTTACGACTTGTGGAGGTAGGCTTCAACGGCTTTCACTTGATAAATCAGGGCCTTGTAGGTTAGATAGTGGGAGGCATTTTCGGCGGAAATCTGAAAAAAGTGGTTGACTTATCAATAGCTCATTATTTATATCTTCTGAACCTAATACAATCGAGTGAATAGAGGAAAGTTTAAAAATTAAGATCTTTTAGCCAGAAATTCCATCGATAAATTCGATACATGCTGAAACCGGTGGTGCAGAAGCATGAAAAAAATTATGCGAGAGAGCGTTCAAAAAGACTAGAAACAGAGAAAAAGTCGCTTTTTCATTTGAGCATTTCAAATCCCAATTTTCATTATTTTTCAACTTTTTGCGATTTCAATTTTTCTATAGTCTTGTGAACTTTTTCTAATTTTAAATTACAATTCTACTGGTTTTCATCAAACAATTTGCTCATCAACTTTTTTCAAAACGCCTTGTCGGAAAACGGAAATTCTTAGTCATGTGTTGAATTTTTCAAACGGATTGGGAAAGTTTGTGACTTATGATTTTCAAAACCTTCCTTATTTCTAATTTCTCTGAACATATGAAAAACATTTTAGCTTTAAAACGCGATATTCTAATTTTACAGAAATTTGGTTGCTAAGAAAAAATGGTTTTACTTTTCGAAGGGAAACGGAAAGAATCCCCGTTTCCCATTCTGTTTCGAATTACTTTTCAAATACAAAAGAAAAATGTTTCCAAACGCCTCAAAACTTTCTCATTGGGAGTTGCCGCTGCTTTTCCTGGTTTTTCAAATAACCAAAAAAAAACTACGAATTTTTATAAAGCGACACGCGTTAATTGTGTGACATCAATCTAATTGATGCTACCATGGAACTCACCAAAACCTTCGTATCCGGAGTGTCCGCTGATTTCTTCTCCAGAGTCTCCATGACGTAGGTGTAGATGCACTTTTCAGCAACGGCTTCGAAGGTGAACGGAGAGTTCCAAATCATTTTTCTAAAAACAAACTGATTGTGTGTGGGTTTTTTGGTTCCAAATGAGTCGAAAGGTATTGGTTTTCGAAAAACAGATACCGAAATTCGTTTCAAAATCACCCAAATAAGTCAAATTTCCGATGAAAAAGTATTACACACTTTAGAATTGGAAAAACTGTTTTTTCGGAAGAAATAAACGCCCTGATTCTGCAATGGACTGCTTTCTGATGACCACCAAAGTCTTTTATAGGACCAAGACTGACATAGGTGGTCCCGCCTCCTATCGAAGCTCCGCCCATCAACCTACTGTAACCGTTCGCTTTCTAATCGAACAAAGGAAATCGATAACTGACAAGTCAGAAGATTGGAAAAGTAATGTGTTGGGAGCAGAGTAGCGGCATTCCAGTTTTTCTTCTAGTGACAATCTCTGGTAGCATCTACAGTACGGCGCTTTTTGGTTGCACGGCTTTTTCATAAAGCGTTCTTCAGGTCAGATGATATAAATACGCAATTTGGCCCGGGATTATTTTAAAATAAAGTTTTATTTATTTTAATAATTTTCAAAAAAATTTTGAGGCTCCCATTCGGTAAATAAAGCTAGTTCATTAGTTCGCTTTTCTACAATGTTTTCTATTTTCTTGCAATAATTGTGTTTTACTAAATGCAGGTAGTGCTAACAATTTGTAAAAATTTTCATTTTCTCTTTCTCTCTCTCACACTTAATTTGCCTTTACCTCTTCTCTCTTCCTTTTTTTCTCTCTTTTCCCCGTACATCTGTCTCACTGTTTCTACTCTCCTTTCTCTTTTTCCACGTGGTCCCGTAGTACTCTCTCTCTCTCTCTTGTTTTCTTTTTTTCTCTCCTCTATCTCTCTCTTTCTATCCTCACATTCTCCCAATCTTTTTTTTTCTTCGTTTTTCTCTCCCCATAACCCTGACCCTCTTGCTTCTTCTTCGTTGTATTGTCTTTCCGTGGTCTCTTTAATACTTCCTCTCTGTTTTTCTCTGTCTCTTTCTCTTTCTCTCTCTCTCTCTCTCTCTCTCTCTACCTCTCTCTCTCTCTACCTCTCTCTCTCTCTCTCTACCTCTCTTTCTCTTTCTCACTTCAACTACCTTCTATTTTTATCCTTGGATCTTTCTCCCCTGTCCCTTATTCCTGACCCTTTCACTTTCTCTCTTTTTTTCCGTCTCTCCTCTCTCTCCGTCTCTCCTTGTCTAGTTCTCTCTATCTACCCATCTCTCTGTCTCCCTCTAGTTTTTTCGCCTTTCGCTTCTCCCTCTCCCTCCCCCTCTATTTCTCTCTCTCTCTCTCTCTCTCTCTCTCTCTCTCTCTCTCTCTCTCTCTCTCCCTCCCTCCCTCTCTTGCTCTCTCTCTCTCTATCTCTATCTCTATCTCTATCTCTCTCTCACACTCCAGCACTTCATTCCTTTTATGGTAAAAGCCGGTCCCATTATTTTATCGCCACTCTCATGAAACCAGAACCATCCACGCCAAGATTTCAAGTGGTCCTAAACCTATTGCACTACCCTACAAACGTAAAAAAATCTTTTGATAGAACTACCGTATCCCACTTTGAATAATTGGTCGATAATTCTTCAATTTCAACGAAATCCGAATCCACGCAAAGTGATGTAACCCACCTGGCGCCAAAACCGGTCGAAGAGATATTGCAGACATGGTTTAGAAAAAGAAGGGTGAAGAAAACGATAAAACTTCTTGGGATGAAACTATAACTGCAACCGGAAGATCAAAAAAGATTGGTTCAAAACAAATGGGTAACCATTTGTCGAGATTGGGTAAAAGATTGTCCGAATTGATATTTTTCCAGTTTTTACACCAATCTCTCACAATTTGTAAAACTGTACGAAACGGATGCATGTAATTGTTTTCTTTGTATAAACTTGTATTCTCCCTCTCTATGTCTCTCTCTCTCTCCTCCTCTCTCTCTCTCTGTCTTTAGTTCTGTCTCTCTCGCTGTCCCTGTCACTTCCTCGCTTTTCTAATTCATATATTTCTAAGTGTCTCTCACGTGTTAATATTCTGTTTTCTCCTTTGTCTGTTTTCACCCTCCTTTTCATTTCTCTCTCTCTCTCTCTCTCTATTTCTCTGACTCTTATTCTCTTTGCTCTCCTCATTTAATCTTCGGGTGCTCACGCAAGGTACCACCTTTCCTGATCTGCAAATGAAAACCCCGTTATATATTCGACCTAATCGTGTTTATGTGTTCTAACCTTCGAAATTCTTTGCAGCCGCACCCAAATCGCACCCCCTTGTTTTCGCTTGATCTTTTGGCTTTTTGCTAACCTCGATCAGTGTCCGAATGTCGCCGCCGGTTCTGAACCGTTAGCCACCAGAGAACAACCATTTCTTTCACGCTTTCCTCAATGATCTTGGTAGATAACGCCCTGCGATACATCAAAGAATGGCAATTAACGACGGTCGCGGCCCTGTTTTGGCAGCACTCAGAGAACGAGCAAAACTTGCACCCGAATACGGTAGAACTCAGAGAACGATTGTCTTTGTCACAGCGGAAGTGATAGATGAGAAACCGAGTACAGAATGCGAATAAACACAATTATACGCTCACACACTCACACACTCACACACTCACACACTCACACACTCACACACTCACACACTCACACACTCACACACTCACACACTCACACACTCACACACTCACACACTCACACACTCACACACTCACACACTCACACACTCACACACTCACACACTCACACACTCACACACTCACACACTCACACACTCACACACTCACACACTCACACACTCACACACTCACACACTCACACACTCACACACTCACACACTCACACACTCACACACTCACACACTCACACACTCACACACTCACACACTCACACACTCACACACTCACACACTCACACACTCACACACTCACACACTCACACACTCACACACTCACACACTCACACACTCACACACTCACACACTCACACACTCACACACTCACACACTCACACACTTACACACTCACACACTCACACACTCACACACTCACACACTCACACACTCACACACTCACACACTCACACACTCACACACTCACACACTCACACACTCACACACTCACACACTCACACACTCACACACTCACACACTCACACACTCACACACTCACACACTCACACGCTCACACACTCACACACTCACACACTCACACACTCACACACTCACACACTCACACACTCACACACTCACACACTCACACACTCACACACTCACACACTCACACACTCACACACTCACACACTCACACACTCACACACTCACACACTCACACACTCACACACTCACACACTCACACACTCACACACTCACACACTCACACACTCACACACTCACACACTCACACACTCACACACTCACACACTCACACACTCACACACTCACACACTCACACACTCACACACTCACACACTCACACACTCACACACTCACACACTCACACACTTACACACTCACACACTCACACACTCACACACTCACACACTCACACACTCACACACTCACACACTCACACACTCACACACTCACACACTCACACACTCACACACTCACACACTCACACACTCACACACTCACACACTCACACACTCACACACTCACACACTCACACACTCACACACTCACACACTCACACACTCACACACTCACACACTCACACACTCACACACTCACACACTCACACACTCACACACTCACACACTCACACACTCACACACTCACACACTCACACACTCACACACTCACACACTCACACACTCACACACTCACACACTCACACACTCACACACTCACACACTCACACACTCACACACTCACACACTCACACACTCACACACTCACACACTCACACACTCACACACTCACACACTCACACACTCACACACTCACACACTCACACACTCACACACTCACACACTCACACACTCACACACTCACACACTCACACACTCACACACTCACACACTCACACACTCACACACTCACACACTCACACACTCACACACTCACACACTCACACACTCACACACTCAAACACTCACACACTCACACACTCACACACTCACACACTCACACACTCACACACTCACACACTCACACACTCACACACTCACACACTCACACACTCACACACTCACACACTCACACACTCACACACTCACACACTCACACACTCACACACTCACACACTCACACACTCACACACTCACACACTCACACACTCACACACTCACACACTCACACACTCACACACTCACACACTCACACACTCACACACTCACACACTCACACACTCAAACACTCACACACTCACACACTCACACACTCACACACTCACACACTCACACACTCACACACTCACACACTCACACACTCACACACTCACACACTCACACACTCACACACTCACACACTCACACACTCACACACTCACACACTCACACACTCACACACTCACACACTCACACACTCACACACTCATGTCACACTTGATATGAACAATTTTGTTCTATTGACCTGTTGATCACAAATAAATGATGTTGTTTTTATTTGTTGCTTCCGTATCACACAAATAACCCCAAATCCCAATAAATATTCATTTATTTACCTGTTGTACCAATTCTATAAAAGGTGCATCAGCCATATTGTTCATTAATAGTTCTTTTAAAAATGGAACTTTTCTATCTTTTCCTTACACTTCTTACCGTGAATGCATCTCCACATCGGCAAAAACGACAAGCCGCCACTGATAATGGGTTACTATGGCCACAGGGAGTGGTATACTACCAGTTTGATGATAATGACCCAAATGCGGATAACGCAGGTATGAATTCACACACAAAAAGCAATATAAACAAATTTTGTAGACCTTGCCAATTTTAAAAACTTTGTAACAGCTGCTATGACCCTAATTTCACTTAATACGTGTATTGGTTTTATGCAGAGCACTACGGCTCCTAACAGATTACTCGTAAGTTTTGAATCGGCCTTGACACCGCATGACGTCATAAACTTTGTCAAAAACGTTTTTGTGGTCTAAAACACAACTTTTTGACCTGTATCGATTTCAGGTATTGTAGTTTTGCAGCACCACTCAAAGAAAGTTAACAATGGTTTTGTAATGATCGAATTTTGTACAAAATTTTCTACAGAATAAGTTTATAAAAAGTGAAAAGTTCGAAACCCATTGCTTTCAAAACGTTAATGTGTGATTACAGGCAAATTCACAAAAAAGGGTCGTCTGTGACCAGCAAAACACCCTGCCGCATAAAAAACACAACAAAAACCCGCTTGCAAACCATAAATTCACCTTGAGCTTATTTTCTCCAACACCGCCCAAATAAATGTTTTTCTCATAAAATCCTGTATATAAAAAACCCCCTTTTCCCCACTTATGGATTTTGGTTGCATTCGGCTTTGTGGGAGGCTTAATAGTCGTTAGTCGCTCCAAAAATGACGCAAAACGTTCGCGCCCTTACAGAAAATTTCATATTTCACATATCATGCCAATACAGATGCGCTAAAAAATGTGGAATTTGCTATTTGTCAATTTATTATGGTTCTTTAGAGGTACAATTACATTTTAAGTTGGGGGGAGGGATTCAGGCTTAAATCGATTTTTTTCGTTTCAGATCCAACCATCGGGGCCTTGCGATTCTCAGGTCGGAATGATTGGAGGAGTTCAAATTATACACGTCGGTGGTACCTGTAACGAGGTAATATATTCAAAACAAAACATTCTAAAGAAATATAATTTAGATGGAAGCCCTTCATGAATTTATCCATGCTCTGGGTTTCTACCACATTCATAACCGCTACGATCGTAACAGTTTTATAAACGTGAACAAGAACAATGTCATCAGTGGAGATCAACTTTTCTTCGACAAGCAAGCGACCAACCAGATTGTACCCTACGATATGGGCAGCATTATGCACTATGGAGTCAATGCGTAAGTTCATTCATACTACGTTTCCCAAATATGCATTTTTTTTCTCAAAAAATCATTGAAAGCAGACGTTTTTCAAAGAGCGAATTGCTGCGGATTTTTCGATTTTTTGACCCTGGTTACTATGGTGTGGTGTAAGATTTCAAAATCGGTCAAAATGAATGAACTAGTGTTTATTTAACAGCTTATGCTGTGAATAGATCAACGCTATCACTCAAATGACAAAAATGTCGTTCACTTCTACACAGAAGACCTAAAACTTCTGAAAAGTGAAATTTTGAGTTAAAAAATAGCAGTTTTTCGCTTTTTCGACGTTTGACATAAAATTTGCTTAAAGTTTCATTGTGCGCATTGATTTCTACGTGTTTTAGCGTACAATTTCAAACATTAGAACCCGAAAAACTGAGTGGCGTTCATAACGAAAATCGACTTTAAAGATGAATTTTTCAATTCATTTGAACAGGAGAAAATTCACGGGATTTGGTACGTCAAAACTATTTTTTGCGTTCGAACGGATGAAATATATCTTTTTGTAAAAAACCGATTGGTTTTTAAAGTCAATTTCCTTATTAAGATACACAGTTTTTCGAACTTTATTTTACCAAAATCTGCTGCGAACATTTTGAAAAACTAAAATTAAAAAAATCGCATTATAAGCTTACAATGCGATTTTGAGCAACATTTATGTGTTGTTCAATGAACCGCCCCTAGGAATCAGACCATAGAAAAGAATAAATGTTGAAAAAGTAATGAAAGAAACTGATAATTTGGAACAAACAATTTTGAAAAGCCCAGAGGCCGCCTGGATCAGTTGAGTGTTTCAGGTTCGCCAACCCGTCCACCTACTCTTTGGTCCCTGTAGATCAGCGCTATTTCCGCACTGTGGGTGCCGTTCAGCCGTCTTTCTACGACTACCAGATGGTTAACACTCTCTACAAGTGCAGTTGTAATTCACCTAGTTTTAAAAACATCCTGGGAATTTTAAGCTTACTGCTCTGGACAACCAACTCCTTCTTGTCAAAACGGCGGTTACCAAAACCCTCGGAGCTGTGCAACCTGCATCTGTCCCGATGGATATGGAGGCAATTTATGTAATAAAAAGGTAAAAAGTTACTTTTAAGGCTATTAACGGTAGTTTAGAGCAGCTGTAGCCAGACATTAACCGCCACTTCGACTTGGAGCTCAACCACACTTACAACTGCATCTCCTCAACCTCAAGATTATGAAAACCCAATGAAGTGCAGCTACTTTATCACGGTAAATTAAATTCTTAAAAGGACAGTTAGGCGGGGTTTTGCAACATTGGCTCAATTAGGAGACAACAATTTGCTTCTCATGAAAATATACATGACTATGGATTGAAAATTTACCGTTTTCGAGAAAATACGCCCCAAAGACGTCAAAAACGTGTATCCGTCTACATATTTGTAGACGGGCAGTACGCCCTGCGTGTCCGGCATTTACAAGGCATTCTATCAATTTTCATTTTATTTGGCTGAGAGAGCGCTGGAAACGAGGACGGTGCGAGATAATTTATTAGCATAGTTAATTCGCATAATTTTCAACCGAAACCGATCGAAAATGGAAAAGCCCCCTTACTACCCCTTTAATGCCTTAACACCCCAATACTTTTAAGGCTCCTCCTGGAACCCAAATTCAAGTAAAGTTCACTTCAATCTCTGGAGCTTGCGAATACGGCTGCCCTTTCAATGGCTTCGAGGTTAAGCTCAATCAAGATGTGAGATTTGTGGAGCCTAGGTAAGGCACTAACTGAAGCCGTAATAAGGCTTTGACTTGTTAAGGTACTGCTGTAAAGATCAAGTTACTGGTGATATCCTGCAAAGTGGTGCAAATCCTACGGTAATAATGACCTACCAAGTGAAAATGTACTCGGCAACGGCTAACATTCAATATAGATACGGTACGAAGTGTTTTTTTTTCTTCAAATTTACAGTTGTTTTCAGTGCCGTCGGGAGGAACTTATCAACTGCTTTCGGACACACAAAGTTAATCCATTTTCTGTAAATGCTAGAACCACACTATACTTAGCTATGTAGCCCAATGCCATTTCATAATAAAGGTTTTTGTATTTTCTTCCTCAAAAATTACTCTCTTTCTTTCTCCAACTGTATACAAAACTGTACATATACTTACGAAAATTTTCAACCTGACGGCATCCAGCTATTGTGAGGTAATTAGATACACTATCGTCTTGGCACCAAACAAGTGATGTAAAGAACGACTTTTTTTGTTTTGGTCAGGTTAACGATTTGATTTCTTCGAGTTCATTTAGTGTCATGCATTGTATGATTACTGTAGCTCAGTTTCGCTATATCAGTTACGAAATGAAAGCTCTTTTGCAATAACTAAAAGTAAAGGAAACTTTTTTGACTGAATCAGTAGAAATATTATTCGCAGATCTAGCTTTAGTTCGCGTCCAAACGATAACCGATTACAGCCGTGAAAAAAGTTTACGCTGGAATGTTGTATTTTCAGAACGGAGCAGATTTCAGACAGCGTCTCTGAAAAATTCGAGCAGGTATTTGTCTTAGAAAAATATTTATAGTCTCAGAAATAGCTCAAATTTGGGGAATAACCTTAGTTGAATTCAAAAAAAAACGGTAGGAATTGGTTCGTCCAAAATGAGAAACACGTGTTTTAGTGACGTCGGCAGGAACTTATCAGCTACCTACTGACTCGGAAAGTTAAACAATGTTTTTTTTTAATCTAGAACCATACTTTATTTAGAATTATTTAGAGCAAATAAATTTTCATAATAATACGTTCTCTTTTTCCTTCAGCATTTTCTCTTTTCTCTCTATCGCCTTCTTTCAATAAAAATTTTAAAATTTCACATTTAGTAAGCGAATAAAAACCCTCGAGTGCCCAAGTGTTGCTGGATTTTGTACTTAGCTTTGAGTCACATGGCATACAATGAAATGTTATATGCTTGCCTCTGAAAATTGCATTTCTAAGATTTATTTTATTTTTTACATTAATTAATTTGCTGCATAACACCAAAAGTGATTAAACATGATGCACACTCACTAAAAGCAATCAACAACAAAAATATGTTTTCAAACGGTTATCGTGTGACCAAAAATAGGATACGCAGCAGAACAAAACTTTGTCAAAGAAATAGCTCAAGGAAAAAATACAATTGGCTAAGATTAAGGCACGTGGTTTCGGAAACAATAAACAACTTTTCTTTCGTAACATTCTGAATTTGTAATTTCTTTTTGATACCATTTCGTTTTTTAAGAAGAATGTTTGGATTCTCCAAAAACAAGCAAATAAAATTGTGCAAGAACAAACAAGAATGTAGGGACAGCTTGTCGCGTTCTAAAAAATGCCATGTGTCAAGTTGCCATACGTATGCGTCCCCTACTTTTCAGACAGATTTGACCATCTACGCATCTAATAGGTGTTTAGGTGAATATGCGACTACGTGCATGCATTTTTGCCCAAACGACAACGGCAACCAACGAGTGCAAGATAAATTTTCAAGTACATCACAAAAAAGCCAACCTCAGTTCGCGAGATAGTACGCTCTATTGGGTGGGCGCAGTTTTGACCGCCAAAATAGTATCTGAAAATTGTTTTTTCACTGTAAAATTTAGAAATCCCAGTTGTTTAGTGGGAACATAATTATTAAATTATATTGGAAAATAATGAGAATGTTACCAAATTTTAATGTGGATTTTTCTGTCAGCCAGCTTTCGTAACAGTTACAAGAAACAGGAAGACATTTTTTCAGCTCGACAACAAATAAAAGAACAGTTACATATTTATGTATGTACCCGAGAAACGATGACCTGACAACCTCTCCTATAAATCTCCTCTACTTACTCGACACTCGTCTGAAAGCTGAGTCGTTCCCTATCTCGACGCTCGCCAAGCAGGGCACTGTCTCTTTGAGTTGAGCTTCTTCTAGACCTGAGTGTTCGTAAGGAAGCTCCCCTTTGCTGCTCTATGAAGGTACACCGATTGAAGTCAAAAAATCGTTGGCACAACCGCGTGTTTTGAAGCTGAAATCGTTTTTTGTTAAACCGATATGTTTTTGAAACCTGAGGGAACTTCCGCAAAACGAAAACGAGACATTTCCGGCGGAAGTGTTCCGACGAGAGGCAGAAGAGGATAAAGTTGATGGTCTTTCCAGTGACTACCAAGCTATTCGTGATGCTAAGTGTTATGTTAATGTTGCAATGAAAAGTAAATAAAAACCTGAATATGGCGTAGAAAGCAGCTCCAAGATGTGAGTAACCTTCGAATAATTCCCAAATGACCATCACGGCGGATGGTCCCTGAGTCAATGAGAAACAAAGCCCAATTGCAATCACAGTCACGGTGACTCGTTTTCGTTGTCTCTGAAAAGCTAATGTTACAAACAATAACAAAAGAGTTTGTGTCTGACAGAATCGAGTCCCACTATCTTAGGAATTAGTTCATAGTCTCAACATTGATTCAAACTTAGTCAATAGCTTTCCAATATACACCATTTGGAAATTTCACGGTCATTAGAAATTTTTGGACCTGGATTACGGTATGGTATTGTAATGTTGTAAAAATGGCTTAAAAAAAATTAGAAATGTGGTTTTTCTGATGCCTTTAGTTATAGCTTGATGAAAATGTAACCCTCAAAGGGAGAAGCCCACGAAAATAAAAATGGACCTGTCCAGGACCTAGCGTAAATGAAAGAGTGTCATTTTCAATAGTGAATGAAGTTTTTAGAGTTTTATTATTAACATGGACATGCCTTCCTCTTTATTTCACATGAGCATCTGCTTTTCAACAGTAACATTATTGCACTTCCGCCCAGAAAACCAGAAAAAAAAAAATTGCTGTTAAAAATGCAGTTTTTCGGAGTTTTTAGCCTTTCTTTATGAAACGCGCGAACAGTTACGTAACCCATTAATTTTTACGTTTTCTTGCTTATCGAATGCGCTAATCGAATATTATGTTATCTAGAGCGCATAATGTCGAAAATTGATTCTGCAGGTAATTTAACATCCGATTAGGGATAAAATTCATTCTGGTGGGTCAAAAAAATTTTTCTCTGGAATTGTCGAAGGTACACATGTACGTGTATTCAAGTCAAACATGTTTTAAGAATCCTTGAACTGTTTCGGGCCAATTTTACACTATTTTGACCTACCAATAAGGATTTTTTTCATATCGAATAGATGGAAAGCTGCACTTTCAAAGGCAATTTTAGTTTTGATATGGAACAGAGAAATAAACATTTATAAAGTATTTAAAAATTCAAACGTTTTTAACGTTTTAGGCGTATATGTGTTTTTGCGCGTCGAAGGTCGAAAAACTGGAAAAACTGCATTTTCGAACGCAAATTTTCACAAATCTTTAGGATTTATCGATCCTTTGCTGAAGTACACCAACTTATCGCAAATTAAGGGTGAGATTTGGTGAATCTCCGAGTAAAGCTATAGGGAAAATACTACATCCAATTGTTTCGAAACTAAGAACTTGTTGCTAAAGAATCATATTTACAAACAAAACATGTTTTAGACAACTTCATGAAGTTTGTTTTAAACCTATTGTCCAAAAATTTGGTTTTCACTTACATGCTGATTCCTTGCAACGGACCCTCTAACCGCATCAAGGTCCATCATGGCCTTACTTGATCGGTGAAGTTCCCTAATCATGAGAACATTGAGCAAGATTACCACCAAAATTGGCAGAAAAACAACCAAGAAAGCGTTGAAGATCGTAGATATCCTCATGTACGCCTTCTTCACTTCACTGGGGTTAATCTGAACTTTACAGTTGTAAGTTTATAAAATAAACACCTGCTCCAGTTTTTGATAGGTTCTGGGGTGTTTTTCTCCTGCGTAGTAGCAAAAGTCAAATAACTGCGTTCCATTGCAGAAAGTGGTTATTTCACAGTCGTATTCGAAATGATGGTAGAGGGTTAGAATTCCTGGAAAATAAAGTTTAAAAAAGTCAGAATACTTATCTGACCCCTAGTCACAACAAAGGTCCAAAAAGTTAAACAACCTTAAGTCACCTAATTATTTATACCTTAGGGTTTAAACTTTAAAGAATATGTTCCAAAAATTGTTGGCATTTGTTAAGTGAGTTAATAACGTTTTCCGAAAGCGTGAAACTTGTCTGGGAACCAGATCGCCAGCTTAAAAACAAACCATTCACAGAGAAAAAATCTTTTTTATGAACGTTAAGTGTCTTAAGAATTTTGTTGCAAAGATTCTTAAAACTTTTTTTTATAAACTGTTTTGTTAGGTTTTCTAACACTTTAGTTCTCACCTTTTCACCCTAACTGCGCAATTCTCAACCTCAAAATCTTGTTCATAAAGGCTTTAAACATTTTCCAAAGTTGTTTAAAACATTAAGTTAATTAAAAATAAATTCTAGTACGAAATTTTAATTAATTTAAGTGGCTTAAGATCTTAAATTGATGAAACTTTCGTAATTAGAATTAGGCAGGAATTAAAATAACCTGTCTTTTTGTTTACGCACTTAGTCGCTGATGATTAAAAGAAACATAATTCACTTCTGAAATTGTTTTTCAAGGATATAACCAATACACCAAATAAAAGTCTTAAGTATTTGAAATCACGTTAAGTGAGTTAAGAATGTTTTTCAAACATCGTAACTTTTTTCAGACGATGTTCATGCAGCCGCTTTACCCAATTTATGTATGATTCGTGAACTCGTGAACAATTTCTTAAATTATTTAAGTTACTTTAGCAATCTATTTAATGATCGCTTAAATTACATTCAGTTAGTGATCGCTTAAATTACATTAAGTTAGATAATACCTTGTTCAAACATCCAAACATTTTACGACCAATTTTTGTACCTTATCGAAAACGTATGAAACGTTAGGTAACCGTTTATATTTTCTTAAAACTACTGGTTACCTGTAGCAAAGAAAATAGAACTAAGGACAAGAACCATTCTTCCTCGCTGCCAGTAAAGTTTTGAACGAAGCGGCTGACGGATGATGAGAAATCTCTCAATCGAGACTGCGAGGATCAACCTAAAATTCATTTGACACTCAAACAGTAGGACGGAGTTACCAAATAGCAGCAGCACTCATCCAATTAGCCACTGCGGCGATGTGTTGCTTGCTCTTGAGGTAAAAGTAGCGGAAGGAGTAGTTGAGAGCAAGGGTCTCGAAAGAGGAGAGAGCATGAGGTAGCATTGAGACCAAGAAAGCGAGGTCGCAGAAGGACACAGCCGCTAGCTAAAACAGTGTAATTTATAAATTTGAAAATTGCGCAACGTCTGTTAAAAGGCAGTTTACCAAAAACACACACCACTTTACTAGATTGTGTCTAGCACCTCTTCAGATTATATACTGTCTGGGCCCTTTCAATTTCACATCTGCTATCTTTTTTTTTTCTTTTGAGTTCAAACTGTGTCTGCAGCAGTCTATTGCACATAGTATCATTTTTTTTTCATTCCGAGATAGCATAGAGAGCGCGCAGAGACAACCTAAAAATGACCTTAGAATTTGTCCTTGAAGTTACCAATTTGTATAAGATGATAAACAACTTTTCATCAAATCCAATTTTTTGTATGCCACTGGTCAGTAATAAACAACAGCGTAAAAATTGATCACGCAGAAAAGGTTGTTTGGTTTTAATTAGTCCGCGCAGCGGATCTTCTGTGGCCGAAGGCCATGTGGGTATGGGTAAAAAACAGCAGAGCGGTAGTTTCACAATTGTTTTTGTATCTTTCTCCTTTAAACGACTTTTTTAACCATTTGTTATTTGAGTTGCAAAAAAATATTGCTTGGGAAATTCGAGCGTGGGAATGTCAGCTCACAAGACATTGTTTTACGCAATATACGGCCGATGTTTTTAGGTGTGAAAACCAAGTTTTGCGCAACGATGGCAAGAAGCCGTCATACTTATTTTTGCATTAGTGGGAAAAATTTCGCGTTTTTTGCCAATATCTCATTAAAATCTTTTTTATCCAAAAATTTCGCTTTTTTGCCCATATCTTACAAAAAATATATATTACTTACCCTTTTGGCGGACTTTGATTTTTTTCCCACTTGAAATTACGGTGACCTGGGAAGAAAAAAAAATGATAAACCCCAAAAGTTTAAGGATTTCATTTGGAAGATGATAAACAACTTTTCAGCAAATCCAGTTTTTTGTATGCCCCTGGGCAGCTCGATAATTACCGAGACCGCGTAACGAGATGCATTTCATAAAATACTGATTTATATGGTGTCTGTAATCAAAATTTAAAAAAAAAAAGGGAATTCTGTAAACCTTATGTCTCGAGTAAAGGTTATCAAGGTACGCAAATTAACATACAGAATGAAGCGTAAAAATATTTTCAAACAAATCCTTTTTCGATTCTGGAGTAGTAATAAACGACAACTTAAAAATGGATCACGCAGAAAAGGTTGTTTGGTTTTAATTAGTCCGCGCAGCGGATCTTCGGCGGCCGAAGGCCACGTGCGTATGAGCAAAAAAAAACATCAGAGCGGTTGTTTCACAATTGTTTTTGTATCTTCCTCCTTTAAACGACTTTTTTAACCATTTGTTATTTGAGTTGCAAAAAATATTGCGTGGGAAATTCGAGCGTGGGAATGTTTTAATTCCATACAAATATGCTGTTTTTTTCAATTGAGTTTAAAATTCCTTGTTTTGTTGAAAAATGTGTTAAAATGAATTAATTTCGCGTATTTGGAAATGTAGAATGAACGAAAACTCACCAAATCGCTGGCTACATTAGAAATCTCGTCGCTAGCTAGAACCCAGAGATTGAGGCAGTTTCCGAGGACGCCAAGGGCAAATTGTGCCGGGAACAAATACTGCCACAGCCATCTGAACAAAATCATTTTTCTTCGTTTAAAATGGAAAAGGTAGAAACTTCGTCGATAAGTTGAAACATAATTCCTCTTTTTTGTTACTTTGTCAATTTGACTTTTGGCAAATAAAAACACCTTTTCCAAAAAGATTGAATTTTGTTTTTGTTTTTGTGAGCAAACAAACGTAGGAGGGGATTTTCTTTTCAAAAAATGTATTGAAAGAAAATCAGGTTTTTTAACAAAATCAGATGTTGGCGTGTGACTACTGCAGTAAAACCAACAGAAAATTCATATTAGTTTGAATTTTCGAAAATCCTTCAAAACAAAGATGAAAGTTTAGAGTGAGATGTTGATCCGACTGACCTGGCTATCGGTTCCCTGACGAAAAGCAGTTCGGCATGTTTCAGGCACACCATGCACGGCAGACTGACTGCGCTAAGCGGATCGAATAATCACATGGGAGTTAGAGGTGGCGACCATTGATTGACACGAGGCTTTTTCGACTTCTCTGAAAGGACTTGGAGGTTAAAATAGGGGTCAAAGCCAAAAAGTTTCACAAAAATAAAGCCGATAAACCAAGAAAAAATAGCTTTTTTAGGAACTGATTCAAAAACTAAAGGATTCAATGTCAACTATGGGTGTCTGTAATTAACGAAAAAGACGTGAATAAGAAGCATCGCGCTTTCACACGATAAGGGTTGTATTCAAATCGAAAAATTGACTTTTTCCCATTTATATAAAAAATATTTTTCAGAAATTGTTTTCACAAGACAAGGCTTTGAAACGTAATCAATGAAAACATCCACGCCAGATTTTATTTCAATGTTTACGAGGAAAAAAAATTTCATTTTTTCGAAATAGGTTCTGCATTTTTTAAATGTATCATTATTTCATAGATATTTTGTGTTTTAAGTTTACGGTTTTTCTATATAAAAAGGCAACGACTTCAATTTAAACTTGAGTGAAACCGTTTTCGAAATTTTGTATTAACCGACTGACTACAAAACACATTTGGTTAAAAAATTTTGTGATGTAAAATATATGTCGTCGACCCAAAAGCCATATGGATATGTTTCTGGGCAAGTAATTTTCTATCGGAAAAAATGTTCAATGGCAGATTTTTTTTTTCAAAAAAGGTTCTGCACTTTTTAGATGTATCTTGTTTCAAAGATCATGTGTGTTTTGATGGTCATTTTTCCTTTTCAACTTGATTTTTGTATTGAAAAGGACAGATGCGCGTTCTGTACGAAACTAACTCTGTCCTTTTATGCGCCGAACAAAAATGTAGACGGTGTAAGAGAACAATTGGTTCTTTTTCTTAATGCGAATTTTTAAAGAAATGGTAAATTTTTAATCTTTTGGCACAGATGGCCTTTCCCGTCGAACGCCTTGGTTTGAAAACGTTTTGAGTGGTTTTTGCGTGTAGTACGGTGTGAGATCTGAATAAAAAGATGAGACTGGGTTATTTATTTAATTTTGTTTTTACGAAAGATCATAAAAACACTGTGACACGTTTAAAGGGACCATCAGGGTTCCTTTTAAAGTTTATTTTAATTAATAAATTTAATTTAGTTGATCAACTATCATTTACAACTCCTTTTTCCTAAAAGCCGTAATTTAAAATCAAAACTCAAAAATATTCTTTCCAACGGGCTCCAGCTTACGTTTTTTCACACCATCTGCCTGCTGTCCAAGGTGAAAGCCGCTGGGGATTAGGAACAAACAAAAGCTCTGGACTTCCGTCAACCTCATAGCCAACTGGTTAGCGCCGCTAGCTGGTAAGAAAACGGTCCCGGGTTCGGTTCCACTCTCGTGCGAATGGTTTTTGCTGTCAAAAAGAAAAATAACTGATAAAATCGTACGGTTGTATTCTGACGTTGGTTTAAATTGCTTAAAAAAGGTCCCTAATGGTCCCTTTAATAAAAACTAAACAGAGTATCAATATGCCGAAATGATATGGTAGCGTTTCTGTGCAAAGTGTCATGTTTCGCTACCGGCTTACGCCACTTTTCGAGCTTGTGTAAACAGCAAAGTTTACGCATGATGGAGTTATGAATGGAACGCGAGAAAGGACAAGTCCCGATGAAGAAATTTTCGAACATTATATATTTTTTAGATATTTGTTGAAATGGCCAACATAATAGTGAGGTTTTCATCTTCTTAAAGACTTGTAAAAAAACAACAACAAGAAACTTTGCTAAAAACCTTTAGAAAAAAATATATATATATATTTATGTAGAAAAGTCAATCGCAATAGATGGGTGGTTTGGGTAAAGGCTGGATAAAAAGAGAACAAAAAGTGTCTTTAGCTTGAAATGGAATTCTTGAAAATCGAGCAAGAAATCGCTTTGAAACTCTAGACAATCGAAAATCGAAAAAAATCGAAATCAAACAAGAAATTGAGATAAGTGGTTTTTTGCGTAACTTTAACCTTTTTTAATAATAGTAATATGTATAAACAAAAATGGAATATTAATCTACAAAAATAAATTGGTGCTGGACATTAACTATTTTACAGTTTTAAAGTAAAACCTGAATTATAAAGGGACTTTAACGTCATTTTGTGTTTAAAAAAAGATGAGAAAGGCCACGTTTCCATGGTGAAAAGTTTAGAAATGTTGTTTTCAAGATTTTTCGGACATAAAAAAGAAAAAAGCGAGATAGAAGGTGAAATGTCAAAAAAGGCATATATCAAAGAACCATTTTAATACTTAGAACTCAAAAAACAAATTGCGTTCAAACTAATAGAAACGTAAAACGGCCTTCTCAGCGATTGCCAACATGCATTGAGTGATTCTTGGGGAAATTTTCCACACGCCCCCATTATCATGAGAAAATTGGCAACTGACGTTTAATCAAAACTAGTACAACTTGCGTGGGAAATTCAATGTGAAATTTTCTGTTTGAATCAATGAACAAAAGTTATTTTGAAAATTTAATTCTATAGGACATTTGAAAAACATTGATTAAAAACTTTCTGTTATTTTCGAGGAGTTCAGTGTCAAATGACATGAGACGGAGGAAAAACTTGTTTCTAACGGGAAAACATTTCGGTCTCTGATCGAAACAAGAAGTGTTAAAAAAAACATCTACGAGCTTTAAAAAACAAAATAAAATTTATCAAAATACAATTTTTGTCTTAATGAGAAATTATCGAATGGCACATGTGTCCTTCATTCCTCAACAAAAAAAAATGAAAAAGGTCTCAGCTTTAAAAGCGGATAAATTTATTTCTGAAACAAACATTTGCATTTAAAAAAGCACATACAAAAGTATTTTTAAAATAAAACAGCTAAAATTTGAAAAAGTGCAAACTTTACAACGCGAGGTGTTAAAAGAAAAAAAATGAGATGGCAAGTTTTAATTTAAAAAAACCTAATTTCAAATTTTTCAAGAAGTTGACATATGCATTTTTGCGAAAGTTGATAAAAAGAAGTTTTGAGTTTTTTTTTTATCAAAATCTTTTTCTGCGATGGGATTCACATTGTAGCGAATTACGATTGTTTCCAAAAATTTGGGTATCTAAAAATTTAATTGTGAAAACCACAAACAGAGTTATGAATAAGTTGTTTTGAAACTTTGAAAATCAGAACCCAAAAATGAAAATGGCGCAGAAATTTCAACTGTTCCTAATGGGGTCATATAAATTCACAAGTTTTCCAAAAAAAAAAAAAAAACAAATTGATTATTCATATGGCTTTGGGCTCGTATCTTTTCAGGCAGGAAACATAGCATAAATTGGCTGTTCACGTAGCCTCAACCCAAAATTGCCCTTTCAGTATCTTTTTCGGTGTTTTCACTAAAGATTAGTGTGCGAATGCAACATTGAAATCATGAAATTCAACAAAATGTTATTTTAGGCAAAAGTTCTCCTTGTTCACAGCTGAAAAAATTTTATTTTACAAAACTTTAGTTTGAAAAACTTTTTATGGGCAAAACATTTAATTAGTGAGCAAGAAATTAGAGAACGAAATGCGAAAACCAAACTGAAGCGGAAGACCAAAAGTATCCCTCCAGACTCTAAGCAAACAATACATAATGGGACGGGAGTGGCGCTTCGATTTCACTAAAGAAGGCGATTGTTGGCAGAATAGATCTACGATTGCCATTTTCGATAACAAAAACAAAAGGCAATCTGTTTTTCTCTTCTTCCGGTTTCTGAAACTATACGAAATGAAATAGCGAAGGAAAGAGCAATTGTTTTGTTTTTGTCGGTGGTTGAACAAGGGTGTTGAACAAATGTTTCCCATTGAAATGGGTTAATTTTAAAACTTTTCCTTTTTAATTTTAAAATGTTAAGGAACAAAACTGAGTTTTGCAATGGTTGATATGATAAAGAAAAATCGGTACAAACAAAAACTCAAGCAAATATTATGTCAAAAAATATCCGTTTTAGAGATATGTGGCCCAAAGAAAAATAGATTTGGCTGAATATTAGTTTTTTATGACCCAATTGTGGCAAATTACACCTCTTTTTAACAGTAAATTTCTTAAGGCCTCGGCTTTTAATTTCATTTCCAATCGACTCCTGTCGGAAATTATGCGAACTAAGGATGCCAAATTGTCTCGCGCCTTTCTCTTTTCGAGCGCTATCTCAGCCAATTACAATGAAATTTGGCTCATTAGCATGCCTTGTGAACGCCGGACACGCAGGGCGTAATGCCACTCTATAATTCTGTAGACGGATGCCCGTTTTGACGACTGTGAAGCGTATTTTCAAAAACGGTAAATTTTCGACCCATAGTCATACAAAATTTTAAAATCAGTAAATTTTTCTCGATTAATTGAGTCAATGTTGTAAAACCCGCCTGACTGTCCCTTTAAGGCTCAATAGTTTAGGCCCAAAAGTCATCCCAAAAGTCACCGCAAACTCAACTTTTAATTTTTAAAAAAGCAATCAATACAATTTTACCAACTATCTTATATTTGTAGTAAAACGAAAGTTGGTTACTTTCACGCTTAACCTCGAAAAAATAAGAAAATTCCTTTAAAAAAACATTAAACAAAAATATTCTATCAGGAAGCTATAAAGCAGCAAAATGCGCGGAGCAGTACGTTTGCGCGAAAAGAGTGGCAATATTTATTTATTGCTGTCGGTTGCGCCGATTCTGGAAGTGAAGGGCGTAATAATCACGATACCCTCCTAAAGGCAACTACGTGTCGGGAAATCAATAAATTCAAAAATATAAAAAGAGTAAACAACATCGTACTTGTTTTCCCCCCAATAAGCTGTTTACATAGAGCTTGATGGATATTCAATCTGATAGAAGGAGTCATCTCGCTTTTTGAAGGGAGAGTACGATCGCCAAAAAAGGAAAAAAAGAGAGATAGAGAGACAGAGAGAGGCAGAGACAGAGAGAGAACATCGCAATGGTACCTAGCAAAATAGTCATATATCCCATCTACAAAAGATCGCCCGAATTTATCCTACGCAATTTGAACCATCATGGACGTATTCATAATTCAAGAAAAGATTTAACATTATTAAAAAGACAGTCAGGTGGGTTTTGCAACATTGTCTCAATTAGGATAGAACAATTCACTGATCTTGAAAACATTTATGACAATGGGTCAAAAATTTACTATTTTCGATAAAATACGCTTCAAAGTCGTCAAAAACGGGTCTCCGTCTACAGATTTGTAGACGGGCAGTACGCCCTGCATGTCCGGGATTTACAAAGAAACGAAGAATGTGGAGACATTTTAGCATATTGTCTGTTACCAATCTAAAGTCGGCGACTGTTGAGACACCTTGAAATCTACCTGTTTTTAACCATTGACAATTTGAAAAAATGAATTAAATAAAGATAAATTAAACGAAATAGCACAGTGAAAGCGGAGTGGGCAGACAATTGAACGATCGTGGCGGGACCAAATGTACCTGTCCTTTAAAGGGGCAGTAAGGGGGCTTTTCATTTCATTTTCTATCGGCTAGGGTCGGAAATTATGCGAATTAACTATGCTAAATTGTCTCGTCATTTCCAGCGCTCTCTGAGCCAATTAGAAGGAAATTCGGAAGGAAAAACCATTAGCATGCCTTGCAAATGCCGGACACGCAGGGCGTACTACACGTCTACAAATCTGTAGAAGGAGACCCGTTTTTGACGACTTTGAAGCGTATTTTCTTGAAAACGGTAAATTTTCAACCCATAGTCGTACATATTTTCTCGATCAGCGAATGTTTCTCTCTGAATTGAAATGTAAAACCCGCCTCACTGTCCCTTTAAGAAAATCCCATTTTTCTTGACTCTTTTTGGAAACGCACTATAGTTTCTCCGTATAAAATTCGAGAACATTTGAGACGTAACCTACATTTGAGACTCAAATGCTAGACTGGCAGTGTGTTCAATGACTCCCTGGGACAGTAAAATAAAAACCCTTTTACGAAGATTTTTACCCTCTGGTAAAATTTTGTCCTGATCTCAAAACCAGGATAAAATGGAAGCGCAAGACAATCAGACGTCCCCCTTTTTGGGGTGCAATACTGACGTCATATGTCTCAAAAACGGTATCTTTTGTGAATAATGTTTACGAGAACTTGTTAATCTGCTGATTTTTTTTCACTTTCACATGTAAATCTGCTGAGTTTTTTTTCGAAAATGATTTCAATTGAACTGAGTTGATTTGCATACTTCCCATTTCAAAAACGCCCCTGACGGTCCCTTTAACTATTGTCAGTCCGTCCTCTTAGCCGGTCGTAGCCAGTCGGCCATTAAAATTAGTGCACAGTTTGTTATGCACAATTTTTTTTTAAATGACTTGAATATATGTGGTTAGACTATAAAGATATGCGTTTTTGCACCAAAAATTGCCCTAATGTTTACAAAAAGTTCTCTTTCTTAAGTTCGCTTTGGTCTAGATAACAATCTGCTCTACTTATTCTGTGACGGGGAAGTTAATGTTGTTATTTGGCTGCGATGCCTATTTACATCAAGCTCCCCATTTCTGCCTATTTTCTCAGAGTTTCCAAGAAAACATGCATTCTTTTGTATTTTTTCATCATCACAGCCCTCTATGCAATTGGAAAAAGGTAACATTTCGTTTATATTTTTCATTTTTACCCAAATTTCAGTCCAAGACCAGTTAAACAAGATGTCGAAGACGTTGAAATAGCTGACGTCTACTTGGTTTCGGCTTATTTCTATTATAAAAGTGAAAGGCTATTTAAAAGTTTAGAAATTTGCTGATTTTGTACTTTGTAGCTTGGGTGATCGGTCATTCGCTTTGCTTGTGAACTCTGACTTGGATTTTGGTGAAAATCACAAAAATTTGGAGATCAAAGCTACCAACGGAAGAGAAACGAAAATTGTCAACGCGTCATTGGAAAAGTAGGTCACAAAAAAAACAATATACCAATTTTTCAGAATATCACCCCATAAAAAGTGCTCATGGGTTCCCTATTTTTCCAGTGCGCAATTGGGTTTCGCACCGACCAGTTTGACAGTTAATTTAGGTGATAAATATCAACATGTTCGTTTTTTAATATTTTTTTGGTGTAAAATTTCTGTTTTCAGATCCCATTCAAATGGGCCCGTACCACAAAAACTCATGAAGTGGTAACATGTATATCCCCTCTTTTTGCAAATGAGCAGTGGCAATTTCTGGTTATGGCTCTTCATAGTTACAAAATGTAAAAAAAAAACATTATTCAAATTTTAAAAAAAGGTTTCAGATTTGAAAGTCATGTAAATCTTTATGTTCGTAGTATGGTGGAACCGGTTTACAAATTGGCAAAGGAATATGAAGAAATGGTAGGGAATTCCATGTGACTGTGACTGTGGTTTTAGCACACCGTCTGGGTGAAATTCCTACTATATTTAAATGTTAATTAAGTAATACAAAAAGCTAATTTAAGACGCGATGTCTGAGAGACCCGAAAGACCTTTGGACATGAAAATTCAAAATCGTCTATTCGGGCTCAAATTGTGTAAAGAAGCTAATTTGGACACCTTAATATGAAAAATGATCATGAAAATCTATTATCGATTTTTGGGTCTGGCACTGTAATAGGCACCCTGGGTACTGTAACACCACTGAGATCTGAGAAACTCTGAACTCTTAGGTATGGAATCGGTAGCAAATTTTGTGCTGACAAAGATTGTAATAAGCCTCAAAACCGAGTTCCTATGCTGAAAAAAGTTAGAAGCCAAAATTTGTTTTTCAAGTCACAAAAATCAAAAAGTTATTTCTATTTTTTTATATGTTGTTACCATTTTGCTAAAAAAAAAAGATAGTTTTTTCAGAATTTTTGCGCGCCCCAAAGATATCTAAAAAAAAATGCAAAGAGCATCGCGAAACCTATCGCGGCACGCTTCCACGGACCCAAAATGTTATTGTGTTTTAAACCCAAGTTTCAATGAAAAACCAACTGGTCACCGAGTTTTTCAGACTTTGACATTGCAAAAGATGTTAAAAAAAAATGTGGCGCATTTTCCCAATGTAGTTACATTTTATGGCAAAGGACGAAAATTTGATATTCTGCAATTTCAAACGAATTTTTCCGCTTTTTTATGGGTCCGTTACAAAAGTACACAAATATGTCAATAGTCAAGGGTTAGATTCGGTGAATCCACGACTAAAGCTATTGGAAAAACACCACTTGGTAAGATTTCGAACTATTTTTACAAAATTACAGTACCTTACACAGGTCAAAAAATCGATATTGACCTAAACGTTTAAAAATGGTCTATATGGGCCATAGGAAGATTATAGATCAATTTTGGGCGAATTCTAGTACAACTTTTTCCTAAGACAGTGACTTTAAGGTCGCTGATGGAATCTTACAGAGACGGCTTCTTAAGACCTTAATCCTACGTTCATACCTCAGTTAAACGATAAACCACTAGAAAATGGACATTTGGGAACTGTTTCAATAAGAAAAACATTTTTATGCACTGCAAATTACAGGGTTACGTCACGATCGACCCCTGGGTCCGCATCAAACTCTCATCAATCCCAGATTACGACTTCAACCCAAACATCAACGTCGAATTCCGTAACCAAGCAGCAGCCCAAACTGACTGTTTACTAAAGTACAAAGTACATTTTCCTTTTTACCCTGGTCAATGAATGTTCAGGAATCCGTCGAGTTTATCGTGTTCGTCGATCTCGATGATCTCATTTTCCCGCGCGTGGCTGGAACCTACTCGGATGAATATAGAGAACTATTTGGTTTGAACAAAATCGATATTTTCAAAGAAGGAGACCAGGTGGACCCTTCGGTTTTTGGTTTTATCACTTCACTCATTGCGCCTTAAATTCGTTTAGATTACGGCAAAACAGGAGTGGGTTCCATTCAATACGCAAAGTACAATGTTCATGTGGAAGGACGTAAGAAAACGATAAAATTGGTAAAATGTTTCTTAATTTTCTAACAGATCGCTTCCCAAACAACTTTTCTCTCAATCAGATGTTCAGCTCGATGTATTTTACCCATAAGGTAAGAAATGCAATGGGGAAAGTAAGATTTCGATTTTAAGATTTGATTTACACACTGAAAACGATTTCTATTGAAAAGAAAGTGTATATATTTTAACTGAAAATCGAAAAATATCTATTAAGTAAATTTCAAAAAAGTATATCAAAAAAAATCTTAAGATGGAACCGAACCCGGCTCGCCAGTTTTGCAAGCGGAAACACAACCACTGCGCTTCTGTGCCAATTTGGCCCTCAGACAAAAAGCTCGGAGCACAAATGGCCGCGTGACAACGGTCTCGCTTCTAATTTTGACGACCAGGGTTCGATTCCACATTGCGAAATTTCGTTTTTTCTACTAGCTATGCACAATTTCTTTAGAACTATGAAAATGTTTGAACTTTGCTTCAGAAAGAAACCGGAAAAATCGTAGCCCGCCCTAAGATGATCAACCACACTTGGATTCACTGGCCCATTTCCATGAAACCTGGATTTTTCAGGTTTGCCCGAGTTTTTTTTTAAAGTTTGTACGCAAATTTAGAAGAGAGGTCCCATCGAGAACTAACGTTATCACTCATCTTAAAGTTCTTGAAGAGGTAGTTTTTAAGTTTTCACAAGAAACAAACTTTTAGGAAACTCACGCTCCTAACAAAACCGTTGTTGTTCCATTTTTCGACCCACTTTTCAATTTCGGAGAGGTGTTTTTGATATCACCTAGTCGGATTAAAGCAATTCAAAAGGACCTTGAGAGGTATGTTCCAGCTTAAAGGCAGAGGCCCAGGAAAATGAAAAAGGACCTGTCCATGACGTAACGTAGGCGAGAGAGTGTCATTTTCAATGGTGAAATGCAGAGAGTTGTACGATTAGCATGGACAGGTCCCCCTCTTCATTTTACGTGGGCCTCTGCCTTTAAGCAGATAATTGTTTAGGGTGATTCAATTGCCCAGTAAAAAGAAGATTTGGGCAAAATTACCCTCTACAACTTTTTATCTTGAGCTACTAACTAGCTGTTTTAACAAGACATTTTATGATTTTTACTATGGTGGTAGGCCAGAGTGGATTAAGTGTCCAGGACCTGATAGATGCAAGGTACTTCTGAAGCTAATGCAAAGGATTGAAACACACGCACACACGCACACACTCACACACTCACACACTCACACACTCACACACTCACACACTCACACACTCACACACTCACACACTCACACACTCACACACTCACACACTCACACACTCACACACTCACACACTCACACACTCACACACTCACACACTCACACACTCACACACTCACACACTCACACACTCACACACTCACACACGCACATACGCACATACGCACACACGCACACACGCACACACGCACACACGCACACACGCACACACGCACACACGCACACACGCACACACGCACACACGCACACACGCACACACGCACACACGCACACACGCACACACGCACACACGCACACACGCACACACTCACACACTCACACACTCACACACTCACACACTCACACACTCACACACTCACACACGCACACACGCACATACGCACACACGCACACACGCACACACACACACACAATCACCCATTCACACACTCACACACTCACACACTCACACACTCACACACTCGCACACTCGCACACTCGCACACTCGCACACTCGCACACTCGCACATCGCACACTCGCACACTCGCACACTCGCACACTCGCACACTCGCACACTCGAACACTCGCACACTCGCACACTCGCACACTCGCACACTCGCACACTCGCACACTCGCACACTCGCACACATGAACTTTGCTGAACAACACCAAACGTTTTCAGCTTCCAAAGAATCCTGGTATCCTTTGTTCAAACGCCCGTGCTGACTACTATTCCTCCGCCGATGGCACGGTAATGAATATCCACTACGCAAGAAACCATCGCTTTAAAACGGAAGATGGGTGTATTGTATAAAACTCGTGGACTTTATGTGAATCTATGAATATTGTCACGTTTCTTACAAAATTGTACTGAGTTAACTTGAAGACAGGTTGAAGGCTTACTATTCGACGACGACAATTCTCATAGTGTTGGAAGATCCGGGTCCTGAAAATTCGCAAAACGGCGTTAGACGGATGTGATACTAACCTTTCTTCCATCCCGTGATTATAACCACCTGGTCCCCTCTACGAATGCACTTGAGAGCTTTTCCCTGGCTGATTCCAAATTGAATCCTTGCTTCAATGTCATCATGCCAATCGTTCAAGTGGTCATCTAACGTTTGAATGTTTTGTTTGGAGTACCCGTGTACCTTTGAAAACCACTGGGAAAACACTTCTGTTGAGGTGCAGCTGTCGGGCGACATGTTCTTTTCTACAAACTGCGATTATAGGAACTGGAGGCTTATAGCGAGAGCACATTCGAGCAGTTCTGAAAAGTTTCTGTACCTTCTACTCTGTTAAAAACTACCTTCCAGTGTCAGTTAGCAGAATGATGGCACTGGCTTGGTTACATGTCAGGGCGGTCACTGCGGCAATCGCTAAAACGTTCCAATGTTCATCTGTTGAGTAACGATTTTAAACTCAGTTTCTTTAAAGTGTGAGCAGTCTTCATCGTTTCTATGTTAGCGGAATTCTTAGGAGGGGGAGACAAATTACAAACCATTATAACCATTCCCAAAAAGATAGTCCTAAGAATTTTGTGTCAATATCGGTTAGTTTGCTATAGGGTTACGGTAATAGTTTTCTTTTTGAAACGATAACATTTCATCGCCGGAAGTATTTACGTTTTCAGCTTAATAATTGATATTTTAAAACCTTTCAACAACCTTTTAACACCTTTTAACAAATATAATGTACAAATAATAAAAATTACGTAGTAAATAAAAAAATAAAAAATAAAATCCTGAAATAAATGCTGAAAAGAAAGGTGGTTTGGATATATGTATGATAATATACACTTTAAAAAGGGATTATCTGTTTTTTTTTCGAACTTTTGCTATTGTTGTGTATAAAAAAGTTTATTTTGGCTATAAACACGTGAAAAAGAACCCTAACTTGAAATGTTCCTCTTATCGAGTCATATGCTGATAAAAAGTTATCTTAATTTTGTTTTTTTTTGGGTTCAAAATAAGTTTTTTTAAATTTTTGTTTTGCATATCGAGGATGGATAAGTAGTATATGAGTTTTTTTCTAAAGTGGAGGAAAAAGTTAAATAAAGCCTTAGGTCATTGAAAGAAGTTTTTTTTGAAACCAACCAATAGTGTTTGTCGTGTCAGTAGGTCTATCAGTGTTTTGCAGCAGTTCCTCAAAGTACTTCGAGTGGTAGAAAGCTGCCTCGGCTTCTTTGCAAGTCTAAAATTCAAAAATGTGAAAGTAGTTTAAACAATTATAGCGAGAAAAATGTCGAAATGTACCAAAACGAAATGTATTATAGGTACATTTCGACATTTTTCTACACATTGTGTACATATCGTGAACAAACTGTCAAAGCTACATTATAAGTGTGTGTGGACAACGACAAAACTGAAACTGTAAAGCTTTCTATCTAGGAGAGAGATTCAGATGCTCAGAAAAACATCACTCATGCTAAAAGAGAGGTTAGTTTTACCTTCGAGGTGTAGTGAAATAAAGGGTGTGAATCAAAGAAATCCTTGAAAATTAGAAAGTGATTTTTTCGTTTCGGAAATTGTTTGCCGGGTTTTCATTAATTGGAAAATGGGTCTGCCGGACCAACCGACATCCAGCCACCTTTGCCAGACTTTGGTACTTGGGCTTGTTTAAACCGCTTATGTTTTAACTGAACAAAATATTTTTTTAAAAAAATAATGAGAGGTCATTAAGGTTGAGAGAAGGTTATTCCAAAAATATGTTGTGCGATCAAGCCACTTAAAATATTTGATTTGCAGGCTAACTGGACCGCCTAAGTTACAATGGCAACAAACAAAACTCATTCTGAATCAAGAAAATCGAGAAACATGAAAAAAATTGTTTAGAAGAATGTGAGCGACTAGATGAAAAAAAATTACAAGGTGTTATAAAATTTCAAAAATACTGGCTTCTGGGTTGGCGCGCTCCATTTCGAAAATATCTGACCTGCGGCTAACAGTTACAATTAGCCAAATTTGTTTTGCGAATGAATTTTTGTTCTACGAAATTTGCGTATCCCAACCCCCCTCCCCCACCCAAAAAAATAATGAAAATATTTGTCTCTCCAACATGTAAGGCAGATTGCTTCAAAAACTGAAATTGTAAATTTGGTCCCGATATTGTGATATTTCAATTTCGGATCTTCTGAAACTAGCCCATGATCCAAAAAAACTGGGATTCTAAAAAGCAAAGTTTTGGAGAACATAAGTTTTTATGAAATTTTTGAGCCCGGGCGATTTTTTATTCCTGCGCAACGGTAGTTTAAATGAATAGTTTGAATTTAAGTTTTAGCGAACAGGTATATTTTGTGACAGTCAAAATAGTAAATTGTAAATTTTTGAGTTTGAAAAACATATGAGTTTCACGGTGAGGTTTCGCTTTTTCGATGACATTTTTTGCTTGAGGTACCATAAAAAATTTTTCATTTTGAATGAAGAGAAAGACAAAGGTTGGCTGTTTCTACAAGAGAAAAAAATGTAATAGACACTTACTGAATGCATCATTTGTAGCGACTCCAGTGGGTACTCTCCTTTCGCGGTCTCTCCCGACAGCATCACACAGTCACAGCCGTCGAGCACCGCATTTGCCACGTCGCTGCCTTTAAACAGTTTGTTTTATGTAATAAAAAACCATAATTTTACTTACATTCAGCTCTAGTAGGCCTTGGCTTTGTAATCATGCTCTCGAGCATTTGAGTGGCACAGATACACGGCTTCCCGGCCAAGTTGCACTTGGCACTCAGCATTTTCTGAGCCAAGAAAACCAGAAAACAACCAACTTTTCAAAACTTTAAGAGTTCGAAAAACCTTTTCAGAGGCAATTTCAATTCCCAAATCTCCTCTTGCGACCATGATTCCATCGGATTCGCGAATAATCTCCTCAGCGTTTAGAACTCCCTCTTCTGATTCGATTTTTGCGATAACTCTTATTCTCTGCCCACTGAAAATCAAAATTTGTAGGTCTAAGAATTGAAAAATGGCTTACTCTTCACCAAGAACCTGACGAATCTCCCTCACCCCGTCGCCATCTCGAATGAACGAAGCGAAAATGATGTCGACTCCTTGTTCCACGCCAAAGCGCAAATCAGCGATGTCTTTATCGGTGACGGCTGGGAGGTCACAACGGGTTCCAGGAAGGTTCACGCCCTATTTAAAAGTTATTTTTAAAAAAAAACTTTTAAAAATAGAAGTACCTTTCTGCTTCCCAACATGCCACCGTTTTCCACTGTGCAGACCACACAATCAGTTGAAACGTCGTCGACGAGCAACGAGATGAGGCCGTCGTCGATGTAAATTCTGGAGCCCTGAAGATGGGTAATTTCAAGATTTTTTTGGGGGGGTAGATAAGGTTTCACAAGAAAAGTTATTGAGAAGGTAAGGTAGATATGCGCCTTGTCTGTCCTCAATTGATCGAAATCAGTTAATGGTATTTTTTTCAAAAGGTTTTACGTATACCAACTCGATCTTACGCCAAAATATTGAAATTAGCGTGTGATTCGCACAAGGCAATCTTAACTTTTGAAATTTGAACTGCTTTTTTTTGAATTGATCAGAATTTTTTGCCCTGATTATTGCTCAAAACTTTTGCACAATTCTGAAAAAGACGGAAAAATTTTTTTGACCTAACAAAAGAAACATATTTCCAGAGTCCCGACGTTTTTCATCCCAGTTTTTCAAAATTTCTCGAAACTCGAAGGGCTTGGGAAGCTAGGAACAGTAACACTACACATCATGCACAACATATTCCTAGGCGCCTCGCGACAGCAAATTAAATTTTAATGTTCTAATTTTAAGGCACAATATGAAAATCAGGTGTACATAAAAAATAATCTTTTGGTCGTTTTTCACTCGGAGAGTAGTAACTTTTTCAGTAATACCCCAGATCATGATTTCCTGATCTTTTTTCCCCATTTTTTTAAACTTGTTATAGAAAATAAGAAACGTTATGAATTTTTCCGTCGGTGCTTGTTATATTAATTGTGTTGTTTTATTGGTCTTGTAACAATTTGGCGCGGCAGTCTTGTCTTTTTGCTTTGTGGGGGGAAATTTCATATGTAATTGCAAGAAATGCTTCACATGCAGCAGCAATTTGGTGGTTTTCTTGCAATAAAACTTAAAGGCCCACCTTTTTCACAGTTTGAGGGAGACTTTTATAATCCACATAGATCATCGTCGACGTTCCAGAATTTTCGTGATTTTCTTGGATGGACAGCAATATGCTGTTGCCGATATGGAGCTCCACATCTTTTCCCTGAACAAGAATTTTCCCTCCAGCGTTTAAAAAAGTAGAAGGAAAGTTGAGATAAGAGAAAACTGGCCTATCTTTACTCACCCCCGACAGCATGCCCGTTCTAATCTCCGGTCCTTTAGTGTCCAGTGCAATGGCAACAACAGCGTTGTTGCAAGCCTTGGCCGCTTCGCGAATGGAAGCTATCGTTTTTGCATGATACTGAAAACTTTTCGTTTTAGATAAGTAAATTTAATAATACCTCATGGCTTCCATGACTGAAGTTCAGATTTCAGTCAGTTTTTCGACGGAGCAGCAAGCGGGGCCTAAAGATTTTTTGGTATCTCACTCTATCTTTCTCTGTCTCTATGAATCTCTTTCCATATCTCTTTTAACTCACCAATAGTACAGATAATTCCCGTTTTTCTCAAGCGATCAGGTTTCACTCTGATGCTGAGGTCCGACAAATGCTCGATATGCGTGGCCCCATTGTCGTCAAAATGGGTTCTGAAAAAAATTTAGAATACAATTTATACAGTGAATAAAAATATGACTAAACCAGGTAATTAAAACTCACTGGCAAATCGACGGTTGCCTTAACATTTGTCTCTTCATTTTCAGTTTTCGAATCTGAAAGTTTTATAAAAACGCGTAGTTTTTGGTTTTTCAAAGAGCATTTACTGTTAAACAGACAAAGGTTTCTAAAACATACATTGAAAATAAATTGACAGGGGCACACACAACATACACCTAAAATTCGAGATTTCAGAAGTAAAAAAGAACCTATATTTATAAAATGGAGTATAGTATGCTTTCTTCCTACAAATGTTTAGTTGCATAACCAAGAATATGTATAACTATGATCCCTCGCGGAAAATCGATTAAAAATCGATTATCGATTTTTGGGGAGAAGTACTTTCAGAATAACGTTAACTTTATAACATGGGAAATAGGCACATTTTAGGTACGGAAACAATATACTTTTGACGTAAATTAGCTGGAAGTAACTTCTTTTTTTGGTGAAAAAAAGAATTGAAGATGGGCGTAAAAAACGCAACAGATAGTCTGGAAAAAATGTAAAACGCCATCTATGATTTTTCTGCAAAATAAACTGTTCACTTTTTTGCATTGAAAAAAAGTGTTTTTTTATGAACTGAAAGTATTATGATAGTAAAAAACTAGGTAACCGTTTTAAAACGTGAAATAGTTGTTAGTTGGTTTTTTCTTGCGAAATCCAAAATTTATAGTCGCATTGCCTAAAAAGAGCTACGATCCCTGTGCGCAGTGCGTGGCAGACAAAGAATGGCAAGGTCGCGAAAACAAAGCGAAAACAGCGTGATAACACTAATGGTCAATTATTAACGTGGGAGAAAGGCAAAAACGGGTCCCGGATCAACCTGGAACCACAAATCGTCTAAAAAACATAAATTACAACGTAAAAATGGTTCAAATGTTTCAAAATGGCAATCGCAACGGAGTCCCGTCAAAGAAAGTCTATCTTATCAGTTGTGGCGTGAGCGCGCGGTGTTTGTCGTTGAACGGATTGCAAAAACATTTTATAGACCTTCAGAAAAACAAAAAAAAATACGTTGCGAAATGATGTAGAGTCATTGGTAGAAGCACGTGGATTCGGCGAAAACAAGGGCAGTAAACACGTTTCCCAGCGCTTTCAGAGATCTTGAAAACAAGAAAAAGCGATCTTTGCCCGGGGAAGTCCTATGTGTAATCGAAAAACAGAACGTTTGACCTATGAAAGAAAAAATGGGCTACTTAAAGGTTTCGAAGGTTTTGTTTTGAATACAACAGCGGGGAAAAAACGTTTGTAACTTTGATATCAACCCCTAATCAATTTATAGACTTTGCTTTTAAAATTGCTGAAAAAAAATAAATTTAAAAAAAAGAGAGTATTAAACATTCAAAAAATGCAGAACATTCTCTTTAATATCAAGTTCGGTTGGAAAAAATTGGTTAAGGAAACCCCAAAAAACGCTTTTTTGCATGTTTTTACAGAAAACTTTTTCACAAAATGATAACAAAATTATATCAAGATGGTTGTTTTCATCATCATTATTTTATTATTATTATTATTATGATTATTATTAAGTTTACAAAAAATTGTCTTGTTTTTGCAAAAAAAAGCAATTTAAACAAAAGTGAAAAACTTCGCTCACGTCTGCAAAAATCGTGTTATTGGCCAAAACTATGTATTCGAAATTAAAAGGAAAAACTTGCAATACATTAAAAAAAAATTTTTTTTCTTGGTTACATGACTTTCTTGCTTAAATTCATGATTAGGAAAAAAGAAATGTTTCTGAAAAGTTAATGAAAAAAAACTTCTTCAAAAAAAAAAGTCATTGTGGATTCGGGGAAAACAAGTGCAGTAAACACATTCCTAGAACTTTCAAAGATCTTTAAAACAAGAAAAAGCGATTTTTGCCCTGGGAAATCCTATGTGTAATCGAAAAACAGCCGTTTGACCTTTGAAGACAAAGTCAGGCTATTTTTAGGCTTCAGAAGTTGTTTTTTTTAAAGATAGGAGCGGGCAAAGAACATTTGAAATTTTGAAATCAACTTCGTTATCATTTCATATCTCTTTTGTTGTTGAAAATAAGGATTCTTATGAATCTCGCAATCTCAGTTTTACATTTCTTTCTTTTCTGAGTAATTGTCCAATTTTTTTTAGAAACAATCGATCTGGTAAATTACCGCATCCCCCAAACAAAGCAAAATTGTGGTATTTTTCAAAGCTGAAAACCCGTTTTTGTTCTGAAGGGTTTTTTTTTTCTGAATTTTTGTGTTTTTTTTTAAAACGTTTTCAAACGTTTGTTCGAAACATGATGAAATAATAAAAACACAAAAATAATGCCTTTTCGGTATTTTTCAAACTTTTTCAACAAATTTGGATGAAAAATTGTACTTTATGAGGCTCAAAAAAAACTTGAAATTTTTTCGGAGTTTGCCTGCCCATGTTTAGAGTACGTGGGAGTGCAGACAAATAAAAGCACACACAACACAAAATCAATTCTGGGACGTTGGGTCCCATATCCAATAAAACGTTCTCCCCAAGTGGCTTTGAAAAAAAATGCAAAAATGAAAATTCTTAAGACTGCGCTTCAAAAAAATAGCGCTTTTTTGTCGAAACCACCAAATAGAGCTAAAACCACGTAAATCGGGGAAATTTGAGAATCAAAGTGTTTGGCTGAAAACTGGTAAACAGAACTGTGGAAACTTGATGCCGACATCGGACTAGGGGAAATCATATTTGAAGCCGTTTCGGCCGAATTCACCTAATCTTCTGAATAGAAGAAAAACCCGTTTTCAAAGTTCGAATGTTCTAAAGAACATTTCCAATAATACCGAAGGTTTGAAAAACATGGAAAGGGAAATTATTTAAACTTTTTTATCCAAAATTTCTATTTTAAAGAACACTGCAAAGAGTGAGTATGTAGAGAGTGCGTGTGTGCGTGTGTGCGTGTGTGCGTGTGTGCGTGTGTGCGTGTGTGCGTGTGTGCGTGTGTGCGTGTGTGCGTGTGTGCGTGTGTGCGTGTGTGCGTGTGTGCGTGTGTGCGTGTGTGTATGTGTGTGTGTGTGTTTTCTTCTCGCTTTGTAAATCTGTGGAAATGGGGCTACAGTGTCCAATTAAAGCCCACCCCAGGGGCAGAACCAAATTTGTAAACCAAGGTTTGGAAATTTGATGTTAGAAAAATGAAAATAAACTCTGACATTGAATAATTCGTTGTGGGTTTTTCGCAACTCGACGAATCCTTTTAAAAGGAATACCTGTTTCCAATAATACCGAAGGTTTGAAAAACATGGAAAGGGAAACCATTTAAACTTTTATATCCAAAATTTCTATTTTAAAGAACAATGTAAATATATAAACTAACCATTGATGACATGATAAGTGGGCCGACTTCCAGTCTTTAACGTTGTTTGGCACCTCTGTTTGTCTGCTAAGTGTAACAGGCGTATAGTGCAAAACTGGCGGGGGTCAAAAGATCAGGTGAGTGTTCATTGATGTTTCGCGGGAAGGGGGAGGGCTGCGACGTACGTTTTAAAAAGCATGATAACACAAAAAATGTCCCTAATGTTCTTTTCCACCTTGATTTCCACGAGAGAACCATCTTCACCATAAGAAATGGGGAGAGCGGCATGCTAATTGCAATTCAAATTTTTTGCGGCAAAACTTTGAGGAGTTATTAGCAATAAAAACAGGATTTCGGCAAAGTGTATACATTTTTCAAATCTTCGTCGAAAGAGCTAATTTTGGAAACGTGTAGGTTTAAAATATGAGTTGGTCGAATTTAAGTGACACACTGCTTTTATGTGACCAGGTTTCAAAAAATTGCAAACATCACTTTATGACGGTAAATGCAAGAAGAACGAATTAAAGCGGTTCTTGATTTCCCAGGAAACTGAAAAAGTTTAACAGAAAAGTAAAAAAGCACAAAAATAATATGTAAGAAGCGAGCTTTTTAAGTGATAAGTAAAATTAAAGATAGTGTACCAACTTACCAAACCAATCAAAATGTTCAGAAAGCCTTATTGAATTTCATCGAAATTTAGCACACAACAAAAATGGTTAGAACTATTAGCGTTCAGTGTTGATCGGTTACGGTACCCCACTATGACAGTGATAAAAACCGCATTATAATTGGGATATTTTTTGGTATCTATAAATCTATGTATTTTGTATTGTATGATTTTACCAGCGGGAGGGGCGCCTTCGGCGCCCCTCCCGCTGGTAAAATCATCAAGACCCCCATAACGCTGTTGGCTGCAAGATTCATCATATAATAATTAAATTGTTTCGACTTTGCACACTCTATCGATTAATAATTTTTTTTGATTACTTAAAGAATCTTTAATTTTTAGCAAAGTTCTGGCACGCTTTCGCTGCGAGACCCATCATATATTGATTAATTTGTTTTGCCTTTGTACGCTCTATCGATTGATACAATTTTTAGATAAATTGAAAATCTTTAATTTTTTGCAAAGTTCTGGCACGCTTTCGTTGCGAAACCCATCATATAATGATTAATTTGTTTTGCCTTCGTACACTCTATCGATTGATACAATTTTTAGATAAATTGAAAATCTTTAATTTTTTGCAAAGTTCTGGCACGCTTTCGTTGCGAGACCCATCATATATTGATTAATTTGTTTTGCCTTTGTACGCTCTATCGATTGATACAATTTTCAGATAAATTGAAAATCTTTAATTTTTTGCAAAGTTCTGGCACGCTTTCGTTGCGAGACCCATCATATATTGATTAATTTGTTTTGCCTTTGTACGCTCTATCGATTGATACAATTTTCAGATAAATTGAAAATCTTTAATTTTTTGCAAAGTTCTGGCACGCTTTCGCTGCGAGACCCTAACACGATTTTCAGGCTATCAGCTACTCTTGTCTAGTGTAGCAAAAATTGAAAGATGGTGAATTGGCTCACGAGGAGCTGAGATGTGATATGGGGTCACATACACACACACACACACACACACACACACACACACACACCCACGGTCACGGACATTTACGATTTATTAATATGGATGTTCCCCGCGAGCCTCGGTTGTTTTTACAAATTTGTTTTGAAAACATGAATGCATCGTTGCTTCCTACGACAAAACACAACCATGACGCTGTTTGTTCAACGATTTGTTTTGCTTTAAAACGCATTTCATTGAAACCATAACTTCCGCGACTTCTCGAACAAAACATTTAGGTGATAATAGTTTTCATTTAATATGCTTTCTCTTGTCGCTCTCTATTTCTCCAATGCTATTTTATCATCAAACCTGGCAATTTTAACTTGTTACCTCATTGTGTGGAAATCGCCAGGCAAAATGGCAAACTTCAGATGGCTGCTGTTTAATATTCAGGTTTGTAAGGACCAGGAAGTTATAGTTTGAATAAGTTTTCTTGGGTCTTTGGGTTATGAGAAACTATAAAACTTATTTTGTACAGAAAAAAATGCAATCCAACATGGCAAAATCCGAATAAATTTTGTAAGTTGCAAATATGAAGTAAGAAAAAATTGTTGTGGTTGTCCACACACTTTATATATGAAACTATTTTGTTTTTATGAATGATATTTCTCTGCGAAATATAATCAACGCCATTATAAGATGGTTATAGTTCAATGGGGTCCATTTACAGTGTCACAACCGAAAAATCAAAAATTGATTTGCGCAACACGTTTGCGTGTCAAACGAAAATCGGCAAGAAAAAGCCGCTTTTTCCATGAAAAAGTATCTAAAAAAGCTGTATGCTGAAATGTAAATGACCTTTCTATAATCCCATTAAAGCACATTTTCAGTTCCCGGGTTGGCAGGCGGCCCTTGTATACCAAAACTTTTGAAAATTTTCGATAACATTAAATTTGTAAATCATTTAGTTTGAAATTTTAGTTCTACAATCAGTTCTGTTTTGATAGCAGCCGAATTCAAAACTGTGCCCGAATATGTATGGACTTATGTTTGGACTTTTAAAAAAATCTTATTTCGACATTTTTCAGTTTTGGGAGAAAGTTTGAACACGCTTTTGGTCTAAAATCATTAGTTAAAATACGAAAATCGCGCTTCTAGGCAACGGTCGGCAAAAAATGTTTGACAATAAAGCATTAAGGATCCCTTAAGGACCTTTTCAAAAAGCGAAAAAAAAATTGGCTCTTAGTGTTTTTCACAGTTTCAGCCAAATCTATTTTTCTCCTGTGCTCATTTCCAAATGAATATTTGGCCCTCGTAAGGAAAGCGTTTTTCTGTGACCTAAAATTTTCCATACAAACATTTGCAACCAGGTTACAAATAAATTCCATTTAAGGTAACTGCCTTAATCGAAACCCTCTTCTGGACTGTTTTTTACACTCCAATATTTGAAAATGCCCCTATTTTCTTCATCTACTGCGTGGGAATGCTTAAAAACGTCTATCCTCATTCTGAACCAATCTTTCTCGTGAGGTTACCTTTTTGCCAAAATTGTTCAAATTCAGGCAATATCCACAGTTTTCCACTCATTTGTTGCTGGATCGATTTTGGCAGCATTGGGGCATCGATATGTGGTTCTTCTAAAAATAATAGGATTGGAAATTCCTAATGTTTTTTCCATCTTTGTGTGCGGATTACAATATATCGTCTTTAGCGGGATTCTGTTCCTTCTTGTTTACAATTCTTGTATTGAAATTTCAGTTAACACAGAGGTTTCATTTAAAACCAAAATTTAAAACTGATAGTGTTATTTAAATCTAATTTCAGGAAATTCCAGAAGGAGCTATTGAAATCGGAGGTTTTTGGGCAAAGATCTGGGGAATTCTCATTGCTTTGCTCTTGACAACCGGAATAACCATTATCTTTATAACAGTCGTTCACTCAAATAGAATTCTCAAGCAAAACATAATTAGTAGAAAAGGAAATTCTTTTCATAAAGAAGCTATTCGCGGGTTGCTTATTCAGGCTTGGTTCAAAATTTTCTATAAAACAACCTTTTTAGGGGTTGGCGATGACATCTTGCAGTGTTGTTGGTGTGTCGTTTTTAAGCTACGGCCTTATTTTGGGGCCAGAAAGGGCTTCAGTAGCTCTTTTGAACTGTAAGCATGGGTAAAATCGGAGTTTTTAACAAATATTCTTTAGTTGGTAAAATATTTGGTACTGCCTACTTTAGCTTGAAGTCATTTAACGTCTCAGTCGCTATTATTTTTACAACTCGGCCCTACAAGTACTCATTTATATTTACTGAAAATATGTATATTTCAGAGAATGTATATGTGGAGTATTTAAAAAATGATCACGTTGAAGTTCGGATTTCCTGAAAATATGAGACGTTTCTTTAGTTTGGAAACTTCAAAAAAAAGCACGAAAATTTTGTTTATCAATCATACAAGAACTTTCCGTTTACATAAAAACAGTTCACTGTTTCCACTGTAAGCGCTAACCATTTGTTTTTTTCCCTTTTTTGCTGGCCTAACAACGAGGAAAATGAGAGAGAACACAGCAGCGCTGAACACCATTATTTTTCCAACAAAAATCCCTTATTACTCTTTGCTTTAATGTTTCAAATTTTCAATACTAGAATCTGCAGACACTTCCGTATCAGTTGTTTAAAACAAGCAGTAATTCCATATTTTTCGTGTTCCAAAGCAAATTTAGCTTTTGTTTTCCCTATTTTCTTGTATAAAACAATGTAATCAAACAACAAGATGTTTTTTTTTATCTACGTATGCCTTTTCGTCTTCGTATTAGCGAGTGTGTGAGTGTGTGAGTGTGTGAGTGTGTGAGTGTGTGAGTGTGTGAGTGTGAGTGTGTGAGTGTGTGAGTGTGTGAGTGTGTGAGTGTGTGAGTGTGTGAGTGTGTGAGTGTGTGAGTGTGTGAGTGTGTGAGTGTGTGAGTGTGTGAGTGTGTGAGTGTGTGAGTGTGTGAGTGTGTGAGTGTGTGAGTGTGTGAGTGTGTGAGTGTGTGAGTGTGTGAGTGTGTGAGTGTGTGAGTGTGTGAGTGTGTGAGTGTGTGAGTGTGTGAGTGTGTGAGTGTGTGAGTGTGTGAGTGTGTGAGTGTGTGAGTGTGTGAGTGTGTGAGTGTGTGAGTGTGTGAGTGTGTGAGTGTGTGAGTGTGTGAGTGTGTGAGTGTGTGAGTGTGTGAGTGTGTGAGTGTGAGAGTGTGTGAGTGTGTGAGTGTGTGAGTGTGTGAGTGTGTGAGTGTGTGAGTGTGTGAGTGTGTGAGTGTGTGAGTGTGTGAGTGTGTGAGTGTGTGAGTGTGTGAGTGTGTGAGTGTGTGAGTGTGTGAGTGTGTGAGTGTGTGAGTGTGTGAGTGTGTGAGTGTGTGAGTGTGTGAGTGTGTGAGTGTGTGAGTGTGTGAGTGTGTGAGTGTGTGAGTGTGTGAGTGTGTGAGTGTGAGAGTGTGAGAGTGTGAGAGTGTGTGAGTGTGTGAGTGTGTGAGTGTGTGAGTGTGTGAGTGTGTGAGTGTGTGAGTGTGTGAGTGTGTGAGTGTGTGAGTGTGTGAGTGTGTGAGTGTGTGAGTGTGTGAGTGTGTGAGTGTGTGAGTGTGTGAGTGTGTGAGTGTGTGAGTGTGTGAGTGTGTGAGTGTGTGAGTGTGTGAGTGTGTGAGTGTGTGAGTGTGTGAGTGTGTGAGTGTGTGAGTGTGTGAGTGTGTGAGTGTGTGAGTGTGTGAGTGTGTGAGTGTGTGAGTGTGTGAGTGTGTGAGTGTGTGAGTGTGTGAGTGTGAGAGTGTGTGAGTGTGTGAGTGTGTGAGTGTGTGAGTGTGTGAGTGTGTGAGTGTGTGAGTGTGTGAGTGTGTGAGTGTGTGAGTGTGTGAGTGTGTGAGTGTGTGAGTGTGAGTGTGTGAGTGTGTGAGTGTGTGAGTGTGTGAGTGTGTGAGTGTGTGAGTGTGTGAGTGTGTGAGTGTGTGAGTGTGTGAGTGTGTGAGTGTGTGAGTGTGTGAGTGTGTGAGTGTGTGAGTGTGTGAGTGTGTGAGTGTGTGAGTGTGTGAGTGTGTGAGTGTGTGAGTGTGTGAGTGTGTGAGTGTGTGAGTGTGTGAGTGTGTGAGTGTGTGAGTGTGTGAGTGTGTGAGTGTGTGAGTGTGTGAGTGTGTGAGTGTGTGAGTGTGTGAGTGTGTGAGTGTGTGAGTGTGTGAGTGTGTGAGTGTGTGAGTGTGTGAGTGTGTGAGTGTGTGAGTGTGTGAGTGTGTGAGTGTGTGAGTGTGTGAGTGTGTGAGTGTGTGAGTGTGTGAGTGTGTGAGTGTGTGAGTGTGTGAGTGTGTGAGTGTGTGAGTGTGTGAGTGTGTGAGTGTGTGAGTGTGTGAGTGTGAGAGTGTGAGAGTGTGTGAGTGTGTGAGTGTGTGAGTGTGTGAGTGTGTGAGTGTGTGAGTGTGTGAGTGTGTGAGTGTGTGAGTGTGTGAGTGTGTGAGTGTGTGAGTGTGTGAGTGTGTGAGTGTGTGAGTGTGTGAGTGTGTGAGTGTGTGAGTGTGTGAGTGTGTGAGTGTGTGAGTGTGTGAGTGTGTGAGTGTGTGAGTGTGTGAGTGTGTGAGTGTGTGAGTGTGTGAGTGTGTGAGTGTGTGAGTGTGTGAGTGTGTGAGTGTGTGAGTGTGTGAGTGTGTGAGTGTGTGAGTGTGTGAGTGTGTGAGTGTGTGAGTGTGTGAGTGTGTGAGTGTGTGAGTGTGTGAGTGTGTGAGTGTGTGAGTGTGTGAGTGTGTGAGTGTGTGAGTGTGTGAGTGTGTGAGTGTGTGAGTGTGTGAGTGTGTGAGTGTGTGAGTGTGTGAGTGTGTGAGTGTGTGAGTGTGTGAGTGTGTGAGTGTGTGAGTGTGTGAGTGTGTGAGTGTGTGAGTGTGTGAGTGTGTGAGTGTGTGAGTGTGTGAGTGTGTGAGTGTGTGAGTGTGTGAGTGTGTGAGTGTGTGAGTGTGTGAGTGTGTGAGTGTGTGAGTGTGTGAGTGTGTGAGTGTGTGAGTGTGTGAGTGTGTGAGTGTGTGAGTGTGTGAGTGTGTGAGTGTGTGAGTGTGTGAGTGTGTGAGTGTGTGAGTGTGTGAGTGTGTGAGTGTGTGAGTGTGTGAGTGTGTGAGTGTGTGAGTGTGTGAGTGTGTGAGTGTGTGAGTGTGTGAGTGTGTGAGTGTGTGAGTGTGTGAGTGTGTGAGTGTGTGAGTGTGTGAGTGTGTGAGTGTGTGAGTGTGTGAGTGTGTGAGTGTGTGAGTGTGTGAGTGTGTGAGTGTGTGAGTGTGTGAGTGTGTGAGTGTGTGAGTGTGTGAGTGTGTGAGTGTGTGAGTGTGTGAGTGTGTGAGTGTGTGAGTGTGTGAGTGTGTGAGTGTGTGAGTGTGTGAGTGTGTGAGTGTGTGAGTGTGTGAGTGTGTGAGTGTGTGAGTGTGTGAGTGTGTGAGTGTGTGAGTGTGTGAGTGTGTGAGTGTGTGAGTGTGTGAGTGTGTGAGTGTGTGAGTGTGTGAGTGTGTGAGTGTGTGAGTGTGTGAGTGTGTGAGTGTGTGAGTGTGTGAGTGTGTGAGTGTGTGAGTGTGTGAGTGTGTGAGTGTGTGAGTGTGTGAGTGTGTGAGTGTGTGAGTGTGTGAGTGTGTGAGTGTGTGAGTGTGTGAGTGTGTGAGTGTGTGAGTGTGTGAGTGTGTGAGTGTGTGAGTGTGTGAGTGTGTGAGTGTGTGAGTGTGTGAGTGTGTGAGTGTGTGAGTGTGTGAGTGTGTGAGTGTGAGTGTGTGAGTGTGTGAGTGTGTGAGTGTGTGAGTGTGTGAGTGTGTGAGTGTGTGAGTGTGTGAGTGTGTGAGTGTGTGAGTGTGTGAGTGTGTGAGTGTGTGAGTGTGTGAGTGTGTGAGTGTGTGAGTGTGTGAGTGTGTGAGTGTGTGAGTGTGTGAGTGTGTGAGTGTGTGAGTGTGTGAGGGAACTTTAGCTAATGTCTTTTTTTAGGAGGAAAAATCCGTGAACCAAAATGTGACGCCGCCTGCAGCAATGCACCGTCGCGCGAAATGTGCTGTTCTTTCCTACATCCGGAAGCTCACTCTATAAACTCTTTGTCACAATATATGCGTCTTGTCTACCTTAGTTGAGCTTTTTTTAAATACAAAATGATCCAATTAGTAATATTTCAATTTCAAAGCTCACGCCAGCCCGCACCAGATGGTCCCAATGTGCGCGTTTCCATAGCAACGTGGGTCACCGCCTTCCACCGCCTCGCCTGTTTTGGATATTATGCGTTTCCGCCTAATTAAACAGTTTTTCTTGCTTCATTTATATTTGTAGCTAAAAACTTTACAACATTTTGTTCAATTCAACACATTTACAGAAAAATGGCGTCCGACTTTGGTAGTGTTTTCCATTTCGCAGGGAGAATTCAAGATATGAAATTAAAGTAGGTTAAATTTTTATCGTGAAGTTTTTATTCAATTCAGAATAGTGTTAACTCGGAAGGGACCCTCTTTGGATTTCGCATTAGAGCCCACTATAGCAACAGCTGTGGTTTGCGATGAGGTTAATTGTAATTGGCTGGAGGTAATTAGTCGAAAAGTCAATCCAGAGTAAGATTTTATTTCAATTTAAATGTGTTTTGTAACGTTTTAGGTACGATAGATCGGAGCCTCGTATTTTCACAACTATTGAAAAGGACGAAAAGTTAGAACTTGTAAAAAACAAATCATGTAAATTTTTAGTGTGGATGAAACGAAGAAAGGTCGAAAAGTTATGAATGTGTTTGCTTACCTTGGAGATTTGAATGACACGTAAGAATTTTTTTGTTGTGATAACAATTGGCAGAGTGAGAACAAAAATTAAAATCACGAAATCATTATGATTTTTCTTACTTGGGAACAGACTACAGAGTCAAAAACTATAGTCTGTTTCCGAAAGATGAAATCTTTTTTCGGCCAAAACCTTAAAGGATGGCAAATTAGGTCCCACCGCAATCTATTAATGGTCTGCGCACTCCTATTAGACAATGATCTTTCCTTCATTTTATTGTTAATTAAATACGAGTGCATATCAAAGTCGCTAAAAATTCGCCAATCTTTTGTTGGAAGCACCACAGTCAACTAAGGCAAAACATTTTTTTTTCACTAAAATTAGGGTGTGGGCTTAGTTATCTAAGCCAAAATCATTTTTACTAAAACTCATGTAACATTCTACGAAATGTCGCTAAATATTGATGCAAAATGGTCACACAACTTATTTGAATCAATCCTCCATTTGAATTTTCTTTGATTGTGGGTCGGAATTTTTAGCAACAGCGCGCGCTTACTCCCAAAACAAAAGAACTTTTTCTTTTACTTTATTTCTCAGCGAAAATTGACTTCTATTGGAGAGCAAACTACCAAATCATGTTCTCAGTCAGAGTAAACGACAAAAAAATGTTTTGGCTTTGCTTATAGCTGACGCTAAAAGGGAATCCTGGCAAAAACAGCATTCGTGCGATACACAGGCGAAAACAGCGTGCAAAAAGCGAAGACGTATAGAAAACGCGGCGTTGTCTCGCCGATTTCCGTTTGCCGACAGCTATATTATCCAATACGGTACTTCATTGGACCATACACGTGGAAATCGACGATAAAATTGCCTTACATTCTATAAAAAAAAACAACTTTTGTCGTAGTTTAGATTTTTTGCAACGGAGCATATTTTCCAAACTCGCTGATTGTTTTTAGTATAACCCAATTATATTTTTCAGCCGATGACGTTTTCGGACAAAAAATAAAAATCTTAAAATCAAGTTGTATTTTTACAAAAAAAAAAAGATACGATGAAAATCTATTTCAGATCAGAAACCACTTTCCATGACGCCTTGATCTGCCGTTTAACCGTTTTTAACGACAAAACCTTAACTTTCGAACCTCCTCTAACCACCTCTGGCTACCAGTTAGAAAGCAAATTGGGCGATTATACAGCAAAAGTCCAAGTTTGGGATGATCAATTCGCCTCCCTTATGGAAGGATTTTCTCGTTTGAATTTGGTAAATATTTCCAAAAATTTAAGACATTTCGTTATTCAGGGCCATCTCCCAGATGCAGGCGTTTTCGACCTAGGAGAGGAGCAAAGTTTAACAATTACACATAATATTACTATTGGTAGGTCAAAAATTTGAATTTTTCCCATTTTGTTTCAGCTACTGGTTCAAATTTCGACTTCGACGGAATTTCAATTAGGTGGAAACTTTTGGGCAACGCTGAAAAAAGCTCCCAAATGTCTGGAACAACTTCTCGCTGTTTTAGAAATTCGGTTTGTTTTTTTTTTAATTTTTTCATTTAATTGATTTTCCAGGATGAAATCTTCAAATTTTCGCATATTTTCACTATTTCACTCTCTATCCCGTTTTCTATACTTTGGTCAGGATTTACGAACCCAACTCTGATTCTCGAAGCGATTTCTGAAGATAGTTGGGGCAGACAGTGGATTGCTGGGTACGCGTGTGTCACTTTGCCGATGAACCAAGGAAAGTGAGTTTGAAATTTATTTGTTAAACTGTTGTAAATGTATTTCAGTCACAAGCAGCAGGCACATTGCTGGAGGCCGATTAAAAAGGACTCCATGGCTCAGCTAGCCGAATTTTTTATTGGAAGTGCGGTGGAGTTAGATGCAAATAAGATGATGAAAGTGGGTTAAAAAAAACAAAATCCGTCTTAACTGCCACGCTTTTGGCTATAAAGATATTTTTGCTATTTTAAACATTGCTGGAGACCGAGAAAATAATGTTTGTGAATTTAAACCAGCAAAATTTTCAAAAATGTCTGAAAAAATTAGTCACATTACACATTCAAATCATTCTTTTCCGTTTGAAACAAACTTTGGTCATAGGTCCGAATTTTCGCAATCGAGCGCGGTTGCAAACCCTAAATGAAAAATTGCACTGTGGGATAACCGATGACTCCGATAATTATTAATATTTTGGATTAAGAATCTTTTGTCAACAAAAACGCATCGTATGTTTTGTTTTGTCGGGATTGCCATTATTGTTTTTAAAATTGGTACTTTAATCGTAGTTTAGCGATTTAAAACGAAGATCTAAGCAGTTACGCGTCAAATATGCAATTAACAATTGGCAAAAAGGCGCAGTTTCTTTAAACTAAATTGATTTTTTAAAGTGCATTGTCAAACCAAACGATTTGTCGCACCCAAAATTAATCAAACGAATAAAATTGAAAATGTTTCAATTAAATTAAACAAAAAGCGCCAATGGATAATTTTTAAGATAGTTAATTTAGTTTTTTTTGTTGTAATTCTTGAACCATTTTGTTTACCTTAACTCAAACGGTTAAAATTTTTCCGTTTTGTTTCGTAGCAACTGGTGTTTCATAAAATTTGGCTAGGCTTCAAAAAAAAAATTACTTCATTAGGTTTTATGGAAAAAATTACTTTTTGGGCATAAAACAAATCCCAAATCTGACATATACACTTTTTTTCAGGACGGGTTGTGTAAAATGTTCGGAATGCACACAGAAGCAAGTGGATCGATTGATTTTGAAATTATGACAATTGTTCATAGCCGCCACTTTATGTCAAAAGACACACTTCAACATGTCAAGTATGGGACTAAATTAGGACAAATTGGGTAAATCTATCTTTTAAAATGTTAAAATTTTGTTGTTCAGGCTGAAATCCGATCTCTACTGGAGAATTATGAAAGTTCTTTTGGAATTCGAAGAAGCTAGACAAGCTTTGTTACATGTTCGACAAGCTTAAAAACAAAGCAATAATAAAATTTAAAAATAAACGATTTATTGCACACGAAAATGATTTTAAAAATAAAGGAATTAATCATTCAACAGTAACTTCGGTTTTCAAATTTTGTTGTTTCCAATTCGTGGAATCAATTTCTTCCTGGGTCACATCTATCCGCATTTCCAATTTTCTACATTGAATCACGTCCATTAGTTCAGCTGTCACTAAGCAAACAACGGCTAATAGCTCCAAAGCACCGTGGAATGGTTGAGCTGAAAATTACATGTTTGTGTTTTTTTTTGTTGTTAAATTGCATGTCTCTAATGGAACCGAACTAATGGAACCGAACTTAGAGGAAACTTCATGGGCTTTTTCTATATAAGCAGGCTAAGCATTTGGCGCACATTTGGCCTTGTATGGAGCGGTGATCGGAAAAAAATTTCAATTGGAATGGCTCGATTAGCATGCAATCCATTTCTAATAAAAAAAAGGCCCCTGACGGCCCCTTTTACTTCAGCACAGAAATGTTCAAATTATTGTAAAATATTGTAAAATTTATTGTAAAATCTTTATATAAATAAAAGGCATACAACTTTATGGTTCATTTTCTTGTGTTGCTTGATTAAGATTAACTTTTTTTTAACAGCATGTACTTAAATTTATTACACTTCATAAACATTTTCATTGGTTTGAGCGTAAAAACGTTTTTGATCAACCAAAAATTAATTTCTTGACTTTTCGTCAACAATGGAAAATTCCTATCTTTTTTTAAATCTACATTTCCGAATGTTAAAGATGCGCAAAAGTTTGGAACAGCTTTTCTAATACTTTTTTCAGCACTTTTTCTGCGTTTTTAGTGAAAAATTCGGAACTGATTCGAACATTGCAACTTCAGAACCAAATTTTCACTTTGTCGAGGTTTTCGCATAGCAAAACTACACAAAGGTTTGGTTTTTTTAGTTTTTGATAGGTCTTTTTATCGTAATATATCTTTTTTATATATGAAAAATCGACATTTTCTTTCATTATGAAAGATAAAACAGATTCACAAAATTGTCTCACAAAAAATCATAAACAACTTTTCATCAATTCTAAATTTTTTGTATCCGACCTTTCTGCTTAATTTTAGAAACTTACTTAAGTTGTCACAATAATTATGCTGCAAATATGTATAAGTCGAAACACTGACAGAGTTAAAAGTCGTCGAGAGGATCAAAAAGAGACCAATTCTGATAAAAGTAAGAATGTGAATACCCTAAAAATATAATTTTCAGACAAAAGTCTGAACTTACCAAGTGCCAGAGCGAAAATACCATTTTGAGACCGAATGTGATGTAGGTAGCGGTTAGAGCAGGAAGGAAAAGATATAAATCTAGAAACATAATTTGTGGAAAATTCTAGAAAAACCTACAATTTTTGTCAGGGGTCACGAGATAGTTGCAGATTCCGAAAAGCGAAACATTGTGAACTAGCTCATTCAAAACAAATGATGCTAAAATACTGCGGTGAAAAGTGGAATCTTTGTGATAAAGTTTCATAAATCCAAGGACCAAGGCGTAGAACATTCGGAAGCCGAAACCGATAAGGATCGCGAAACGGAGAGGTACCTAAATTAAACTAATGTTTCAAGTTCATTTCTGTAACGACGTCGATTCCAAAACCGAAAAAGTGGAAATTAAGCCCTCGGTAATCCTGTTGCGTACTATGTTTTGAATCACGCGACATAAAACGCAGTGTGATTTTAAAAAAAAAGTGGTCAAATCCGTCTCAATTAGTGTTTTTTCTCAAGGATATAACGTGGATAGACCGAAACAGACATGTGACCAGGGAAACCGTTTTCGCTCAGGAGACCGAAAACAATGAAAAGTGAGATTTTGCAATGGAAAATGCTTTTTTTTTCGTTTTTCGAATTTGCTTTCAAAACCCGCAAAATCTAGTTGTAACCGTTGATTTCAGAATTTTCTGAACCATATTTTGCAATGTTGTAGTCCGAAAAAATCCGTGACCATCTTGACTTCTATTGAATTGAAATTGATTTTTTCCATCGATTTGACCAGGAAAATAGGAAATTTTGGTTTTTTTCTATGAAGTTGTTCCAATCCTGCGCAAAAGAAATTGAGTAAGTTTGGGAGCAAAAAAATTATTTTTTCCTGATCAAATCGATAGAAAAGCAGCCTTAATGGTAATTTTTTTTCACGATGGTCACGGAGTTTTTCGGACTTGAACGTTGTAAAAGACGGGTGAAAAAATTCTAAACTTAACGGTTACAACTCGATTTTGCGGTCTTTGAAGAAAAATATGATAAACGCGCAAAAGCAGCAATTCAAAATGCAAAAATTTAATTTTTTTTAATGTTTTTTAATGTCTCTTTATGTGCTTCATTTTCCCAGAGACGATGTATTAATTTTATATCGCGTTTATACCATTTGTTTATTCTTTGTTAGCTGTTGTTTTAAAACATAATCTATCCGGTCTTTAAAAGTGATCTGCAAAAAAAAACAAAATATGGCGTGTGACCAAAAATTCAGTACGCAATTTGGCAAAACGCGCTTCAGGCACTTAGAAATATCAGCTTTCATGACATTTTGACTTTTTCTCCACTTTTAAAAAACTTTTTACAGCAACAATAATTTCTTCAAAACCTGTAGTACACTTCGGTAACTTGTTATTTCGTGACTTTTTCTGGTCATGTCGTTTTTTTCTATTTTTTTCCTTAAGATAGTTCCAACGCAACCAAAATTTGTAAGTTGCCCCTAGCGTTTGAAAGTTTTTTGTCGTTTTTGTGACTTTGTGTGACACAATCGCCCGACTGGCATCCGTTTTGCAGATCAAAGTCCGAGCTGATTTTCGCACCTGCGAGACAGGTTTTGATGATGCTATGCTAGCAATAACACACCGCATTGGGATCACGCATAGATAGCCGGACAATTCCGGCCCGAGAAACCTGTTTTATATGAAAAGTGCGAAGTCCAGCGTTCCTTGGTCTTTTGAGAACCTTTATATTTCGGTAAGGATAACTTTTGCGAACGGTATGGAAAATGGTACTTGGGTTTTTTTTATTAAATTATTATTCTGAACGAAAAATATCAAAGTCTCAGTTTTTGCTGAAAAGTTATGCATTTACTGTTCCTATTACCCATATAACTTATTCTGAAACTTTTGGACCCGGTCATTTTTGTGACCCTGATTAGGGTAGACCCCCTTGTGTACTTTGCAATTTTCAACGTTCTTTAAAAATAGTGTTTTTACGAATTTTATCGTGAAAATACGAATTTCGAGAAACTTCTTTGACAAAGCCATTAATTTTTCCGAAAAACTAAACAAGTTTTGGCAACAAAAAAAATACACACACAATTTATACTCCTCACCAATCCTACATTTTAAATCGAATTTTATGATGCACTAATGGGTAATTTGAATTTCAAGATCAGAATGATTTCACTTATTTTCAAGATTCGCCGAATTGGGATTGACGGGAACTACAGTAATATATTTTTTGCGTTATTTTCTCAAAAATTTCAATTATTGGAAAAACCGGACAATTAGTTTCCCAGTTTACACGTAATTTGCCACAAGTTTGCTTCTGACACCAACAAATTCCGCGGCGACAATCATTCTCAAAAACGTGTTTGAAAAAGTATGACTTCGAAGAATTTTCATATTTCAGTGCAGAGTTTGCTTTTAAAAATGTATTGTAAAATAGATGTATTACATAAAAAAAAATAATGTAATTAGTATTTTTTAGCATTTTATAATAGATGTAATAATTGACAGTTTTCACACTTTTTAGTATTTTATATCTCAACGTTGTGTGAATAGTTCGAACTCTAAAACAACAGTTTAAAATAACACAATTTCTGTTTTGGGCAGACAAATTCCGCACCGCAACAAGAAAACACCGCAAAGCATTCTGCACCGTAAAAACTATCTCAATCGTTGTCTGGTAGACACATATTTTGTTGTTGTTTTTTTCGAATCTGTTCAATCCCCGCATTAAATACGTAAATATGTTGCTTTGTGTGCCCTGTGGGTTCATTTTGTGATTTGTTCTATGCAACGTGCACCGACACGTCACGTAATGAGTGTTGCTACCGAATTGCCAGTTTTCCCGTTATTAAAATGCACTTTGCTCAAATGACATCACATTTCACTTATGAAAAGTTCGAAATCTAAAGTGTATTCATTTTTTGGGTGTGTTCATTTTGTGGTCTGTCCCTATGAGATGTGCAACTCCACATGACTTTCAGCGACTTGCCAGTTTTCCCGATTACAAAATGCACTTACGAGGGAACTACCTGGACTCGTCCTGAGGTTTTGAAAAAACGGCCAATTAGGCAACATGTGGGATCCCTAGGGTTTCCTAAATCCGTTTTTAAAAAGTACCGCAGACCTCTGGTTTTCGAGTTAATTAGCTTTCCATTTTTAGCGTGGGAGTTATCACCGGTCGCGTCAGACGCCGCCTAGGTAGTCTAGTGGTCCAAGGCGCATTTCCTAAATTCTTTTCTCGAAACGGCCCAGGTTCGACTCCTTCTATCGGTTTTCGTTTTGCTTTTTGTGAAAACAAACTTTTTTTTACCTATTTAGGAAATGCGCCTTGGACCACTAGACTACCTAGGCGGCGATTTCCAATCTGACGCGACCGGTGATAATTCCCACGCTAAAAACGGAATGCTAATTATCTCGAAAACCAGAGGTCTGCGGCACTTTTTAAAAACGGCTTCAGGGGACCATAGGGGTCCCATATAATGCCTAATCGGCCGTTTTTCAAAACCTCAAGACGAGTCCATGTAGTTCCCTCGTTAGCTCAAATGATATCACAAAAAAATCATGATCATATACCTGGACAAGGGGTTTTAATTGACTAGCTCTAAACAGAGACGGAAACCATTCTTCTTCTGAAGGCTTCCTAGGCTGAAACAATGCACAGTTCACTTTTCAAAGGTGTCTTACCCAACAGAAATTATCAAAAGCTTTTCCAAAGAAATAGACATGTTTCCCTTTTAAAACTTCGTCAAACCAACCGAAAAGCAGCCCATGGGACTTTTCCCCAGTTTTGGGGTCCACATAGTCAAAGTACTTGGTTCCATTTTCGTAGATCTAAAAAGGAATGAAAATCATTGAAAAGTTGGGTACCTTGTAGTTCTTTAAAGAATGCAAAGTCCGCGGGTGGGTGCTAATGTTTGGAATGTCCACGGGGTCTGTGATGTGAAGAATTGCAACAGAAACCAAGAAAGAGACCACGAAGAATTGAACAAGACCCGAATTGGATAGCTTGAACTCCATGTAGGGCTTGTGGTTCGGAAAGAGAAGTTCACCTGAATTATAAACTTAAAGGGACCGTCAGAGACCTTTTGCACCTTTGGCTCATGTGACATATAAAAATTAGCTGATCAAAAAACTCTATACAACATAAGGCCCAAATTCTCGTTTTTTTTTACAATATCTGGCTTCAAAGTGCCCAAAATCGGCCGACCGTCTGCAGATTCTGCGGATGGCCGCAACGCCTGCATGCACGATGTTTACAAGCCAGTCTAATTTTGAAGTTGACATTCTAATAGGATGAGATTGAAAATAAGGAGTGTTCCAGATAATTTAGCATTTTTAATTAATATATTTTTGGCCCAGAACCGATGAAAATGGAAATGAAAAGGTCCCTGAGGGTCCCTTTAAGTTACAAAGGTAGATTTTTTAAGATGCCATCTTTGGTTAAAAAAAACATTTGGTAAAAAATTTTGTACTTTCTATGGTCTAATAACTATCAAATTCTGAGCCTTTAAATGAGAAAAACCGCGTAATAATATTTTTGTCTGTACTTGTGATAAACATTATTCTAATTCAGAAAAGAGACTAATTTTCTCTTCTTGGAGGAAAATTAACCAATTTAGAAGAGCCGCAAGTTTTTTTTTTCTTCGAAAAAAACGTTCGAATAGCGCACCATTCTGCGCCTCGCTTTTTCACAAGCATAGAAAATATAGGGTATGTTTCAGAATCGTAACAAAAAAATCAGTTTTACGAAGTCCTTTCCCACAATTCTGTCGTTACGATATTTAGTCGCTGCCCACCGAGCATGGCTACAAAAAGGGTCCTTTTTGAACAACCTGCGCATCTAATTAGCGAAATAGGTCACGTAATTGTAAGACGCAGAGAAAAATTGTCAGCCGCTTCGGAATGCTCGTGGGGCGAGGAGTATAGTACGTACCCAGCCAAAAATCGCCCTTTTGAAAAAAAAATCAATCAATCTACAGGTTGCTAGAAAGTATGCGTTATTAGGAGAGTGCAGAGTTCACCTTAGATGAAAATACCAGACAAGTCAATTTTTAGGTAGAGCCGAATTTAGGTGCCGCATTGGAACAGCAGAAATTTACAATTTTTTCAAAAAAGCTTTGTTTTTCAATTTCTGGTGGCAATTTGAGTTTTTTAAGCATTTTTAAGATATTTGTACAAAATAAACCTAGATTTATTTGGGAGTTTTTTGTTTTTCCCTTAAAAGGTTTCAAATATTAAAAAAAACATCGTTAAACATTTATTTTGACCTTTCAAATGAGGTTTCAAATATGGTTAAACCCATGGTTTAGCGTTTATTTTAACCACCGCCGGATGACGTCAGTTCTTTTTGCAATCCTTCGGATCGTAGATTTATCACTAGCGCGGAACAGATCAGACCGATCCCGTTGGCAAGTCAGGTCTACACGAGAGAAAAACAGAGCGGAAACGACAGGCGTGGGTTGTGCAGTGCACAAACCACAATTAAACGACGAAACTCTCTTTTTTTTTCTAAAAAAAAAAATTAAAGGCCCAAAGAATACATGAGAAAGTTTAGATTGTTCTTAACAGCATTTACCAAAGTGTTAGAATATATAAAAGAATTGCATTGCATGTGATGAGGTTTGAAAAATTGCTTATTTCTGTTTCAGGACAAGGACCTCGCAAATTAGTTTGTTATTTCAATTACAATTTCCTTAAAAGAATGACATCCCTATTATTCTTAAGTATAACTATTCGGACTGCAGCTGGTGACAGCAGAACAGAACACAGCCGAGCAATGCAAAGGGTGCACTGTTTTCCGGAAGAGAAAGGCGAGAGAGTACAAAAATGCGAGAGACGCCAGAGTATCGCTTTATTTTTTACTTTCTCCAAAACTTTGGGCGCATCTATATCGGTTGAAAATGCTCAAAAAACGAAATAAGTACTTATAGTTATATATTTGTTTGAAAACAAAAAAACTTTACGCGGTCAATAAAGATCCTTTTTGGTTTTTATTTGTTGGCAAATCTTAAGAAAAACACAAAGAAAGCTGTTCCAAAAAACGTCGCGATTAGATCATCAGCCAAGCAGATGATAAACTTGAAATGAGTGTGGTGATTAGGGCGTTGCTTGATCTTAAGTCTGCGCAAGCGGGATTCAGATGCCAAGGCACATATCACAGAAACAACTCTTGCTGAGAAGCTTGTTTGCCAAAGTCTGTCAACTAACAGTACCGGCCGTAAATATATCAACATTATGTAGGTTTTTTTAAAACTTAAACTACAAAATATGTTTGTATAAGTCTATGAACTTTTAGGGAAAACGTGTAAAACGATATTACTTTTCAAGAAATTTTTCTTCCTTTTTTTTTCGAAAACCATGCTTTTGATGTGCATCAAAATTGACAAAAAATGAGATATTTTCACCAATATTTTCGCAGGGCAATGATCGAAACTTCTCCCATAGACTTGAGCTTTTTACGAGTTATTTTTCATGCCTTTTTCAGCAAAAAACAACTATAAAAGGCTTGGGGAGGGAACTTTCCGTGGTTTTGCGAGCGTGTTGAAAAATTGCGATTGTTCAATGTATTCAAGATGAAAATGAAATCTTGTAACAGTTTGGAAAACCAAGCATGAGATTGTGTTGCCTAAAAAAAGCTGGTTAAATGGAAAGGCTGTCAGTTTTTAACAAATATGGCACAGTTCGAAAAACGCCATTTTTCAACAGGCTGACAGAACTTCGGAAAATTTTTCCTGAAGCGTTATAAAGTCGATTTTGCTCCGAAAAACAGGAAAAATAAACTGTGGAAAGTTCTAGACTATCCGACCTTTACATCAAAAGTAGGTTTGTCGAAGAAAGCAAAAATTTCCTTATGGTCGTTTTACACCTCTTCCCAGGTTCCTACGCTTATAAAAACATTATTGGTCGTCAAAAAACCCTAAAGTTGATAAATTTATGGCCGGTACTGTATATAAAAATTCAAGCCTATTTGAAAACACTAGGTTAAAATAATTGTGATGGGACCCTAATTCATGTAAAATGTAAAAATTTGTTATTGTTTCTGAAAATGCGAAGCATAAGAAAACAGAAGTTTTGTTCCAAAAAGTTAATCACCTGGCAATTCGGCGGATGATCTATATATCGAATCCGATGAGCGATGTGTTGCAAGTTCGACCGGAACATCTTTAATATCCGATTGGCGAGAATCCGAATTGGACTCCAACACACAGATAGGCATAGTATTGGTTTGGCTTTTTGTGGCTGCGTAGCGTGGTGATTCACAAAAGCGCACGATCAATCGAGTTACGTCACATAAATGCCTCCTCGCCGGATTTGAACGATGCCAATTGACCTCGAACCGGTGCGATCTGCTTGGAAAACCCGAATCAGGGATTTCGCAAGGATTAGAAATCGTGCACTTTTAAAGATGGATGAAAAGGACATTTATGTATTTTTGTAGAAAATGTTTGGGTTTGTTAGTTCTGGGGCCTTCGGCCGCCTCACTATAAGTTTATAAGGTTGGGAGTTTAGGGGTTTTAGGTTTCATCTACAGATACAAAATTTCTAATCGTATGAAATCTCATTGAATTTTTGCAAAATTTAATGTCAGAACGCGGATTCGAACCTTTGTTTCCAATTTCGCAGGCGAGAAGTTTTCCAACGGAACGAACCAAAACAGGCCGGCGCGGTTTGCAAACTTGTTAAGTTATTCTTTGTATAAAAGGTTTTTGGTTTAAAAATTCCTGGTTTATAAATTCCGTTAAGTATTTTATTTTCATTTCCTATTTGAACTTACTGAAAGTTTGCTAATTTTAAGTGCCCTGACCGGGATCGAACCTTGACCTTGGAGAACTATGCCCCAACATCAAAAATAGCAACAAAAAACAAATGTGGAAAACTTCAATATTTTGAAATGTTTAAAGTTACACATTTCAGCTGTAGCCCGACGGAAGGTTGTGCTGAGCGGCTTTATATATCCAAACCTGCCCCTCTTTTTGCAGGTTGACGTAACGCATCATTTTGCAAGCTAAGGGCTAAGGTAGAAAAACAACGATCGCGTCCTTGCGCGAGAGAAAACGCCGCCGTTTATTGTTGTCTTTCATTGCTGTCTTTCCGAACGGATGCATTTTTTTAAACTAAGGTTAAGGTTAAGGTTAAGGTTAAAGTTAAGATTAAGGTAAAGGTTAAGGTTAAGGGGGTTTAAGACAACATCTAACAATGGTCTTTACTGTTTTTACCAAAATCCAACAAAATTTGGGAAAAACACAAAAGCACAAAGAATAGTTATCTTTGTCCTTTCTGCACATCGGAGATTTGTGTTGTCCTAGTACCAATGTAGCAATCTTCAACGCGTTGCCTTCTTCCTGAAACGTTAGTATTCAAAAAAATCCAAGTTAAAAGCCTACTGATAATCCCTAAAGCAGCTATTTGATATTCTTTTATGAAGTAGATGCACACAAGAGGATCGATCATTTTGGGTACAGTAGTCAAACATGTAAAAACCGCCGACGCTTTTCCAAATGTAGCAGAGTTATCCCAAAACGAAAACGTTAGAAAAACAAGGGATGGAAGATGGCATAGAAACATTGGAATAACAGTCTGAAAAATCGCATTTTTCCTTTAAAAATAGATTTTTAACCTGAACAACCAGGGTGTAGAATAACTGTCTCTGAACATTGTTTTCTTGCATTTGGGCATTTTCTTTTTGCACTTCACCGATTTTTCGATAAACTTTGTAGCCGCAGAAGTTGATTGTAACAAAAGACAAGGTTACTATGATATAGTGGTTGAAGAGGGATACAAACCCAATTGGGAACCAAAAACCTTCCTCATCCTGAAATTTACATTTTTGTTTTAGGTATTTTTAAAATGTACTTTAAGGGAAATGGCTCCGTAGCCAAAGTTTGTTGTGTTGGGAAGGGATAGTTCGGTGAAAACAAGCTGCTTCAGTTCCTAAAATAGTTTAAAGGAGGGGTAAAGTCAAAGCTTCTATGGTTGAAGAACCAGCGGGAAAACTATTGGGTAACTGGGTTTAGGCTGCCTTCCTGTGTTTTATGGTCCGTTTCCAAAAAACTGCATTTAAAGGACGGGGTGACCTGGTCCCGCCGCGGCATCCGCATTTTGTCCGCAAGATCCGGGATTTCTATTGGACACTTTTTTTTCGTTTGTTCCCTACTGCTTTCCAAACATCTATTGTTGTGGAACCCGTGCGATGGAAACAGGCTATAAAGTTTCGCCAAGCGCATTATACTTTTGTAAGCATGTCAACTACCCGTTGAATCATCCACAGAGCTTTGGGGATTGAACCGAAGCAGGATTGAGCACTGGTCCCTCCGAACATTACCGTATGTCATACAGTTAGACTACTGAACCCCTAACCCCAGGTTTGGTAAAAATGTAGCCTCGGATTTCGAAATATTCTCGGTTGATTACCTGCGTTTAATGTGCCAAAAACTTGTGCATCGAGGCACCATCTGAAAAAAGGAACAAAATCTAGTGGAAGATTGTCATTTTGCAAGTTGCTCAAAAGTTTATGGAACTGTTTCTTTCAACAGCTTTTTTGCAGAGTTACCAAATCTAACCCTTAAAAAGCGAAATGTTTTTGAACTTCAAAAAAAAAACTTACGCACAGTTTCCAGAAAACCTAGAAACAAGCGACGGGTCGCTTTTGACATTGCACCACAAATGTTTATTTCTAATGTAAACCAAACAAAAATTTGGTTTTAACGTTCTAAAACTGTACGAAAACACAAGAGAGACTAGTGGAAGTCAGTACACCTCACAAAATGCCGTTTGCATGAGAAAAGCCTCGAATTCGTTCACTCACCTTGTCAAAAAAAATTGTTTTGTTAATTTTTCATTGAAAGTTTTAGCAAACTTAAGTTTGGTACCAAAAATCTATATAAGTCTAAAACACTCAAAAAGTTTTCTAGAGGTCACATAAGTGTTTGCAAAATTTTTTGCGTCAAATCAAGTTCTTCAACGTCGCGAGGGTACTCTTCTATTACAGATTTACTATGAAAAGTGAAAAAAAAGAATACTCTGCATACTACTGCCCTACCTTGGTCATAATGCCCGCAGCGCAGAAAAATAGCCCACAACTCAGGCTGTAAACTACATGTGCAAAGTAGATTGTAAAGATTCCAACTTTCAGGTAAAAATTTTCAGAAATATAGTCTTGCCACGAAGGTCTGAAAACATCTTTTGCCTTTGAAGGTGTCTATTCAAACCTGCAGACTACAATGTATCGATAAACAAAATGCACTATCACCAATCCCATCCAAATTTCATAAAATGAGCAGTAAAGTCCCAATATTATCCAGTTAATCGATGTGTCACCAATTAATCCACCGTAGTTGAGGGTGAGCCACGTGTTTTTGCCAACAAAACTTGTCTAAACAATTTTTTCAATAGAAAATTCATTTTTCTCAAACAAACCGGCATTCCGATCATCACAACGAGGGCGAAAGCCATTTCAAAGCTTGCAAAAGTGATCAGAAGATATTTATACAAGCCGATTTTGTTTGTTGTGAACCGATGAATGATAAAAATGAGGAACGAATTGAAAATTAGAGCCATGATAGTGCAAAAACACTGTATTGTCATGAATATTTTGTCGAGATTCATTTTTTTTGGGTTGAAAAATGTTTTAAACAAAAACGATTTTTATCGCAGCTTTTGCCTTTTATACTTTTATACGCGTAAACAGTTGGATAAGGCTACAAAAGGGGTGCTACGACTGTGAAAACAAGAATTATGGTACGAAATTATAGCCAATTTTTGACAAAACTTGAATCTACTGATCATGAAACAGGCTTTGAACAAAGTGTCAGAAACGAAGGAGTCTTCAAAAACCAATTTTCTATAAAGCTGAGGCCAATTTACAACCCTTTGAATAGTTTAGACCGATATCGAATTTTCGACCTGGGTTACATTAGGGTAATGTAATTTTGCAAACTTGATGGGTACTTCAATTATAACCCTGAAAAGACGGAATTATTGAGTACTTCAGCAACGGAGACCGCAAACGTCAAAAAAGTGAAAATTGACGTTTGAAATTGCAGTTTTTCGCATTTTCAGACATTTGACATAGAAGCGTCGCAGAACATCTCTATGCTAGAAAGATGCGCAAAAATTTTCTGCGCATTTTAAAAAATTAAAATCCAAAAAACTCCGTGAACATCCTGACGAAAATCGATTTTCAATTCGAAGTTTTCAATCGATTTCATCAGGAAAAAATTCATGTCATTTTTCACTTTTTCGAGGTTTTCGGACTCCGTTGCCAAAGTACACAGAAATTTCGTTGTTTCACGTTATATTTGAAATATCCATGCCAGAAACTTTCAAAATAACCCCCATTTTACTTGTATTGACCAATTTTGTGAAACTAAAAGTGTCCGATTCATTACTTGACCTAATTTCCATAATATCGTCTTGAAAAACCCAGGTTTATTTGTTTTCTTCGTTCTAAAAATTTTATTGTCGGCCGTTTTGCCCAGATATGATTATTTAGCATTTGTGTTATGTTTTTCTGCAGTAAATTTTTTTTTCTACTCACCGATGACTACAGAAAACGTTTGTAGCCAAAGATACGGTAACCGTAATGTACCCGATTGCCTTCAGTTGTTTTTTCTTAGAACACAATTCTGCAAGAATGGAAAAAATGAAGACTGAGCAAAACACAAAACTTTCTGCTAGGAATTGTACAAAAAAGAAAAAAATATATCTTTATCCATGTTTGTAAATTTTTAGAAACAATGGTTTATGGTTTAAAATTCAGTTTTTCACATTGTTCGACCTTTGACTTGAAAGACGCGCAAAATGGTAGTTACATCATCCAATTCTACTTTTTCTTGCGCATCGAAAAAAAGTTTCTTAATGTTGGCATTATCTGGACATCATGACAAAATTCGCCAATTCATTTTTGGTAGGTCAAAAATTTTTTATCGTTGAAGTTTGTCCCAACTACATGAAGTCATCCAAAATAATTTATTTCTACTTCATGCATGCACTTTTTTAGCAATTACCGACGGACAAATTTCTTGCTTTTTTATATCAACGTTTTCAATCACTTCTAAACGCCAGAAGTTGACCCTATTGCTGTTCCAGTATAATTGTCTTCCACCCGCCGTCTTTCTGAAATTTTGTTTTCGAAGTTAAACATGAAACACACTGAAGATTCTTAACACGGCCTGGCAATACTCCCTTATGAAGTAGATGCACACTAACGGATCCATCACTTTGGGAACTGCTGTTAGAAATGAGAAGGATGAGGCAAATCCTCCAAAAGTGGTAGACCTTTCCCAAAATGGATACGTGAGGAAAATCCTGAATGGAAGGTGGCAGAGAAACATTGGTATCAAGGTCTAAAAATCGAAATTACTAAATTTTCTGAACTTCCTAGACTTCCTGATTCCATGATGAATAGCAAAACTTTCTAAAAAAAAAAAATTTAAAAAAAATTCTGGTGCCGAGTTACGATAGGTAACCGCGGACTACGGCTATTTTGCAAAGTTTACGAAAGCACACGTTTATATAACTCATTTTGTAAGAAATAATATTTTCAGAAAGTATTCTTCTTGCTGAAATTCTGATTTTCTACCAAGAAATAGAACTTATGATCAAAAAACTGAAGAAAATAACGTAGACTTTATTTTGTAAAAAATTTAATCTGATCTTTCCGAAAACGGAATTTCCAGTGGGAAAAGTTATTATCGAAAAACTGAAGAGCATTTTCAAAGTTTGGTGTGTAACGGTCAAATTACGCCTGATTCAAATTAAGAATGTTAATAATTTATGCTCCAATTTTCCACAAAAACTCATTATCTTAAAATTTGCAATTGAAAACGATTATTCATGTTTGGGTAGGAGTACTGTAACAGACCCTCTTGATACTGTAACTGCCTCGAAACTGAGAAAAGTGAAAATGTTCGGTTTATAATCGATAGAAAATTTTACGCTGAGAATTTTCGAATAAAGTGACGCCAAAAATTATTATGCGCCAAAAAGTTATAGGCCGAAAAGTGAACAAAACATTTTATAATAATGGTGAAATATCGTTTCTATAATAATACATCTTTTCTTTTGTTTCATTGTGAATCTCCACCTGAACCACAAGCGTGTAGAACAACTGCTTCTGAATCTTGTTTTCCTGCATATGACCACTCTCTTTTTGAGCTTCACCAATTTTTCGATAGGTTTTGTAGCCACAGAAATTTATTGTAACAAACGAAAGGGCTACTAGGAAATAGTGATTGGTAAGGGCTACCATGGAAAGAAGATGCCAAGAGCCTTCTCCATTCTAAACGAAATTTTGAAAACAATATACTAATTTTGTAACCTTCAGATTTATTAAACCGTAACCAATGTTAGTTGAGTTTGGTAACGAAAGCTCCTCGAAGATGATATCTTTAACCTCCTGGAATTTTTGTAGGGTACCGTAATTTTGTAAAGTTAGACGAAAACATTGGAAGTTCTGTTTTACCAAAAACTTCAGTCTTGAAACCCTGTAATAACTAACCCTGTAAAAACTAACCCTGTAATAGCGACAAGTACTTCCGCGCAGGACCCCCAAAAAAAAACTCCGAAAAGGTGAATTTTTTTCTTGCTTTTTCCGACCACATTAACGTTTTCACCTTGAACTTGGTCTGAATATGTTCAGAACTTCATTGAATATTACAAAAAACATTTTAAAAAAAAAAAACAAAATTTAAGATGTATTCAACAAGTTCGGACCAATTTCATAGCAATATAGTTTTTGGTCTACCAAATATGATTTATTCCTGATCGAATCTTTGGAAAATTGCGCTTTCAAAACCAGTTTCGTCATGATTGTATCCAGACCAGGAGTTACGGCCCGCCTTCGGCGGTCCTCACTCCTGGCTCCTCGCGGCCTTCGGCCGCTCGTAGGGACCTCGCCCCCGAATGTACGTTAAGCGGCCTGCGGCCGCAAAGATTCGTGGCCTTCGGCCACTCAGTTCGGTGGCCTGCGGCCGCACATATTCGTGGCCTTCGGCCACTCAGTTTGGCGGCCTGCGGCCGCACATATTCGTGGCCTTAGGCCACTCAGTTCGGTGGCCTGCGGCCGCACATATTCGTGGCCTTCGGCCACGCAGTTTGGCGGCCTGCGGCCGCACATATTCGTGGCCTTCGGCCACTCAGTTCGACGGCCTGCGGCCGTACAGGTGCCTGCTAGACCGCCGGGATTGGGAACCAATCCATTGGAAATGATGAGCTGCGCACTTAGGCTAATTCTGCTCATTTTCCTTCCTTCCGTGGAGTTTACGCTAAGTTCGCCCACGTTTTGATGAAAGATAACTGGAATTAGGAGACGCAGACACGTAGCGCAGTCTCGCGTGGGACACCATGACATATAAACGGACACGACTTCCCATTTGTTAGAGGTGGATTGCAGACAGCGCGAGATCGACACCGTAGCAGAGCTATATTTGCGTGCTATATTTGGGTCTCGCCGCAATTGGCAAACATAGATATATGTTTTCGAAGCGCAAGAAAACGTAGAATTAAATGGTCTTTGTCAATTGTCAAAAATCAAAAATTGCCAAAAGCGCGTCTTTCAGTCAATTGTCAAAAAATACGAAGAACCGCACTAAATTTCGAATGATTTTTACCAAATTGACAAAATTACCGTACAAAATTACAGTTAAGATCAAAAATCGCAAATGAGCTAAAACTTAAAAATAGCTTTTATTTGCCCTAGGAGGGTTTTCTATCAATTCTGAGCCAATTCTGAGATTATGGCCTAATTTCAAAGACTTGAATTTCTCAGAGACTGCGTCTTAAAGGGACAGTCAGGCGGGTTTTTTAGGCGACGACATTGACTCAATTAAGCGAAAAAAATTTGCTGATCCTGAAAATTTAATGTTACTATGGGTTGAAAATTTACCGTTTTCGGGAAAATACGCTTCAAAATCGTCAAAAACGGGGCTCCGTCTACAAATTTGTAGACGGGTAGTAATGAGTCGAATTTGATTCTAATTGGCTCAGAGAGCGCTGGAAACGAGGAAGGTGCGAGACAATTTAGCATAGTTAATTCGCATAATTTCCAACCGTAGCCGATCGAAAAAAAAATAAAACAGCCCCCTTTCTGTCCCTTTAAGTACCTGGGACATATTCATACTCCTGCACAAAAGTAAACCACAGACACAAGAGTAGATGAGATGAAAATTGTACAAAACTATTAAAGCTAATCTTACAAACCAATTGCTTGAAATGCAATCTTGCCAGTTGGGCCTAAAACTAGAACCTTAAAGAATTACAGTACCCTTACTTGCACACAACAATGTAACGGTAGATAAAGTGCACCACAACCAGACCAATCGAAATCTCATAAAAAGAGCCGTATAATCCAAGACCGAGAAAGTTGAACTGTGTGTTTCCAATCAAACCGCCATGATTTAACACTATCCAACTATTTTGCGCCATGAAATTTATCTAAAGACTGTTTTTCGAGATGTAAAAATGCATTACCGGCATTCCAATCATCACAATGAGCGTCTAAGAAATTATTTTTTTGAAATTCCATGTTTTAAACTTTGTATTTTTGCACTGACAAAATATACAAAAATACACTTATTGGCAGAACACGAATGTGTAATGTAACGTTAAAAATGTATAAACAATAAAGAATGTTATATTATGTAATAAATAAAAAAAAGCAATGTGAAAAAGCTACCGTTCCGGGTGTGCAACACTTCCAAATGGCTTTTAAACATTTCCATAAAAACAAAATGTGCAAAATAAAATAACATCTGGTTTTGGCATATGCAAAAAAGCTTCAATTAAAATTTTCAGCGATTAGAACCCGTATTTTGCAGACTGTCTACAAATTTATGAAAAACTAATTTTTAAATATCTAGCTTGATAGGTGGAAAATTGGATTTAACAAAGCAATTTTAACAACAATATTAACGCTCGATTACGATAATGTGACAATAAGATAAACAGATGTGTAGATTCATAAAAACGTTGTGCAGCTTCATTTTCCGGAAAAAAACTATGAAAATTCTTTCTTTTTTTTTTAATTTTTGTGTGCAGAGACAATTTTCGGCAGAACACGTATGTCGAAAACCATCATTTATAGGGGCTGAACTTTTTCAAAATTATTTTTTAACTAAACCTCACAGAAAATTCAAAGTGTGCTATAGTTTACGTACAACAGATCAACGTACCGATTTTCCGCATTTGGTCCCGTAACGAAGGTAAATTCTCCTTTATTATCTCGAAATTGTTATCCGTTTGGCATAGCCTAAGTGAAAAATAGAAAACCATCTGGCCTCGATATATGCAAAGACTGAATTTGTATGTTTAGCTGTAAAACCGAATTTCTTTTAGAGATTTATCAGACTGTCTGAAAATTCAAAGAATAACAATTCAGAAATCTCAAATCGTAAATTTTGCAAGAAAACTTCGCAAGAAAATATTAGCTGTTCGCTACATACTGAAATAGTGGAATTAAAAAATGTTGTGACGCGCTTCATTTCGCGCCTTATTTCAAAAAAAATCTGACCCACGGCCAAAGAAGGTTCAAATGGAAAAGGTTGATCACACATGTTTTTTTTTAATAAAATGATTTCTAATTGATGACTTATAATTGATGACAAACAATAAAATGACTTGTAATTTTATATTTTGCACTTTTGTTCTGCCGTTTACATGACAACGAAAACGGTACAGAACATAACAAAAATCTTTTTTAAAGTTTTCAATACGTTTATTGATTGCAAATATTAGAATTATGGAGGCTCAGAATGCGACTTCTTCGTCAAAATCGTCAAGAATGTCCTGTTCCAGTGTATGAATCCTCCACATTTCCTCTTCCTGAATTTTCTAATTTATAAAAAAAATGTGCTAACTTACGAAAAATTAAGTTCTTAGCAGCCCTTCTATACTCCCGAATACAACACAACGCTTCTATAGAAGGAATTCATTATTTTTTGAATTCCTTCTATAGAAGGATTTCTTTATTTTTCGAATTCCTTCTATAGAAGGAATTCTTTATTTTTCGAATTCCTTCTATAGAAGGAATTCTTTATTTTTCGAATTCCTTCTATAGAAGGAATTCTTTATTTTTCGAATTCCTTCTATAGAAGGAATTCTTTATTTTTTGAATTCCTTCTATAGAAGGAATTCATTATTTTTCGAATTTCTTCTAAAGAATGCAATTCATTAATTTTTGAATTCCTTCTATAGAAGGAATTCTTTATTTTTCGAATTCCTTCTATGGAAGGAATTCTTTATTTTTCGAATTCCTTCTATAGAAGGAATTCTTTATTTTTCGAATTCCTTCTATAGAAGGAATTCTTTATTTTTCGAATTCCTTCTATAGAAGGAATACATTATTTTTCGAATTTCTTCTATAGAAGGAATACATTATTTTTCGAATTCCTTCTATAGAAGGAATTCTTTATTTTTCGAAATTCATTTTCTTTCTATGGGAGGATTTAATTTTTTTGAATACGCTACACTAAGAACAAACTCTGCTTCTGCAAGTTTCAGATTTTCTGGTTCCTGTGCGGAAAACATAGAAACATTTATGTTTAAGGGTTATATGTGGTATATCTAAGACAAAATGTTTTCAAAAACCACCACTTCAACGATTTCAAACAATTTAACAAAGGACAGTAGTAAAAATCGATTTTGAGCTAAAGCTTTCAACATGGCTTACAATTGTCTTAGGCAAAGGGTATATATCAAATCTGAGGCAATTGTGGGACTATGACCTTTTTTCTTTTTATTTACGCTAGACGTTAAGAAGAAAAAAAATAGAAAACGTGAAAACTCACACTCACACACTCACACCGACCGAATCAAGGTAGTAAACATTTGCTTTTGTAAATTTGGTTCTTGCAGTTGAAAGCAAAGTCTTTGCATACTTCTAATTGCCTTCCAAATGCTAAAACCACAAAAAATCGATAGTTATTACAGAAACTATGACAAGAACGTAGTGATCCAAAAGAGCAACAATACCACGAATAATCCATTCGCCTTCGGAAGTCTGAAATTTTTTTGATTTCTTAGTTTTTCAAGCAATACTTTTATTTTTAGAAGAGTATACCCAAGATTTTCAGTGTCTTCGATAGATAACTCGTCGGATTAGGCTTCTTTTAGTTCCTGAAAAAGTATGTCATTTTAAAATTTCACAAACTTTTGATAGTGGTTGCCGTGTACAAAAAACGAGTCCGCAAACGAAACAGTACATGAAATGAGCAGAGTACAGTAATACTACTCCAACAATAAGATATGGTTTTTGCTTCAGATCGTCTTTCCAATTTGGCCTTAATTTAAGCTACAGGGATTTTTGAGTTTTTTTTAACCTGCAGACGACTATGTAGCGGTAAACAAACTGAACTACAACCAAGCCTATCCAAATTTGATAAAAGATGCAGTAAAAAGTTGGGTGAGCCAGTTTAGTGAATACTGGCCGATGAATTCGGCATGGTTAAAAGTGATCCAACTGCCATCTGCGAGGTAGTGTTCCTAAAAAAATACCTCATTTTCCATAATAAATAATTTTTATTGTAAGTAAAATCCCTGAATTCAATTCGTGACTTTGTGAGCGGTTTCCCATTCAACCGAATAATTATCCGTTTCAACGTTTTTGAAGCATATTTGCTTCAAAAACGTTAAAGCGGATAATTATTCGGTTGAATGGGAAAATTGGCCTTGCCATGTTTTTGTTTTTAGCATGGCATATGTTTTTCCACTCAAACGTAGATTTATCCGTTAAAGACTAAAAAAATGTTTTGAACAAACAAATTAACCAAAAAAACCAAAGTAAACCAAAAAAGGGCTATGAGTAGAACAAAAGTCTTTTTTACCTTTTTTTCCAAACACTTTGGGCAAATTGTTGATCGGAGCAAGAACAACTTTTAAAAATTATTTTATATTTGATTTTTTGTCGACGTTGGCCGAACGGAAATCGGCAAAAATGTCGTTTTTTTTCTCTGCGTTTTTGCTTTTTGCATGCTATTTTCGCTTTCTTATCGCACTAATGCTGCATATGTCTGCCGGATTCTGCTCCCCAAAGTAAAAAAAAAGAAGTGTCCGATGTATGGTGCGTTTTTTTCGATTTCTTTTTCGCGATTTGTGCCTTGATAGCCTTTTATATGTTTTTTTCAACTTTAAATTTTACCAAAAAAAAAAACGGAAAATCGATAAGTTTCCATGAAAACTTCGTTTCGTGCGTAACGTTTTACGCTCTATTTGATCATTAGATTTTTCACAAACATGTTTTTTAATCTTTTTTTACAACTTTATTCAAAAGGAAATTTTGCGCTGATTCCGAAAATCGATAAATCAAGCGCGCGCGCCGCATCGCGCGGAAAAGACAAACTTACGAAAAAAAAAAGACAAACAAAAGACAATCCAGATTTTAAATTTCTTTGGGCACAAGTGAATAGAGGGAATATTTTTAGTAACAAAAAAACTGTCTCAGAAAAAAATGAAAGATGTAAAGCGTTCTTCAAAAAGTTTGACGAAAAAACTGGCTTTCGATTTTCATTTCTTTTTATGTACGGTCGGATAGATGTTTGTATGGTAAATCTAATTCGGCGATAGCAGTAGCAAATAATTATTTGTGACAACTGTTTGGCTAAATACCGGACTATAGTTTACTATTGATTTCAACGAGTGGTGTAAAAAAGAAGTTGTTGGGTTGTACAGAGAAGGAAAATGGTGCAAATTTCAAATTTGCACCATTTTGAGCGAAACTACAGTACCTAGGGGGTGACCTACCGTAACCCGGTAAAAAAATCGATAATGCTCGAAACGTTTCAAAGTAGCTTTTTTAGGTTATGTGTATGTTTTTGACAAAGTTTGGATCTAATCGGCGATTTTGACTTTTTCTCTATGTCGCAGGCATACATGACTATTAGAGAAATGATGTCTTAAACTCCCTTCTCAGGTTCAAATCCCTGCAATAAGCCTACATTAACTTCGTAATCAGATGTAATTTATCTCGTTTATTTGTCAGCTTTGAACCACAAGCAGCTCTGAAACTTGAAAAATCTTCGAAGTCATCCTTTTTCAAACGCGTTTTTGAGAGATTGATGGTCAATGCAGAATTTATTGATGTCTTAAAAAACTTTTGCCAAATTGTGTGCAAACTGTGCACAAAATTGTTCGAATTTCCCCATAATTGAAATGATTTGAGAGAGAAAAAACCAAAGAACGAAAAAAGCCTTCATTTTTGGGGGTTTCGGCCAAAACATGTTCAATTTTTTGTTAATAGGGTTATTTTTTCACAAAAAAAAGTTTCTGAAAATTGATTTGTCTACAAGAAAAAACTACTTTTGAAAGACTTTGAAAAGGACAAAGACCCGAAGCAGACAAGGGGCTTTTTATGAAGCTGCAACTTTTTATTATCTTTTAATAAGCTCAAACCCTAAATTTGCACAAAAGCGGCTGCTCTCGCGGCTCGAAAAGACGATGCAAAATAGAATGGTTAGATATTAATTGTATTTGTATAACAAAAAAACTTACTGGTAGCCCAACCAAAACAACGAGAGCGTACACCATCTCAAAGCCAGAAAATGTCGCCAACAGGTATTTGTAAAACCCAATTTTGTTCTTCGTATGATAGCAAATCAGATAAATCAGAAAAAAAATTCAACATCAAAGCGAAGATCGTGCAGATCACAAGTAGAATTTCAAAGGTTTCGCTTAACCGAGTCGTTGCCATTCTTTAGATATAATTGTTATTATTTTTCAAGTGATTTTAATTATATTCGTAGCTGAATTCCTCAAAAACCGACAAGGTTTTGTATTTAATTATGGTAGTTTTGGCACAATCCAGAAAACACACTCTTTTTAAGCGATCTCCTGAAATTGATACTTGTAAAAGCTTGAATCTGAAGAAAAAAACCTGATGAAAAGAAAAGCTAAAAGAAATGTTCAATTTTTTAGCGCTTTTTCACTTTTATATTGGAAATTGCTGTGATAAAGATCGTGCGAATTTTATTTCGAAAATGCAATTGTAAGAGCTAAAACGAACAAAATCGGTTTAAAAAAAACGACAAAGTTATATTCTCGTTTTTGTGTTATAAAGATCACATGGCATCTACAATCAAAACACCGCCCGGTCGAAAAAAAAATTCGAGAACTTATAAACGATAAATCACTTGATAGAAGTACAAAACAAAAATAACGAACAATTTTGGGATTATCTTTTTTGAATTGTGGCTGTGATGTTTCTAACAACAAGAGTTGAAAAGATCAAAAGTCTGCATTACAAATTTTAGGGTCATAATTTTTTTTGCCTGAAAACACCTTGTGATAATTTCTTTAAGATGGAAAAACACAAAAAAAACAAAAAAAAACTATTTTTCTGAAGCTGCTTTTTTTGTTTTGAAATAATTATCATTCCTTAAAGGGACAGTCAGGTGGGTTTTAGGTCATTAGCTCAATTAATAGAGAAAAATTCTGACTATGGTTCGGAAATTTACGGTGTTCGATAAAATACGCATCAAAGTGGCCAAAAACGGGTATCCATCTACAGATTTGTAGATGGGCAGTACGCCTTGCGTGTCCTGCATTTACAAGGTATGCTAATGAGCCGAATTGCATTCTGATGGTCTGAGAGACCTTTATTTTAATATCATGCCTAGCAGGCTGCAGAATTTGTGTCCTATGGTATCCAAATTTCTCCGCTATTAACGAGATCGAGGTCTCATTTGTAAAATAATTAGAACAGCAAGCTGGGAACCAAGCAGTTCCGGGTTTAACTCTATAAGTAAAACTTCAAAAACTTACACATGTAAATAACTAAAACAATCAAAATCTAATGGGTCTTGCGGCGAAGGCATGCCAGAAATTTCCCTAAATTTAAAGTTTTTCAAAAATGAGAAAAAACTCATGGCGTTTCTATCGAATTTTTGGCAATCCGGTTGTTCGAATTGGATTTCTAGGTTTGTTTAAGTTACTGTGAGCAGAATACGCCATTTTTCCCGTAATTCACTGCCGTTAATAAATTCTTGAAAATTACACTCCGTTGCATAAATATAAAGGCACCCCGTTTTTCGACCAAAACTTGCAAATTAGGCAATTTTTCCAGGACTGAAAATTTTCAGGAGATTCTGGTACTCGATTTGGGCCCGGAGCCAAAATTTCACTTTGATATTCAAATGTAGGCTGGAGTTATTCAAAGTTTTCGAAAATTAGGTGTTGCATAAGTATAAAGGCACCTAAAAACAAGCCGGGAAAAGTGCGCTTTGAAGATTGTGTCAAACTGGGTCACATCAAAAAATTGTTTCAAGTGCCCTGGCACCAGACCAACATGCACACACCGCCATACATAAGGTGTTCAGCTTCCGCAACTGAGAGTGAGCAGTAAGGGCGTTTTCACAAAACAACGTTTGAATTGCGCGCCACTGTTACGTTTTTTTTTTAAATGAGAGTGTGTGAAACTCTCATTTAAATAAAAAGAGGACTTTTCAGAATAGTGAAGTTGCTGGAAGCTGCTTTCTTTGTTTTCGAAATTGTACAATTCTTAACAGAAGGTAAACATATTATTTCCTATGCAACAATGTTTTATACAGTAGTGAATCAAGAAACACACTACAGATTGAAACAATTCAAATCGTACGATAACATGAAAGCAACAGGAAATTGAATAGCTGTCTGTTGAGTAAACCATTAACCATAATTGTGCTAGCCGGTATATAATTGTAAAAGGGGCATTTTCCCAAGAATCAATCTCATCGTGAGAGAATCCATTTGACTAATAAAACACAATTCATAACTTGAAGCATTTCTATGTAACATAAGTGGCTGATGTTTCGACGCGGCTCCTAACTGGAAAAATTTAAATATTATAGACATCGGGGGAATTTACCAAACAAAACATTCTTTGCTGCCTTTCGATAGTCCTTCATGCAGAAAATTGCAACAATTGGGTCCAGTACTTTTGGAACTGCTGTGAGAAACGAGAAAATAGATGCAAAACCACCAAATGTAAAAGATTTTTTTTTTTGGATCCAAAATGGAAAAGTTAGGAAGATTAGGGAAGGAAAGTGGCATAGAAACATTGGAATAACTGTCTGAAAATTGGCTTGTCACACTCACACACCCACACACTCACACACTCACACACTCACCTGAATAACCAATGTATAAAACATTTGTTTCTGTAGATTGGTTTCTTGAAGATGAGTTATCATCTTCTGCATTTCTATAATTTTTCTCCAAATGTTGAAGCCACAAAATAAAATGATTGAAACAGAAAATACAACAAGTATGTAGTGATTCAAAAGGGCCACAATTCCACCAGGAATCCACTCATCGTTGGAATTCTGAAACCAATTTCTAAATTCTAATTTTTCTGAAACAGTTACTTTGATTTTGAGAATGGTATAACCAACGTTTTTCGTGTCATTGATTGCAAATTCGTCGTTTAGGGCTTGTTTTAGCTCCTTAAAGACAATTTTATACGCATTTTTTGCCTTTCTAACCTGTGACAAAGGTTGTCTGGTGCAAAACACAAAACCACAAATGAAACAGTATAAAAAGTGAACAGTATAGATTATCACTACCAAAAGTTTCAGGTACTGCTTCTGCTTGATGTCGTCTTTCCATGTTGACCTTGAAAAGTTGAGATTAATGTATAAGTTTTTGAAAAACCTGCACACAACCAGATATCTATAGCTGAAGTGAACCACAACAAGACCGATCCAGACTTGATAGAAAATGCAGTAAAGGGTAGGGCCAATCCAGTTGAAGGAGAAGTTTCCGATTAGGCCTCCGTGATTGAAAGTGAGCCAACTGCTGTCGGCGAGAAAGTGTTCCTAAAATAGTGTTTCTGCTTTTCGTTTTTCTAAATATGATTTTCCAATTGTTCAACTTTTTCTCTACCTTTCATTGTTTTCTGGATGCTAACCCTGGCTACGCATTTTCGTCAGGTTTAAATGGTTAATAAAATTTCGATCATAAAAAGCGCCAAATAACATGCATTTGACGTAATTTTAATGAGTGCTCATATACTTTTTCAATTGCATTTTTGGAATTGCTTGGCTTCCAGTAGCATTTATGAGAGGGTGAATCTGACAGCATACCACCAGGATTTTTTTACCGCCGCGCAGATTCAATGCAATCCAAACTATAGGCTAATCGATGTTTTTCAGAGCTTTAAAACTCGAGGATCACTGTTCTTCTGAACAGTGATCTATGAAATAAACATGCTTTGACATACGAGTTCCTTACGATAATATTTGTCTTAGCGGCATTTCTTACTTTAAAAGAACAGACGGCAGTTTTTCCACACTTTACAAAGTGTTAGAAGTTAGCGTATACATTCGACAATCGTAAATTTCGTGTCAACAACTGCACAAAAACTGTTGACTAATGGTTTTTAGGTAAATGGTCCCGCCGAAAAAAGGAGTAGTTAAAAAAATTAAAGCACGCGACAGTGCTTACGGTTTAGAGGGCGCAAAGACAGAAGTTCCCCTCTGATAAGAATTATAGAAAAAGCAATTGTTTGTTAGGTGTTAGGTTTTTGATAGTTGAAGATACATTTTTTGATATAGCTGCCGCCAAATTGGAATCTAACCAAAAACAGCCTTTAAACAGCATTCGTGCGATACGCTGGGGAAAACAGTATGCAAAAAGCGGAGACGCAGAGAAAAAGCGGCTTTTTTTTTCGCCAATTTCCGTTTGGCGACGGCTATACATGCTATTTTATCTTCTGGGAACTTAACTAGGAGTGTTTTTTAATCTAATTCTGTTTGTAAAGTTTTCGCAAAAATCGGTTTTCAGTTTGACCCACCGGCATTCCAATAAGAACAACTAGAGCGTAAGCCATCTCAAATCCAGCAAAAAGCATCAATAAAACTTTATAGAAGCCAATGTTATTCTTCGTGTGAAAGCAAATAAGGTAGATAAGGAACGAGTTAAGAACCAAGGCAACCAAGGTGCACACCACAAGCAAAACCACAAAGATTTCGCTTAACAATGTGTTTGCCATTGGAACAAGATAAATGAAACATCCCTCATTATATAATAGTATTTCAACCCGATGAAATGCTACAAAACATATGTCCTATAAAGTACTATGTAATGAGATGTTACAAAATATACGTGAGAATTGGAAGATTTTCTTTTACAGACGCTTCGACCAAAAAAACACTGAAAACTCATAATTTCAACCCAGTTAGACAGAGAACGAATTTCTGGACAAAATTTTAAGATAACAGTGCTCAGACATTTATAAATCGGCTAATAAAGTGCGAATAACATTTTCTTCAATCCAGTGTATCTAAAAGTTGACATCGAATTATCGAATATCCTGTGAAAGCCGGCTTGCAATGGCCTTGAAAAAAAATCATACTTTTATTGAACTCGGCACAAATTTACATAAGCCGTTACGCATTCATGTACTTGTCACTCACGTAGAAATTGGAGGAAATTTCATTAATATAGTGAAGGTTGCGCAAGGTTGCTAAAAAATAATCAAGCATGGGGCAAAAAAACCTTTTTACGGATTTATATTTTTTGGAATTTCAAAAGCTAAAAAAAAGATTTATCACATTCAGGAATACACCAATTGCCCTTTGTTGAGTTTGAATCCAAAAGGAAACAAACACCATAAAGGGTTTGTACATTTTAGTAATTTGTAATAAAGAGCACAGAAATTTTTCAAATCTGGTCAAGCTTGATTTAAGTTGGGTTATTTCTTGAACTTTTTTCTCTTACGGGTAAAAAGTTTTCACCGTGTGACAAGATGATATGTCTACTGTTTTAAGGAGTTTGGTTTATTTGCAGTGTAGAAAAACATTTTGACCTACCAAAAGTGAATTAAGTCGATTTTGGTTATAATGGCCACGGGGTTTTTTTGGACTAGTTTTGCAAAAGGTGGGGTTATTGTCAATTGTTAGATTGGTGAAAGCTTCCAAAAACCCTCCTTCCAACAACTTTGACCAGATTTGAAAAGTTTCGGTAGCCTAACGTAACCCCCGATCAAAAATGGATATTGACCTTAAAAGTTTCCAATTGACGTATGTGGCCTTATGAAAGGCTATAGAACAATTTTGGGCAAAATCTAAGCCTTTCAACTTTTTCCTAAGACAGTGTGCTCGAGTTTAAAAGAGACAATGTCTTAACTAGCATTTGTTTGTTTGCACACACTAACACCTTTCTATAAACCGAAACACAGCTTTTTTGTAAGTTTCATTGAAAAGGAAACTTTATTGTAAGTTTCATTACAACAAAGAATTACGGGTCGGAATAGAGATCTTGTTCGGTTGAATGTATGACACAGAAACAGGAGGTAGAACTGCTCGACCTGAAACAGGTAATTTTTTTCGAATGGAACCACAACATACCTGCAATCAAATTCTTAACCGCTTTTCTGTACTCTCTGATGCATAGAATAGCAACCACTGGATCCAACACTTTTGGAATTGTAGTCAGAATAGTAAAAGCTGGAGAAAGTACGCCAAGGGTAAAAGATCGGCCGAGAAATGGAAAAGAAAGATATGCTAATGAGGGTAGGTGACAGAGAAAAACGGGAATAAGGGTCTGAAAAGCGAAAAATTGGTAAAAGAATCGTAAACGACGAAAAAAATTCTTTGCATTTTGACTGCCCTGCGTTTACACGTTCGATCCAGCGCGCGTAAAACCAGGGCAAATTAGGCGTTAAGAAGAAAATTGCAAGATAATGAGCAACTATTGATAAACCGATTCAAAAACGACAAATAGGAACTTTTAGCTCTGAGTTTACACGCTTGATCCATTTGACGTAAACGCAGGGCAAAGCCAAGACGTGAAAGAAAGAAAAAAGCTCGTAAAAAAATGAACAATGCTCGTTATATATAGAAAAACGAACAAAAAACTGGGAAAATTAAGGAACTACTCGTGAAACACACTGTTTTCGCATTGTGCTCTGCGTTGCGAGTTTCATCCGTTGGGCGCGTAAACGCAGGGCTCACTGAATTTTACTAGCAAATTTGCATATTTCTCATGTCAAACTAACCTGAATGACCAAAGTAGTGAACATCTGCTTCTGAATATCGACCTCTTTCCTCCGTGCCCGAGTCAATTCTCTAATTTTACACCAGATTTTCAAACCACAGAAAAATATAACAGCTGATGACAAGAATACCAGAATATAGTGGTTAAAAAGAGCTATAAAGCCAACGGTTGAAAAATTTCCGAAAGGGTCCTGAAAAGTGAAAAATGCTTTAAAAAAACAAATATAAAACAAGTAAAACAGGAAAGTAAAACACTTGATTTTTGTAGTTGTGTGTTTTGCATGCACTGTGTTTACGCGCGTTCTCATAAGTGTAAACACAGGACACCAAGAAACGTTGTCTCAAACAAACCATTGTTTGAATTTCTAAAGTTCTAAAGTGAAAAATATTAAAGAAACATTAATATAACAAGTTAAACAAGTTTATAATGCAATATAGTCAAATTTGCGTTGATGTGTGCCCTGCGTTTGCGCATCTTCTGTGTTTACGCTAGCGTGCCCTGTGTTTTCGCGCAATTATCCATTGATGTAAACGCAGGGCATCACTAAACTTTGTCTTAAACATACCATTGTTCTAATCAAAGTGTAGCCAATTTTGCTGGAATCAGATAAAGAGTAGTCTTCAGCTATGTTTTCTCGTAATTCCTGAAAAAAAAAGTAATTGAACCTTTAAAAATTATTTACCTCGGACATTTTATCCCGAGTACATAAAAACAAACCACAGAAAAAGCTATAAGAGACGTGAGCAATGTACAAACAACAAACTACAGTTTTCAAAAAGGGACTGTGTCTGAATCGGAGCTTCAAATCAGGTCTGAAAGAATAAAAATCTTGAAAATTGGAAAGACTTACTGGCAAACGGCTATGTATCTGTAAACGAAGTGCATTACAACGAATCCGATCCATAATTCGTAGAAAGTGCAGTAGAGAGTAGGGCCAAGCCAGTTGAAAGAGGTGTTTCCGATGAATCCGTCGTGGTTGAAAACTACCCAACTGCGATCGGCGAGCACTGTGACCTGAAATTGATTGATTTTTCCCATTTCAACTCAAAATCGCGTTTTTTGAAACATAGCTTTTATTGAATACAATTAAATAAAAACACAGCAAAACAGGACGCATTTTCTCTAACGGTGCGCACAAACGACCCTAACAAAAAGGATTTTGCTCAAAATTGGGCGACCATTGAATTTTGCCTGTAAAGACTATTTTAACAATGATCATTAACGATATTTCGGTCTGTTTTACGGTAATTTACTTAAGGTTCCGACTGTAAAAGTTCTTATAAAACAGTTTTCAGCATAAGAAAAGTTATCGATTCTATGCCAAGAACGGAGGGGGGTTTGGTCGGGAGCGAGGGGAGGGGACCAAGGGCGGCCGGGAATCTGGCGCGAAGCGCCATAGTCGGCCGCAGGCCGCCAAATTGAACGGCCGAAGGCCGTGAAACCCATTGTGGCGGCCGTAGGCTGCCGAACCCAGAAGTGAGGACCGCCGTAGGCGGGCCAGAACTCCTGGTTTCCTACAATTGCCCAGTAGGGTTGGCGGGCACTACAGTGCGGGAAAAAAGTATAGTTCCACTTCAAAACTTTGATTATTATGAAACTCGTTTAGAATCTTGGTGAACCCTATGCACCATCGTTTTTGTCATGGTCGAATACCCTTTGCTGCAACAAACAAGATCTTCACATTTGCATATTCGAATTTTACGCTAACTTTATCGAAAAATGCAAAATTGAGGTGGGAAAAAAGTATAATTCCACCCTCGAAAAATCGATAATTTCTCGAGATTCAAAGAACATCATTAGTCAATAGGTCCTTACACAAGACGGAGACAGTCTTAGGAACGTCTGGGAAGGGAAAGAGACAGTTTGCGAAGCATTGAAGGCATCAACGTAGCCCACTTTTGACTTTTGGCCTTATTAAGATGATGGAGGTTGCAAACCTGCTTGTTTCGTTTGGCTTCAGCCTCCTCATGACACAAAATGAGAAAGTTTGGAGTCACATTGAGCCCCAAAGCCGCCCAAAATATTCTGAGAGTGAAAACTTTGTTAGAATCATCCGTTGAATACGATACACACAGGAGCCGTTTCCCAAAATGAGCAAAATCTAGATACCGGTAAGAATTTTTTGGAGCCCCGAGACCCACACCATTGGAAAGCCCTTAAAAAGTTGTCTCAGAAAATGTTTTTGTTGCAGTTTAGAAAAAATTTGTCTTCGAACAGACAAGCGTAAAAACATGAAAAGTTGTTGTTTTTTTGCAAGAAAATTCGCATTTTTTCAATTTTCCATTGCAATACAGAGTGTAATTTTGGTTTTAAATGCTTGTCTGTTCGAAGACACATTTTTTATGAACTGCAACAAAAACATTTTCTGAGGCAACTTTTTAAGGGCTTTCCAATGGTGTGGGTCTCGGGGCTTCAAAAAATTTTTACCGGTATCCTGATTTTGCACATTTTGGCAAACGGCGCCTGTCTGTGTCGTATGCTAATGAATTTTCGTTTTCAACACTTTAATCTGTTTCTAAGACTTTGGTCAATCGAATAAGTTAGACCATGTCACTCCTGAAGCCCTCGAATGACTTTTAAAACAGCAAGAAAAGTGGAACTATACTTTTTTCCCGCACTGTATATGTGTCTTTTACAAAGTGTGAGAAAAATCCATTTTTTTTTGAATGCCCTAGAGGGTTTCATTTTACTCGACTTTCATAGAAATCGCGTCTGGATATTTTACAAAACAGGTTTTAAAATATAATTTTTTAAACATATTTAACCACTCTAAATTTAAGAGCAGAAAGATTAAATTTTATAAAATCCAGTTTTACGGCTTAAATTGTTTTACTGATTGTTTGCGCTTTTGTGCCCACAGTGTCATTTCGTCGAAAAAAAGTAGGGATCAGGGATCAAAAATCGGCCGATCATAATTATACTAAATACTTCACAGAATACCATATACCACCTAATTCAAAGGCATTAACGAAAATTCTACGTTTCCCACACAGAACTTCACAACTCACCGGCATCCCAACAAAAACAATAAAAGCAAAAATCATTTCAAAAATAGCAAATCCAATAAGAATATACTTGTAAAACCCAATCTTGCTCTTGGTAAAACGAACAATTATGTATACAAAAAAGGAATTAAATAGCAAAGCAAGAACAGTCAATAAAGTTTGCGTTATCAGAAAAAGTGTGCTTATAACTCCCATTGCTCAGTCTGAAATGTTTTTTTAACAAAGATTATACATTTAAAAGAGAAAAAACAACGAAATTATATCAAAACTCCATTTCCTGAAAATATAAAAAATTGAACTGGGACAAAAACAGAGATATTATAACTGAATTCGATTTCCTTGTTCAGAAAATTTTCCTAAAATAAACTTGTAATTTTAAATTTCAATAAAACAAAAGTATAAATTGAACGAATGGTATCCTAGGGTATACAAAACGGCACTTTGAGTGAAATACGGTACACTGATGTATGATTTAATTTTGAAAAGTGCCTCTAGCCTGTTATTCTAGGAGCAGGTGCAAATACAAATCACCCTTTCGTCCCTGCCCCAAGGGTTTGATTAATGTTGTCATAAACCCAAGAAAGCACAATTAACCACAACCAAGGACACCAAGACTTTTTAAAACTCACTACAAAGCTATGAACTACAAAAGATCTTTGGTTCCCGGGATCTTTGACCATGAGGAATCTATTGCCGTCAACCCCATGGACCCCACGTTAACCGATTTTTCAAAATCTTGAAATGTCGGGGTGCCCTATACTTTTTGCGGGCACTGTAACGTTTTCCGAGAACCATCTCTTGGAAACAGCATACAAACAGCTGTGAAAAACCCGTGAAACGCTGACTAAAGTGCTCAAATGTTTATATGTAGGGAACATTTCTTAATACAAAGAACAGTCTGTCAAAAGGACTTGTAATTCATGAATTTCGAAACACGTAGGACAAACCACAAACTATGCAGGTGAATTTTGGATTTCACCGTGCCAGTTAGGGTTTGACAAAACAACATCGCTGTGTTTTCTGAAGTTGTGCCTTAGAACAGAAATCAGCTTTTCTGGAAACTATTTGAAACATACACTTCCACACATATACATATGCATATGCATACACACGCACACACACACACGCACACACGCACACACAAATGCACGCACACACGAACGCACACACGCACACACGCACAGTACGAGGCTGGAAAATGAAAGTCTTCAAGATAATCTCAGTAAACGACTTTTTCGTTAGCATGATGTCCATTTCCTTTTTGTATCTCCAAAGAGAGAAGAGTTTTCCGACGATTGTGCAAAGATACTTTATCGGTGACACGGTCAGCACCCCCTAAACAATTTCTGTTTTACTCGAAAGTTAAATTGACAAAACGAACCACAAACAATGTCGCACGGCTTTTTTGTAATCTCGGATACAGAAAACTACGACGATTGGGTCCAGTACTTTGGGAATGGCTGTGAGGAAGGAAAAGATTGGAGAAATGGCGCCAAACGTGACAGACTTATCCCAGAAGGGGAAAGTCAGGTAGATTAGGGAAGGAATGTGGCAGAGGAATACGAAGATAATTGTCTGAAAGGTTATTTTCTTGTGGTTTGGTTTCTAAAAGCATAAACTGGTTTAATTTTAGTTTTACAAACAACTTCTATAGTGTTTGCCAAATTGAGATTCTGCGAAAAAGTTATCGCAGTGCTCGAGCGTGGAAAAGCGAAAACACAGAATAAAAGCGTTTTTCGAGCTAACGCTAGCCATTTTCTAACAATTATAATTAAGCAACAGTTATACAACATATGCGTGTTTTCTCATAATTTAAGTCGAATCTAGCAAGAGGTTTTCGAAATGACTCCCGCCACCATAACATTGAGAATGGGGCCCTGCGCGATATAGTCTGTGTCCGAAAAATAACTGACCTTCCTGATAATTTCATTCAAAAAAGCAACACTGCTCAGACGCTAATTTGGCTGGTTTCTCTATGCACTCCAATCAAAGCGCACTCTCTCGCGCGTCCGCAGTTGGCGCCTTTTCTGACCTACTCCTATCGCGGCGGGACCAGGTACCTAGAATCCTTTAAGGTTCCAAAGGAACGGTTGTTATTTGGACACAGACTATAACATTGGGAATGGGTCCAACCGCGATTCATTTGGAAATGGGCCCGCTGTGATTAATTTGAGAATGGTTTCCACCGCGATGACAAATGGGTCCTGTCGGGATTACTTTGAAAATGGATCCCGGCGCGATAACTTTTGGGAATGGGTCCCGCCGCGACTTCTTTAGAAATGGGTCCCGCCGCGATTACTTCGGAAAAGGTCCCACAGCGATTACAATGGAAATCGGTCCCGCATTAACTTTGAAAATACGCCGCCTGAGGGCACGCTTTGAAATATGTATGCGCATACTGAGACGACTTAGAGTTTTGCATGTAATTTAGGATACTCAGGTCATGTATGCAGCCAAATCGGGCGAATTCGAGAACGAGTATACCTGAATCACAAGCGTATGGAACATTTGCTTCTTCTGAAGATTGATTTCCCTTAAGTGAAAGCTCTGCTTTTGCATTTCTCCGATACTTTTCCAAATGTTATAGCCACAGAAGCAAATGATACAGATCAATATAGAAATCACCACATAGTGGTTAATAATCGATGTGATTCCTCCGAAAGAATATTCTCCTTCGAATGTCTGAAACAATTTATTGACTTGAAAAGTTTACACTAACTTTGACACGTAGAAGAATGTAGCCGATGCCTTCTGGTTCTTCCACGTCAAAGTCGCGTGTTATGATTTGCTGTAGGTCCTGAAGCTTTACCTTTGTAAAATCTTGAAAATAGATTTTACTTTGGAGATTATACTTCGAGTGCAGAAGAAGACACCACATGTGAAACTGTAACCGACATGTAGAACGTAGATCAACAGAAGGACCACCTTGAGGTAGTGCTTCTGGTAAATCCTTTGTCTCCATTTTATGCTAAAAATGCTAAAACTTATGGGTTTTAAGCAAATTCTTTTGGCAAACGACAACGTAGCGGTAGACAAAGTGCACAACGACAAATCCCATCCAGAGCTCGTAAAAACTACAATAGAGGGTTGGGCCAAGCCAGTTGAAAGAGGTTTTTCCGATGATTTCGTCGTGGTTGAAGACGATCCAGCTGCCATCGGCGATGAGGTTGATCTAAACGGTTTATTGGAAGCAGAAGTTCATTAACGCCAAACAGTTAGGCGGCCTGCGGCCTAATTTATCGCTTTTGGCCAATAATATAGCCGGTGTGCGGCCACAAAGATTTACGGGCTTCGGCCTCTTACGATTAGCTTGGCGGCCTGCGCATCATGAGATTGGTGCCTATGTCCGAATCGGCCTGCGGCCGCATGAGATCGCGGCCTTTGTCCGCAACTTGCGAAATTACTCCGAAATGAAACATACCGGCATTCCAATGAGCACAACAACGGCGTAGGTCATTTCAAAAATCGCAAATCCAATGAGGATGTATTTGTAGAAACCAATGTTGCTCATAGTGAAACGATGAATGATGAAAATAAGAAACAAGTTGAGAAACAGAGCCACAATTGTGCAAGAAACCAGCAGTGTCATGAAGATGGAACTCAGAGAAGTCATGGCTGCTGAATTTTGTTTTTCGAATGTGTCTGAAACACTGATAATAATTTTTGGACAAGACAGTAATTTTATTGCTGGAAAGGAAGACAAACAGAATTAAAAATTTGTGGTTAGTCAAAACAGAATTGAAAAAACAAGGCGGGAGAGTATTTCGAAAATGTGATAACGAAAAAATGGCTTATTTTATACAGATGAAAATTTTTTACTGTGTTTCATAGCAGAAATTTTTTATATCCGGCTTTTGTATATAACTGAGATTTTTGTTTTATATCCGTTTTATTACAAGTTAGTAAATTCCGGAAGTTTGACGTAGTAAAAACAACGAAAAACAGATTCACACACTCACACACTCACACATTCACACACACACACATTCACACACTCACGCACTCACACACTCACACCCTCACACACTCACACACTCACACACTCACACACTCACACACTCACACACTCACACACTCACACACTCACACACTCACACACTCACACACTCACACACTCACACACTCACACACTCACACACTCACACACTCACACACTCACACACTCACACACTCACACACTCACACACTCACACACTCACACACTCACACACTCACACACTCACACACTCACACACTCACACACTCACACACTCACACACTCACACACTCACACACTCACACACTCACACACTCACACACTCACACACACTCACTTACTGAGCTTTCATCTACAAATTCACATTGAGACACAGAAAAGTTATCTGTCATAACTTTTTTAATTTATAATCTGAGGGAGTACGAACTGCTCATAATCCTACCTTTCATTCTTTACGTAGCTGAAAGATCTTCAATCCAACAGCATAACATGTTTCTTACTCACGCTAGTGTTCTGTTATTTAAAAAGAAACTTTGGCTATTTTTATGCGATAAACACAGTGACACAAATCAAGGTCTCATAAATCTAAGCATTCTATGGAAAACACAACTCAACCAATTTTGAAATGCATAGAAATCACAATGCGTAAAACTAACAGTTTGGTGTTCTAACCATATAGAACAAAACCAAAGGCAGCAGGTTATTAGCTTGAAAACAAGCCTGTAGTCCTATTAGTTTTTTCATGTATTGACAAAGGAAGAATAAATTTTTAGGAATAAAAATTGATTTTAAAAAAACCCCTTAAAAACGAGAGGACATTAAGAACGTGGGAACAGTAAAGTCGATAAAGTGCGAAAAGATCTTAAAGGGGAAGGACCGCGTGAAAAAAAGATTATCTAGACTTGTGATAAATGAGTAGATCTCATTCTTCTGATTCAGAAAAGTGTCCCATTTTCCCCTTTTAGAGCAAAATGAACCAAATTAGGCGCCCCTGAAGTTTAGCCGAAAATATCGTTTGAATAGCGCGCAATTCTGCGTCTCTCTTTACCCCGCGCTCTCTCGCCTTTCTCTGCCGTGTACACCTGCACCCTTTGCATTGTTCGGCCGTGTACACCTGCGCCGGTTGCAGTCCAAAACATATAAAAGGGGTATGTTTCGGAATTGTGGCAACGGTATGTATTCAATGAAGTTGTTATTACAAAGTTTTGAAAAATCAATTTTACGAGGTCCTTCCCCTTTAAAGGCATTTTCTATGTAATAATCGAGTACTTGTGATAAATCATTTGATCTCATCCTCCTAATACAGTAAAGTTTGATTTTTTTTTTTCTCTTTTTGGAGCAAAATGAACCATATTAGAAGCGCCTGAATTTGTGTCGACACAATCGTTTGAATTGCGCGCCTTTCTGTGTCTCGTTTTTTCCCGCGCTCTTTTGTACACATTTTGCATTGTTCAATCGTGTACCCGGTTGCAGTCCAAATCATATAAAAGGGGTATGTTTCATAATCGTGACAACGGTGTCTATTTAACAAAGTTGGGATTAAAAAGATTTAAAATCTTTTTTTACGAGGTCCTTTCCCTTTAAAGTGTCCTAGTATTTCATACTGCTTCGTTTGGGCTGAAAGTTGGGCTTTTAAACAACTATATATCGCCTGAAACCTTAAAATGTAGCGTTCGGCTCAAAGTCGCTTTTTTGACCGGGGTTACGGTTACAATTTCTCATCCAGTAAAAAGTATACATCAAAAACCGTCCGAAAAACTGGTTTTTGGCGTTTTTGAACACTTGTCAATGTTTTGTGCAAAAAGATAATAATTCCATCGAATTCTAAACATAATGAAGTATAATTATATTCAAAGTGAAATTTGGCTAACGTTGCAATTTTCCCGTACCCTTTGAGCATCTCCGTAACCCGTGTCGAAATTTGAAAATATGGCCACCGTGGCCGATTGGTCCAAGGCGCATTTCCAATCTAACCTTTTTGTGGGTTGGTGGTTCCGTTCTTTTCCAACCAATATTTTTCGTGAAATCGGATTTTGCTAGTTTATTTAATTTGTAACACTATGGCAAAGTTTTGCATAACACTTCTCTTCTTCTTCACTCTGCCGAATTCTGTTTAAGTTAGTGACAAATCATGTGGTCATGCACCGCTTCACCTTCGTTAAGTTCTTCTATTGTGAAGAGCTGTTTTGTTTTCGGTGTTTAACTATAAAAGTCCGATTTCACAAAAAATATTGGTTGAAAAAGAACCGAACCACCAACCCACAAAAAGATTAGATTGGAAATGCGCGTTGGACCAATCGGCCACGGTGGCCGTGTTTTCGGTTGCCGCGCTTCAGTGATTATTCATGCAAAAAATAAAATGCTAATTATCTCAAAAACCAAGTGTCCGTGGCACTTTTCAAAAACGGTTTTAGGTTGCCCTAGGGGTCCCTTACATCGCCTAATCGACAGATTTTGAAAAGCCCAGGCTGGCATCATGTACTTCCCTCGTTAGCTACTTTATCTATCCTACCTACCTAAACTACCCCGCCTGAGCTACCTACCATAGCTAACCTACCCCCTACTATAGCCTAACCTACCCCACTTACCTCACTTATATTAGCTACCTAAACTACCTAAGTTACCTTACCTACCTTAGCTACCTAAGATGCATTAGCTGATTAAACTGATCAGTCTTGTTGAAATTGTCGATTACTTTGATTGTGAGATACATTAGAATAGGAACGTAAGGTAATCAGCAATAAGGGTACGTATATGCAAATGTGGATGCCCCCCCCCCAACTGCGATAGCACCAATAAATTTTTAATCCAAATTTTAATCCAAATTCAACCGATGGAAATTATAACACGGTGATATACTCGCCTTTTACAGAGACGACTTCTGCAAAAACTGCTCAATATGCAAATTTGAATATCGAGTTATAGCTGACGCCAAACGGGCATCATGCCAATTTCGTCCAAGTATTCTCTGTTGATGATAGATTAGCATAAAATCGTAATATCAACAGAGAATGAAGGCACAAATTGGAATGGTGCCCGTTTGGCGGCAACTATAATTTTGGAATACAAATTAGCTTATAGAAATTAGCGAATGGAGAGCTAATTTGACTACCTTCGACATCCCAGTTCCCCTCCCTCACTCCCTCATTCCCTTCCCTCGCGATGTCTCTGACGGTCGACCCTAAGGAAGCTCTCCACACTGCCAACGGTGGCAGCGTTTTCATCAACGTCACCTCGGCCCTTCCGACCCGTGCCGCCTTCAAGGCATATTTTACAACCAACATTTTTACATTTCATGGTTTTAAGGTCAAAATCTCGAACATTGACAACTACCGCGTCAAGCCTGTCTACGGCTTTCTTGACCCCAAGGCCTCTGTGAAGATTGAAATCCTGCGCTTCATCGCCCCCGTGGGCAAGGAGGAGAAGCTGGTGGTTCAGTGGGCGGAGGTATTTCAAAGTCTCCCAACTTTCAAGAATCGTGAATTCAGGTCCCCGCTGAGGAGGGTGACCCTACGGCTTCTTTCAAAGCTGGAGCTGAGTGTGGAGAGGTCCCCGTTCCTCTGAAGACGGCTTGAAGTGGGACTACATGCGACGGTTCATTCATTGTCCAGGAAAATGAACTTTCATATAACTCGTGTTTTCATTCATTAGTGTGAGTGTGTGAGTGTGTGAGTGTGTGAGTGTGTGAGTGTGTGAGTGTGTGAGTGTGTGAGTGTGTGAGTGTGTGAGTGTGTGAGTGTGTGAGTGTGTGAGTGTGTGAGTGTGTGAGTGTGTGAGTGTGTGAGTGTGTGAGTGTGTGAGTGTGTGAGTGTGTGAGTGTGTGAGTGTGTGAGTCTGTGAGTGTGTGAGTGTGAGTGCAAATGTTAGTGTGAATGGGTCAGGTTTACAAAAAAACACAATATGCTGTTGAATTTGAAAATTCTGCCTAGCAAAACAACCTTCATGGGAGCTACGAGCAAATGTTCCTTTTGGGCCAACATATTTATTCCGTTAAACAATGTATCGAATTTTACAAAACTAGTGAGTCTCCATTTCTGTCGTCGGCGCAACAGTTGTTGCCTTCGTATCAAAGGTGTGCAGAGTTTTCCGACTACCACTGGCATCAACGGAAGAATTCTGATCACCCACGCGATAACGTCTTCCTAAAGCTATATTCTGTTTTTTAACCATTGTAACAAACCGCAAAACACCATTTGTGCGGCTTTTCTGTACTCCCGAATACATGAGATAACAACGATTGGATCCAGAGCTTTTGGAATTGCTGTGAGGAAGGAGAAGATTGGAGAAATAGCGCCAAACGTGACAGATTTGTCCCAGAAGGGGAAGGTGAGGTAGATTAGGGAAGGAATGTGGCAGAGAAAAACTGGGATAATTGTCTGAAAAGTTTTTGTGGTTTTGACTTTTAAAAAAGTAACAACTTGTTCAAATTCACTTTTACAAACTACTCCAAAAATGGTCTTACCGCGGTGTTCGAACATGGAAAAAAGCGAAAAAACAGAAAAAAGCTGTTTGTTTTAGCGAAAAGCTTTTCCCATCTTTTAAATCGAATCTAGCAAGAATTTTCGGAAGTGGGTCCCGCGGCGATTACTTTCGAAATGGGTCCCATCGCTATTTCTTGGGAAGCCGCGATTATTTTGGGAATGGGTCCCACCGCGATTTCTTCAGAAAAGGGTCCCGCCGCGATATATTTTCGTGTGGGTCCCGCAGCGATTACTTTGGGATTGGATCCACCACGATCACATTGGTAATTGTTCCTGCCGCGATAACATTGAAAATGGGTCCTGCCGCGATTATTTTGGAATTGGTCCCACCACGATTTCTTTTTGAATAAATCCCGTTGCAAATATGTACCTGGAAATTGGGTCATACCGCGATTACTGCAGAAATGGGTCCCACCCTGTTATTTTGAAAATGGGTCCCGCCGCGATTATTATACGAATAGGTCCCCCGCGAATACTTGGGGAATTGGTCCCGCCGCGATTTCTTCGTTATGGGAATGGGTCCCACCACGATTACTTTGAAAAAAAGATCCGTACGAGAAAGTTTTGTTTACCGGCGCTTGTTTACGAACAAAGTTCTCAAGAATTTCGAATTCATAAAAATGTGAAATTCTCTAGTAATACTAACAGCAAAACACAAGTCACTTTGTAAATTTTACATTTATTTACGAAAAAAAGTTACCTGAATGACAAGAGTGTAGAACATTTGCTTCTGAAGATTGATCTCTCTTAAGTGAACGCTTTCCTTCTGCATCACTCCAATACTCTTCCAAATGTTATAGCCACAGAAGCAGATGATACCAATCGATATTGAAACCACCACATAGTGGTTGATAATCGATGTGATCCCTCCAGCTGACAATTCTCCTTCCAAAGTCTGAAGTTAACATTTGATTTTCGAAAAGCGTCAGAACCTACTCTGACACGAAAAAGAATGTAACCGATGCCTTCTGGTTCTTCCACTTCAAAGTCACGTTTTATGATTTGCTGAAGATCCTGAAATTTAAAAATTTAAAAACTTGAAAGTCGATTTCACTTTGGAGATAACACTGCGAGTGCAGAAGAAAACTCCGCATGCGAAGCTATAGGCAACATGGATGAAATACACAAAGAGAATTAGAACTTTGAGCCAGTGGTTTTCATAGATTTCTTCTTTCCATTTAAGCCTAAAATTGGAAATAGCCTGATTTTGAAAAGAACTTACTGGCAAACGGCAACGTAGCGATAGACAAAGTGAACCACAACGAATCCCATCCAAAGCTCGTAAAAACTGCAGTAAAGAGTTGGGCCAAGCCAGTTGAAAGAGGTTTTTCCGATGATTCCGTCGTGGTTGAAGACGATCCAACTGCCATCAGCGATGAAGTTGATCTAAAAAAAACCACTTTATAGCCGTCGCCAAACCGAAATCAGCGGCGAGAAAAAAGCCTCTTTTCCCCTGCGTCCAGGGGTGGACGGCCCAGGCCAAGGCCCAGGGCCGGCCCTATAGGGCCTGGGCCTGATAGGGCCTTGGCCTTATAGGGCCGGCCCTATAGGGCTTTTGGCCGGCCCTATTGGGCCAATTGGCCTAATAGTGCCTGAGCAGGAATTCAAATTGTTTACACAAAACAGTTTTTTCTTTACTTTCGTGGATTGGTTTCACAAGTTGTTACACTGTTGTTCATTTGTTGAGATTCACACAATAAATATCCGCGTTCCATATCATTTTTTTTAATTTAAAAACTTTCAAAATTATTTTTTTAATTTTATTTAAAGAATTAAAATTTAATTATGTAAAATATAATATAAAAAAAGAATCTTAGTCTTCGAAATGTCACAAAACATCCATTTTATTCAAAAATTTCAAATTTCCGCGCAGGCCCTATAGGGCTTTTGGCCGGCCAAAAGCCCTATAGGGCCTGGCCCTATCAAGGCCCTATAGGGCCGGCCAAAAGCCCTATAGGGCCGGCCCTCGTCCACCCCTGCCTGCGTCTACGCTTTTTGCAGGTTCTTTTGCCTATGTATCGCACGAATGCTGCATTAAGGCTTTTTTTGGCCGGATTCCAATTTGGCGACAGCTATAACTAATGGACGATTCGGCTTTCTAAAAATTTCGAATGAAGAAACCAGTATTCAGAAGCTGCGTTTGGCTAGAAACTCCCTACCGTTGGCGATCAACGTCTTTTGTTGCGGGACCCATAACTGTCGCCAAATCGGCCTCTTTCCAAAAACGCCCTTAATGCATCAGTCGCGCGATACGCAGGCGGGAATAGTGTGCAAATCAGACAAACCCAAAGAAAAAGCGACTTTTTCTTGCTTGTTTGGAGGAAGCTATATGTAGTACCTGCAATCCATTAAGCTGTCAAACAGATAATTGGTCGTAAGGCGTTTTGCATCTTTGCGCTTTTCCCTGTTATTTTTGGAAATTTACTGAAGATGACCCGAACATCAATCGATATATCGTTTTTATGACTTCAGAACAAAACAATTTAACTCAAAAGCTGTTCGTGTTTTGGCAAATGTTGGGGTGAATTTATGTCCTAACCCAAAAATCAATCGATTTATCTACCCGTTGGTTTTGCCACGAAAACTTGTTACGTGTTTCTACAAAACTTTAAAGAAGGCTATTGCCCAACAAACAATCGATAAATTGATTAGTATGTTGGGATTGTCCACGAAAACAATTGACGGAAAAGGTAACAACCTGATCTACGAATATTAGCATGAGTCATGATGATAGAGCAACAAATTCACTTTTCACATAAATTAAGCAGAAATCTATTGAAAAACAACCCTCAAGGGGCTCTTCAAGGGTCTTTTCAGAATGGTCTGCTAATGATGTCGTGGCAATCATTTCGCTAACGCCTATTTGAACGGCCTGCGGCCGCATTAATTTGTCGCCTTCGGCCGCTCAGCTAGGCGGCCTACGGCCGCAGAGATTCACCGGCTTCGGCAGACGGCCTGCGGCCGCATGAGATCGCGGCCTTTGTCCGCAACCTGCGAAATTACTCCAAAATGAAACATACCGGCATTCCAATCAGCACAACAACGGCGTAGGTCATTTCAAAAATCGCAAATCCAATGAGGATGTATTTGTAGAAACCAATGTTGCTCTTAGTGAAACGATGAATGATGAAAATATGAAACGAGTTGAGAAACAGAGCCACAATTGTGCAAGAAACTTGCAGTGTCATGAAGATGGAGCTCAGAAAAGGCATGGCTGAAGGTAGTTACCCTGAAATGTTCAATTTAAAATAGTCTGGTAAATTAGAGACTGCCGGAAGATAAACAACTGGAAAATTACGGGTGAGTCAAAGAAGAATAACAGAGCTAGATTTATGTTTTGATAAGGGAGGGAAGAGGGGCTTTTTAAACCGAAACTGTTTTGAACATTTTGGTTTTAATCGGTCTTGACGCACTGGAAAGCATTTTAAAATGTGATATGAGTAATGTTGAAATAACAATGTTTCAGGGATCATAAAATACGACATTTAAGACGCGATATCTGAGAGAACCGACCTTGGTCAATTTAGTATTGGACAGAAAAATTAAAAATGGTCTAATCGAGCTCAAATTGTGTATAGAAGCTCTTTAATACACTTTCAAAAGAAAAAATAATAATGAAAATCGATTATCGATTTTTGGGTCGGGGTACTGTAATAGGCACCCTGGGTCCCTCAGACTTGAGAAAATCTGAACTTTTAAGTATGGAATCGGTAGCAAATTTTATGATGACAAAGATTGTAATTATCCTCATAACCGAAATCCAATGCGTAAAAAAAGTTAGAAGCTAAAACGTGTTTTTCAAGTCACAAAAATCCACTTTTTTCTTTGAGTCAAAAATGGTGTTTCTAGTTTTTTGATATGTTGTTAATGCGTTTTTTCGATTTTTTGTTTTTTTTTGCGTTTTCAAAAATTCTGGAAAAAACATACTTTGTAGAAAAAAGATAGCTTAACAACATATCAAAAAACTAGAAATACCTTTTTTGACTCAAAGAAAAAAGTGGGTTTTTGTGACTTGAAAAACACGTTTTAGCTTCTAACTTTTTTACGCATCGGGATTCGGTTATGAGGTTAATTACAATCTTTGTCAGCATAAAATTTGCTACCGATTTCGTACCTAAAAGTTCTAAAAGTTCAGATTTTCTTAAGTCTGAGGGGTGTTACAGTACCCAGGGTGCCTATTACAGTACCCCGACCCAAAAAGCGATAATCGATTTTCATTATCATTTTTCAAGTGTCCTAATGAGCTTCTATACACAATTTGAGCTCGATTAGATCATTTTGAATTTTTCTGTCCAAATGCATTTCGGCTCTCTCAGACATCGCGTCTTAAAAGCTCCGTCGTTGGATAGAATATATTTAGAGTGCGGCGCCTCCGCGGCCGAGTGGTAACGTTCTCGCTTGTCAATCTCGCGACGCAGGTTCGAATCCGCACCATTCAACTAGCTATATAAACAGTGATAAACGGTCTCTTGTGACAAATTAATTATAGCTGTCGCCAAAGCGCCATCCGGCCAAAAATGGCCTTAATGCAGTGGTCGTGCAATACGGCAGAAAGAGTGGGCAATTGGCCGAGACGCAGAGAAAAAGCGGAATTTTGCCAAATATGCTCGTTTGGCGACGGCTATATGTGAAACGGGAAAATAAATTTCCGGTTTTCCGCTTACGATTTGGTTTTTGTTTATGAGAAACTAACCAAAAACACGAAAAAAACTCTAAATTTTGAGTTTTGCTGCCAAAAAAAGTAAAATTATTTTTTTAATCTGCTTTTTTCCGAGTAAGGCTGTTACCTGAAATTAATTTTGCTACAAGATCACTTATATGCAAAAAAATAATTTTGAAAAACTTTGAAAATTTAAAAGTACACATGAAGGTCCTACGGTAAACATTTGTAACGAATGTCTGCGGAACCAAGAACAGGAAAAAATATTGCGCTCACTTCATTTATTTTTCCGTAAACAGTAAACACAATTCTACTATAGTTGAAAACAAATTACGTTTCTTTCTTAAATGAATTGATAAATTGTGAGTAAACAAAAACGTCCACGCGTAGTTCGGATTATGCCATTTTTTGAAAATATGCCAACGCTAAATACAAGCTAAATACTAATACAAGTTTAAACATTAAAAATAGAGACACGAAGCAAATAACGAGATAGAAAGAGAGAGTGATAGAGAAAAAGAGAGAGAGATAGAGAGAGATATAGAGAGAGACAGAGACAGAAAGAGAGCCGAGGGTGTGTAAATCTATTCTATCACTTTGTATTGTGGTTTAAGAAGACGTAGTGTTACAAACAATTAAAATCAAAGCTGAGAAGCTATCAATAACAGACGAAACTATGCTATTACAAAATCAGGTGGGCTTGACCATGATACACTATTTTTCTTGGAAAAATACATGTTTGGCAGCCAAAAATCCATTCTATTGTTGTCATACTAAAGTCATCTTTTTAGTCACAGGATCTATGCCAAAATAACACATATAATCCCTTTTAAGATAAGCGGCTCATCAAAAGTTCTTCTTCTCTGAACAATTGGTACAACTGAAAGTTTGAAAGCGAGTGATCGTAAGCCGGGAAAAAGTGCTACTAACAGGAAATTCGTGGCGATGTAATAGTATCGCGGTGGCATTATTTTCTCTAATGAAATGACTCCGCTTGCGGGTCAACGTCAACAATTAAATTACCTTTTCAAAGACACTTTTTAAAAAGTTATATGAACTCAAACTTTTGCAGAAACTGCAGAAACACAACTCACAAACTCACAAACTCACACACTCACACACTCTCTCACTCAACATAAAGCTATAATAATTTCGAAATATGGGCCCGTTTCGTTGCGACTGCGCTGAGATCCGCCCAAACATTACATTTTTTTCTGGCGCGCGTTCGCTTCGAGACCCTAAGGTGGGTTTTCATCTCTGACCTACACTTTACTATGGTACAAACATATTCAAAGATAAGCCCGTCACGATGAGGAAGGGCTGATATATAAAGTGGGTGAACACATATAGTTGTCGCCAAATCGGAATCCGGCCAAAATAACTTTAACGCAGCATTCTTACGATACACAGGCAAAAAAATCATTCCAAAGCGAAGACGCAGAGAAAAAGCGGCTTTTCGCGTCGATTTCCGTTTGGCAACGGATATATGTACAAAACATAAAAATTCTCGTCTTTGGCTGATAGAAATCCCAAAAAACACAAACAAAAACGGTTAACACTGGTTGTTGATATTTTGGCCTACTGCAGCCAAATCTGTCTTTTTCTCTTAGAGTGCATGTAAGGCGCGAATTGTAGGTTAAAGACTACTCATTAATGGCAAAACTATGTTATCGACGAATGTCTAAAATTGAAACTATTTGGCCAGACAGTAATTTCAACACAAATTGTTGGAAATTTCATAAGCATCCGATTTTAAAACAGCCTAGCAATTATAAAACTATGGAAAGATAAACAACTCGAAAATTGTGGATGAGTCAAACTGGAAACGAAAAAAACAAAGCAAAGCTGAGTGTGTGTTTTGAGAGAGGAACTGATTCTTTTAAACCGAAAATGTTTTGAACAATTTGGTTTTAATCGGTATTGACGCACTGGGAAACATTTTAAACTTTTTTAATCTAGCATGAGTAATATAGACGATGAGAGAAAATATCGGACACCAGAGCTCAAAAACATACATAGTTTAAACTAAAATAACGGGAGGAAAAATGAAATATCTCTTCACAGTGAGAATGAAAGAGAGATGGGAGAGATAGAGAGACAGAGAGACAGAGACAGAGACAGAGACAGAGACAGAGAGAGACAGAGAGACAGAGAGACAGAGAGACAGAGAGACAGAGAGACAGAGAGACAGAGACAGAGACAGAGAGAGACAGAGAGACAGAGAGACAGAGAGACAGAGAGACAGAGAGACAGAGAGACAGAGAGACAGAGAGACAGAGAGACAGAGAGACAGAGAAACAGAGACAGAGACAGAGACAGAGAGAGACAGAGAGACAGAGAGACAGAGAGACAGAGAGACAGAGACAGAGACAGAGAGAGACAGAGAGACAGAGAGACAGAGAGACAGAGAGACAGAGAGACAGAGAGACAGAGACAGAGAGACAGAGAGACAGAGACAGAGACAGAGAGAGACAGAGAGACAGAGAGACAGAGAGACAGAGACAGAGACAGAGAGAGACAGAAAGACAGAGAGACAGAGAGACAGAGACAGAGACAGAGAGAGACAGAGAGACAGAGAGACAGAGAGACAGAGAGACAGAGAGACAGAGAGACAGAGACAGAGACAGAGACAGAGAGAGACAGAGACAGAGACAGGCTCAACTGTTTTATAGCTTTGTCAATCTAACCTAGGCCGAGAAAAATTGAAAAACTTCTGAAAATGTTTTTTGTCAGAACATTAAGTTGCAATTTCGCGATGTCTCGTGGAGATTAATTAAGATGCATAATGTTTGATGGTTCAATAAGGTCAAATTAGTTCCAGCCGGCATTTCTTGGTTACGGTATCCCTCTTCCGCTATGTCATAGATGAAATTTCGATGAGCGGGCATTTTCTACAGTATCCAAAACCGAAATAAAAAATAAGTCGCAATTAAGAAAACGTGCTGCTCGCTGCTTAAGATAATAGTGCCATTTACTGCCATTACTATTACTAATCAAATAAGTTTGCTCGTGGGTCAACATCAACTATCACATTACTCCCGCAAATGAAAATACCCCGAAGATCAAATGTGCTCAAGAAAGGAAAGAATACTTTTGTAATTGGTTTACTTCATTTCCGGGGTTGTTCATAAATGTTTGCAGAACATAACCCAGCAAGCATCAACAATAATAAAGAAGCCAGATTTTATTTCTGTATAATTTGAAATAATGGCCACGTGGAATCGAACAAAAAACCTAATTTTAAATGACAGAAACGGAAATTAAAGCAATTTCCTTCAACTTCTGAAAAATTCGTTTTGAAAATATAATTGCTATTTTTGGCAACAGCAATTGCGATCTTTGTTTGTCATGCACGAAACTACGTAATTGACTACGGTAACCCAATCTTGCAATGTCCCTGACAGAAAACTCGTCAAACGAGCAATATATAGTCCCATTCAAGAAAATGTGCAGGTCGCTGGTTACGATAGTAGTGATATTTACTGCAATTACCACAACTAATAACATAAGTTCGGGCGTAGGTCAGCATCAACAATCGGATTACTTCCGCAAATTAAATTGTCGCGAAGATCAAACACATTCCAAAAATGGAATCTATACTTTTGTAATTGGTTTTTTTTTCATTTCCGGGGGTTCGCTCAACTTTTTTTTACAGAAAACAGCAAAAATAGAAAACAGAAAACAGGAAAAAAATGCTTACAATTAATCACAATAACAGAAAAGCAATATCCAGGTGAAAATCTCAGTACTAAAGGTTTTCGAGATACCATAACATATTTTTGAGTATCAGGGCCGTAAAATTATCCTGCAAGGATGTAAAGTGCAAAATTTTGTAAACTTTCAACAAACATGCAATGAACAAACTTAGGAAACATTGTATTTTGTAGTGTGGTTTGTTTTCGTTTAGGGCCATGGTTTTTCAAGAAAATTCGATGATTCAGAGAAAGTTTTGATTTATTTCGTTTGATGAGTAACAAAATTGTTTGAAAAATAACAAACAAAACAATATTGTGTTTTACAAATACAAAGTGTTTTATTGAACAAGCTTTTTCAGTCAGCGCCAGCGCTTTTCCATTTGCAAGTTAAAAAATGGATTTATTTGTTATTGTATTTGTGTTTGTTATTGTACATGTCTGTTTTAATACATGGGAAAATTCAAGAAGACGACCCCACCCAACTAGACGACCCCAGTGCCAAGAAGACGACCCCATACCTATATAAGAATGGGTGGGGTCGTCTCCCTGGCAGGAAAACTTGGGGTCGTCTTTTTGAATCAGACTAAACTATACGACCCCATTTTTAATTTGGCGGGGTCGTCTACTTGGGACCCCGGACCTATTAAAGTATGAGACCCCAGGCATTAAATTAAAGGACCCCAAAAGATTTTTTAAGAAGACGACCCCAAGTGGGGGTCGTTTACTTTAATCATGGGGTCGCAAAATTAAACCTTGGGGTCACTAGATAGAGGTTGAAGGAGGCGACCCCCATGGTTCAATTTTAAGACCCCATGATTAAACTAAACGACCCCTTAATGAACAGCGCACGTATATAACGATTTGATTTTCGCACACAAAAAGACGTTTTATCTAGGGTTAATCGTAGTTTGGTGGATGATCAGCGCATTAAGACTTTATGTGGAAAGAAACCGACCGTTCATGCACACACTTCCAGCTTCCACATTTCTATAAGTTCAGACACACCCACATTTGAAGAAAATTGCATGGCGTTTATGTTTCCAAATCAATGCGAGCATCATTATTGATAACAATTAAGTTATACAGGGTTAAATCTAAAATACGATTGTATTGGAAGTAACTTAACTGCGAAAAATTACACAGGTGACCGCATCCCAGCCGAGATTGAGTGGAAATGACCCGGAGGTTAACACCAGACACGTGAGCTAACGTTCAATCAGCCTAACTTAACGCTGGGGTCGCATTATTGAAAAGATGGGGTCGTTTTCTAAATAAGGAGCTAAGGGTTTGATGAAGGTTGGGGTCGTCTTTTTGGAAAATTACTTGGGTCGCATTGTTTAATGGGTTGGGGTCGTGAAATTTAATGTACATGTCTGTTTTAATACATAATTATTTTTATTTTTTAGAAAATTGATTTATTATTAGTATATTAGTAGACCATTATTATTTGGATGTCAATAAACGAAAAATTTAAAATCAGTTTTTGGCTGGCCAAAAATTCGTGAAAAGGTGACCGCCTAGTGAGCTTGTTAGGATATAAAAAACAAAAATAATTTTAAAAAAAATTACAAATTGTAGTGAAAAGTTTCGGTTTTTGATTTCTAGTTAAAAGTTTCGGTTTTTGATTTCTCCATTTCGAAAACACAAGTTAAGTTTTTGTTTCGGTGATCTTTGTTCAGTAGCTTAGCATCTGCTCAGGCGAACATATTGTTACGGACAAACACTAAGATATTTCTAAAATGGCTGAAATAAGGAACCGGGTTGATTTTTTTTTTGGTGAATTGGGACAGGCATTATTCGAAAGCAAGGGTGGCTACGGGCCGGGCCGGGCCGTCCCGGGCCGGCCGGCCGGCTCTTCAAAAAATCACGGCCCGGCCCGAGGTCAAAAATCAAAAAGTTGAAACAAAGTTTTTCACGAATTATGTGCAGGAATTACGTTTCTATTGTACCTAATGCATAAAACAACTATGGCAAAAAAGTTTTGTCGGCGGGGGATCGAACTGGGGCAACTTCGGATTACCAGTCCGACCTCTTAGCCACTCGGCCATTAAAATTATTTAAAATTTATATATGGTAGTTCGAATCCTCCTTCACACAGTACATATGTTTTGCACAATTAGAACTACATTTTGCAACAAACAGAACTTAAAAATAATGACTTTGAATAGAGTTACATTTAAAAATAGATTTTCAAAAAAAGTGGGGCCGGACCGTTCCTCAATTTTTCGGCCCGGCCCCCCGGCCCGCTGATCAGCCACCCTTGTTCGAAAGTCGTTGAAAAATTGTTCTAGAAAATGTTTTCGTTGCAATTTTCATGAAAAGATGGAAATTACCCAATATAATTACAAAAAAAAACATAATTTTGTCCGTTTCCAAGCTTTTTTTTCGAAGAGAAAATGTTTCTGAACTTCATTAAAACAACATGTTTTAAGACTTGCATGTTTCAACAACAAAAAAATAATTTGAACTTCGGCAAAAGCATTTTCAAACACAATTTTTCAAGAACTTTCGAATGATATCGGTTTCGAGGTTCCCAAAAATGTCCATGTAAACCCTGATATCAGGAATTTTGTAAACCGGCTTCTGTTTGTGTAGAATGCTAGAGATAGTTTGTTTCCAAAAACGGCACCGGTTTTTAACCAAAACTTTTTTTCAGAAAAAAGAAACTAAAATCATTTTCTGTTCAGTTAAACAAATGACCAATTGGAATCGAACACAACACTTTTGAAATGACAGTAACGGAAATTAATTCAATTTCCTCCATCTTCTGAAAACTTCGTTTTAAAAATATTATAGCTATTTTTGGCAAAACCAATTGCAATATTCGTTGGGCATGTACAAATCACGTAGTTGCGACTGCTATTAGTTAAAAGAAGATTTTCTTGCAGAAGCTCTATTTATTAAAGTGTGTTTCCATAAAAAATGGACACCGGTTGTGGCCAAATCCTTAAGACGCCGTCTGTGTAAGACTCGAGTAGCCTTCATAAGGCTAGTGACATGAAAAAAAACAGATTTTCTGAAAACACGTGTGGGACCCTCCTAAGACCTTAATTATGAAGTCCTGAAACTTTTAACCTCATAGGATTTTTTCTTCCCGGGCTACGGTAGTTTGAAGTTGGGTAAGGTGAAAAATCAAAATGCACCAAAGTGACTTTTATATAGTTTCTGACGACAAATGTGATTTCAAAAACATCTGTAACAAAATAATTTCTAAAATCGTAGCAAATAAAAAAGTTATCGTTAAAAAATGCGAAATTTTGAAGTTTTTTCAAGTTCTCCGAAACTTTTTCAATTGGTGTAAAAAATAACCATTATATTTAAATTCTAGACATCATTTGACACAACTTTTCTGTTAACACCAAAAAAATCCGTAGGCACATGTTCTCAAAAATGCGCTTGAAAAAGAATCACCTTTTTCGGTTCAGCATGTTCAAGACCAGATTTTGCTTGAACGGGATTGGCAGGCACCAGAAGAATTGATAATGAAGTTGGTGAAACGTAGGCAAAACAAAATATCAGAGGGCGGATTCGAACCCGAGTCGCGAGATTTGTAAGTGGACGTTGCCTCTCTGCCATCGAGGGCGCGCTTTGTAATTAACTTGCAGTTAGCGCGAGATCGACACCGTGGCAGAGCTATATTTGCGTGCTATATTTGGGTCTCGCCGCAATTGGCAGTTACTTGACCTGACAATTTTTTGACCACTTAGGAACGCATGACCAGCGTTTTTTGTTAGTCTAAAATAAATTTAGGTTTTAAACATATGAATCTTTTTCTAAGAAGTTGCTAAATCAAATGAGTTACCCAATCTGAAGATGCAAAATTACTTTCAAACAACCCATTTCTTAATATTTAGATCAAATATCTTTCTGTCATATGGAAAACATGTGGTTGATTCAGAGAAACGATTATCATTGTTTGCATTCAAAATGTTACACTAAAGCTAAGAAAATGGTAAGTGCCTCGTGATATACTACCGCAAAGATGTCAATGAGATAAGGTCGTATTTTGTCGACTATAACACATTTTAAAAGTTTTTGATCTGTCTATTGAGGGTTCTAGGAGAATGCATTCGAAAGAAAATAGTCCTAGGAACATATTCAGGCATTAAAAATAGAAAAAAAAAATTAAAACTACACAAACAGGCACCGTTTGCCAAAAATTCGAGAAATCGGGGTTTGGATAGAATTTTTTGGGACCAAGAGACAGATACTATCATAGTTCTCACGGGTCGGGCCGACTTGAAAAAAATCCATTGCCCGGCCCGCTTCGGCCCGTCCACTCGGACCACCCAGTCAAACTATCCCCCACACGACCAAGGTTCGATCCCGGTCGGGACATTTTATTTTTGCTAACGTAAAATTAGTTTAAATATGTAAGAGAAGTATAATGTAAAATTGTTTTCGGGGTTTAAAAAAAATTAGCGTAAGCTAAAATAACGATTTGAAGATTTTTTTTAATTTGACAAGTTTACAAACCTGGCTCGGCCCGGCTCGCTTCGGCCCGCGGGCCGGCCAGTCATTTGAGAACTCTGGATACAATTCAAAAACCCTTGGAAGATGTTGCCTTGGAAAATGTTTTTGTCGAAGTTCAGAAAACAACTCCATTAGAACAGACAAATTTTGGTTTTCTGTCATGAAATTTTTAATTTTCTATTTTTTTTTTCATTGGAATACCGAGAAAGAATTTGGTTTCCAATTCTATTTAATTCTAATAATTCTAAAAGGGCTTTCGAACTGTGTTTCGAATGATGTCCAATTTTTATCGTTGTATATTTCCTACTCACACTGTAACACACTTTGTAAAATCTTGTGTTCATTTCTCAGTGAAAAACACAACGTTTAAGGATTAAGAAGAACTTTATTAATATCAAACGTTAGAAACAGCTAGTTTAAAAAAATAACATTGCTCTCGGGGTAAGCGTGATCTGACCTACGAAGATACAGAATATTCGTTTGACGGCTTCAAACGTTCATTTTACTGTAGTATTACCTCATTAGTGCGATGGGGGAAGGTTTGTCTTCATATCCCCAGAATGGCTAGGTAGTTGTGGCGGTAGTGGGACCCTTACGGGAGGTAGACTGAGCCTTTTATCCCTAATTTGAACAGGCTTTGCTGGAGCCATGCTGGCACTTCTTTGTGGCCCTTGACTGGATTCATTATGAGACTGCGTTCCAGAGAAGGTGAGAGAAGCTGTGAGATTTTCAATGCGATGCCTTTCTGAAAATTGGAATTCTTAATTTTTGTGTGAAAAACAACCTCGAAATAGGCACAAAATATTTGCAGATGCTTTTCTGTACTCCCGGATACAGATAATAACGACGATTGGGTCGAGGACTTTTGGAATTGTAGTGAGAAATGAGAAAACGGGTGAGATGGTCCCAAATGTGAAGGACTTGTCCCAAAATGGGAAGGTTAGGTAAACAAGCGAGGGAAGATGACATAGGAAGAAGGGGATGAGGGTCTAAACGGAGAATGAGATAATCACTCACTCACTCATTCACTCACTCATTCTTACCTGAATAACAAGAGTATAGAACATCTGCTTCTGTAAATTGACTTCCCGGAGGTGGTAACTCTCTTTTTGCATCACCCCAATACTCCTCCAAATGTTGTAACCACAGAAGCAGATAATAACGATTGAAATGGAGACCAGGACATAATGGTTCACAATAGAAGTTATGCCCCCAGGCGACAACTCTCCATACAAAGTCTAAATCACTCATTTTTGTAAAATTGGTGATTCTACTCGAGTTCGAAGAAGAATATAGCCGATGTTTTCAGGCTCCGAAACATTGAAATCACGTTTGATTATGTTTTGAAGATCCTAAACTTTTCAGAAGTTAAGAGTTAAAAAACAATCTTACTTTTGAAATGGGATTCCGTGTGCAGAAGAAGACCCCACATACAAAACAGTAGATGAAATGGATCATGTAGATAAAGACGATTATGACTTTTAGATAATACTTTTCAGCAATGTCTTCCTTCCAGTTAAGTCTTTAAGAGTTTGTGTTTTTTTTTTCCGTGGCCATCAGTCTTACTTGCAAACAGCTATGTATCGATATATGAAGTGAACAACTACAAAACCCATCCACAATTCGTAAAAGCTGCAGTAGAGGGTGGGGCCGAGCCAATTTATAGCCGTCTTTCCAATGATTCCGTCATGGTTGAATACGATCCAGCTACCGTCGGCGATGAAGTTGATCTGGAAATATGAACATTTTAAAAACGCACTTTAACAAATTGTTTTTCGAACCCGCATTACTTTTACTTTTGCAGTTGCCATGCTGAGTGATGCGTGATAGTCGCTTTTTTCTAACGCGGCGGCGCGCGCCGATGGATATATTCACGTATTTCACCAGGGCTGGTCGCGGGCCGGGTCGGGCCCGTCTCCAAAACCTCTCGGCCCGGCCCGCCAAGCCCGGCTCAACCCGGCCCGATTTGGGCCCGTTTTCAAAATCGATTGACAAGTCAAGGTGAAATTTTTGGTCATTAAGCTTTAAAATTGCATATAATATAAATTAGATTAAAAAACAACGCCATAACTTAAAAAATATCACAAACCTTCACAAACACGTTTTACTACACCATATTTGCTCGATCCTAGCAAAATCTGGTCGGGCCATGCCGGGCCGCTTTTCTCCCTGCGTGATTTCAACGCTATTTCGCTTACCTATCGCAGGAATTGCGTTCGTTTTTTGGCAGGATGTCTTTTTGGCGACAGCTATAGCTATATAGAATGCTGATTCTCACACCCGTACAAACTGGGTAGTACATGTCCACTACGCTATTTAAATGTTTTTGTGGATTTCTGCAAGACTGTTTTTGAATGTAAAATATATTTAAAATGCGTTTTAGCACAAAAAACATTCAAAAGAGGGGGAAATGGCTAACCGAAAATCAACTTTTCCAGTTGAGTAGCTTTGGTAGACAATATTTTAAAAAAAAATACATTGCCGGGTCGTAGAAGGGTTAGCCCCTCGAGGGATTGAATTATTGGCCCTTAGAACAGTAAGAAGACATTATCAACAACTGCCGTCACAATAGACAATTTGACAAAAAGCCGCTTTTTCTGTGCGTCTGCGCGATTTGCACACTGTTTCCGCCTGCGTATCACGCGACTGCTGAATTAAGGTTGTTTTTAGCAGATTTAGCCTAATTTAGCTGCAGTTATATCCAAAAAATTGTCATTAGTTCAATACACTTCACTTATACTATACTAACCGGCATTCCAATGAGAACAACGATAGCGTAGGTCATTTCAAAACAGGCGAAAGCCATGAGGATGTATTTGTAGAAACCGATGTTGCTCTTGGTGAATTTATGAATGATGAAAATGAGAAAAGAGTTCAGAAATAGAGCGACAATTGTGCAGGTCACTTGCATCGCCATGAAAATGGCGCTTAGCGAGAACATGGTGAAGTGAAGTAATTTTTCTTCTTCTGAAAGAGTATTTGAAACGCTTAATATTAGAAAATGAAGCGAAAGTTAGATTTAAACAATCTCATGCGAGACAAAAGAGAGAGAGGAGACAGAGAGAGAGAGAGAGAGAGAGAGAGCAAAGAAATATAAAGCAATTAAGAAACAAATTCTTATTCTTTGCATAAACCTCCTGCCAAAGGAAATAATACATTCACAAAAACGAAATTAATCACATTGAAAAATCAAAGATTAAATTAAATAATATTGTCCTACTTTATTTCAGAAATGATTTCAAGCCTGAAGAAATTTCCGCATTATAAAAATACAAATCTGGAAGTTGATGACAACAAAAACGTTTTTGTAATATTTGCGAAACTTTGTAAAATTGTCCAGTAAAAAAGTTTTTTGTGAAAAAATTTCTTTAGAAAAAGCGAAAAATGTGAATTTTTTGTTGTAGCACAGAAATCTCTCAAAATGACTTCGAACAATGACCACCGTACACAATCCACTAAAACAAATTTTCCAAAGGAAAAAATAGCAGACAATGGGAAACAGACATGATTTTTCTCGAAACTGTCATCAATTTAGGGAAAATTATAGGAAAACAATTTTTTTTCGTTTGGTTTTTGCGAAGTTTGTTGTTGCACAGCTAATTGTATCTGTCTGGGAAAATATGAGAATCAGTGGTATTTTTGGTTGGTGGGTTTTTCAAAAATAAAATGAATGATTTATGAAAACACTGATAATAAAAAATGTTTTATAGCTGTCGCCAAACGAGCATTTTTTCGTAAAAAAAATTTTATCTGCGTCTCGGCCACTTGCACACTATTTCCGCCTTCATTAAGGCCATTTTTGGCAGCATGCCGCTTTGGCGACAGCTATATGTCGAAAATCCGTATCCTTAACGGGTTTAGAACATAGTTCTCACGAGAAGGGACGGGCCAAGAAAAGTATCGGCCCAGCATGCTTCGGCACGGTGTGTAAACATGTGAAATTAATTTTCTTTAAATCGTTTTTTTCAGCTTACACAAAATTTTTCAACTTTACAAACTATTTCGAATTACTTCTATTTCATATTTGAACATATTCTAAGTTAGCAAAAATTAAGTGCCCCGAAAGGGATCGAACCTTGGCCGCGTGGGTGACAGTTTGACTGGGTGGTCCGAGTAGACGGGCCGGGTCGAGGATTTTTTTAAAGTCAGCCCGGCCCGTGAGAATAATGCTTTAGAATCTCTGAAAACTAGCTTCTACCCGGTCCGAGACTGTTGTAAATTCTTGGGGCCGGCCTGCGTAAGAAAATCTCGTAAATTGCGTATAAATAGGTTTATAGTAGCGGAGGTATCTCTTTTTCCATTTTTAATGTAAACACAGGTTTTAAATTTTTATAGCCTTATTTTGTTTTTGTTTAATATTTTGTAACTGTTTTATTTATCTTAGAATAAGCTTGATATAGAATTCAGTCGTTTCTGAGATTCGCCCCCATCTGAGACGCTTCAATATTTGAAAGTCTCCTTTTCTTCAACTGGGAAATGTGTATTTTGAAATTTCCGCCAATTTTTCCCGTATAGAGGGTAGATTTTACGCAATCGAGGTGGTCTCTGAAAAATTTCTGGAGAGAGAGAGAGACAGAAATAGGGAGAGGTGCGGAGGAATAGAGTGAGTGATACAGAGAGAGAGAGTAGTAGTAAAGAGAGAAAGGGTGAGAGATAGACGCGGAGCAAAAGAGGAAGAGAGAGACAGAGAAAGAAAAGAAGATATATATAGAGAAAAAGAGTGATAGGAAGGGAGAGATAGAGAGATGTAGAGAGAGAGAGAGAGAGAGAGAGAGAGAGAGAGAGAGAGAGAGAGACGCAGGGAGTTCAATTTCCCGACTTTCATTTTTTTTCTAGACCAGTACAGCAGGGCTGGTAATTTTCGGGGCCGGCCCTGGCATGGGCCGGGCCCGATTTTTAAGGATCAGGCCGACCCTTTGTTAAACGATATGGCCGGCCCGCTCCTTAAAAATAAAAAAGCCGGGCCGGGCCCAACTTTTCGCCGAGCGGGCCGGCCCTTTGCCAACCGTGTAGTACAGGACACAGCCCGATGTTTCAAAAGCCATACATCGCAACTAATTTATCCGCGCTCCAATGTTAATTCCACAAACAAAAACACCTTTCTCCGCCATATCATTTTATTAATCTTCGCCACAAAAAGGTAACAATGATGACAGGCGGATGATCAACAGTACACAAACAAAAACGCCAACAGGCACCTCCTTTCATAACGTTTCACAAAATCACGGGCGAAATGGGAAACTGGCGGGTTACAAAAACCGGGAGGTTCCACAACCGAATAAATAGAAAACAATAACAAACGCCTTCCCAGGCGTGCCGGCGGGGGATAACCGAAAAAAAGGACTACAGTCTCCAAAAGGGAGAGGGGGATTACGATAACATTGCCTGGTTTACGGTAACCGAGGCGCCGGGTTTTCTGTGAAAAAAAAAAACTATGAATACGGTCCCAACTACGGTAAACAACCTAGGTATACGGTATCAGGTAACGGCACACAGCCTATGAAATAGGAAACAACTATCGATTAGAAACTCAGAATAATGGTATCAACAAACGGCGGTGGGAAAGGCTAGGAAGGAAGGGCTAAATGCGATGTTTAATTCCGTAGGTCCTCTCATGGAAAGCCAAAACGGCTTGCGGAATTCTGAAAATGGAGTAATTTTTGGGGCTGAAATAGCACCGGGGCGTTATGGTGAGAAAAAAAATTTGTTGAAATTAAGTCTCAAAATTTTTTGAGCCGGGCTGGTGGTCCCTGAATACGGCCGATTTTAAAACTTTACGAATAAACGCTATTACAGTTGTCATTGGAATCCCGTCAAAAACAGCCTTAATGCAGCATTCGTGCGATACGCTGGCAAAAATAGCATGCGAAAAGCGAAGACGCAGAGAAAAAAACCGCTTTCTCTCCGATCCCCGTGTGGCTACGGAAAACTATATCACTTTGTGGGAAATTCAATTTTCGGAAAAAATTGTAATTAGACAAAACTCGAATTCCCAAAGAACACTTGAACAAAAATGTTCAATTATGGGAAAAACCGAAAAAAAAAGCTTAAAATTTTTCATAATTATCGAACTATTCTCTTTTGACACCAATCTAAACGAAAGTTCCCCTTTTTGTCAAAATCCCGCTTGAAAAAGTATCGCAGAAGTCCAAAAACTCCAAAATTTGATTTTCCAGTTTTTTTTTGTCAAAACTATTTTCTCGTTGTGAATCCGAGTTTTGGTTAATTACAAATGTTTTTAGAGAGTGAATTTCCCACAAAATGGCCAATAAAATAAACTATCTTAGCAAACTTTAAAAATCGATCGTATTCAAAGACCATACAGTAAAACGAAAAAAAACATGGCTCACAACTATATACCCAAGTTTTCTGCAATTTTTTTGTTATTTCCCTCACATATACGGGCGTCAGCCCGACTTTGGCGGCTCGGGGTCTCGCAAAGAAAAGTTTTTATGTACGAAGGGATATCCTCCCATTTTTAATGGGAGGAGGTCTCGCCACGACTCAAGCGCCGGAGCTGTGCCCACGTATGGTGCCTCATAGCAGAGGTGGGCCATAAGTTTGTAGTCTATTCAACTGCACTCCCTTTTGATATAATTGGCAAGTAAAGCAATATCGATTGATTTGCATGCTAAATTGATATTTTTTAGGTATCGATCGATGGTTTGGGCCGCCGGCACCCTCCTCTTGACATAAAAAGTTTATAATTACAATATGGCCGCATGGGCTAGATTTTCACAGGCACTGCGTCTAAAGTTGTTATCTTTCACACAATTTCAGTGACAGAAATTCTGTAATAAGCCCATGACTGGACAGAGTGTTTAGGGTGGGCTCGATTCTTAAGCCCCAAAAATGGTGCCTCGGAGGTATATAAACCCCATCCATATTTTTTTGTTTATATTTTCAAGATCACGCGGAATTACGTCAGTACCGCAAATCTTTGACCCGGTGCCATCCCCTGAGACATTTTGGTGCAAACGTCCATAGAAACTCACTCGGCGTGGGATCGCTCGTTGCTGTAGATCTCCATGTTCCCGCTTCCCTCGCGAAGGACAATGTAGGAGACGGGGTCATTGGGGTCAGTGGAGAAACTACGGATCACGACGGCGCCCTGGAAAATATTGTATAATTTAGACGGGAAATTGCGTACAAAATATTTTTTTAAAACTCGCACACGGGGTTCTCACGGGCCGGACCATTTGGAAAATTTTAGTCGGCCCATTTACCTTGGACCACCCAGTCAGATTGCCACCCACACGACCAGGGTTCGAACCCGGTCGGTGACATGCTGTTTTCACTAATATTGACTTATATGTTAGTAATAAGCACTATTACGTTATTTATAGCAGTTAAAAATATTGTACCGATTTATACAAAATTTAAAATTTTACTTTTCATACCCGGGCCTCCCAAAAAATCCCTCGGCCGAAGCTGGCCCGTCAAAAACCGAATTGTGTAGGCACCACAAGCAGCTCACGCCCCCGTTTTATTGTTACCAAACGTAACTTTTACATGTTTTAGTGCGTTTTGGTGGTTGAAAAGGATCGTTTTGATTGAGTAAAAATTTGATTTTTCCGCCAGTTGGATGAAACGTCGCTGCGGGACCAATTGCACGCAATCTGTCAAAATAAAAACGATTAGATTGAACTAACTTTACGATTAAACGAATCCGCCCACCTTTACTTTACGTTTTTCTAGTTATTTTTGCACATTTTAGTTTTAAAACGAAATAACATAGATAGCCATAGACAGACGGCGAGCGTTTGGGGACTCGACGCGTAAGCCCCGACAATGTAAGTCCTTTTAACTTTTTGTTACCATTTTCAACGAAACGCCGAATTCGGTAGACACCACCAATGGCCATACCTTGGGAAGGTCCGGTCGTAGCTGTACCCCCTATCACTTTTGAGATATGTGAACCCCTTTACCCCCCTCACTACAGAAAATCAAAGATATCATTTAAATTTTATATAATAAAAATATTTTAAAATTTAAATAAAATAATGATTTTTTTAAAAATTTATTTCAAAATAAAATTATTAAAAATTAAAAGAAACCTAAAATTGCGCTAATTGAAATTGCGCTAATTGACCTATTCCACATACTGTGAAAGTGGTCAGTGAAGGTGGGGGGTGAAGGTGGGACCTTCACTCCGGACTCTGCCCGGCACGAGAGCGAGAGATCGTCTTTTCACGTGTGAAGGTGGGGGTAGAGGTCACGGAAAAAGACAGTTAGACAGACACGCAGAGGCAATCATGCCTGAATACAGTATGCCCGCCTGACTTTCGCTGCGGGACCTTTTGGCTAAGTTAGGGCAAAAAAAGAAAGTTGAAGCATTCTGAATCCGATTCGCAAATTTTACCGGTTTTAAAACTTTTTGTGCTATTTATTTTGAAAAAATAATGGAAAATACTTTAATTATTGTATTTTTAATACCATTTAGCGAGAAAAGTAGAAAACGCCGCAAAAAGAGTATAAGGTGAGTTCTCAAGTTTTCTATTTTAACCGCAATCATGTTTTCTCTCATATTTTTACAACACGACAAATTATTTAGAACATTTAACAGTGTTTTCATTTCAAACTTTGAGAAAATTGCTTGCTTTTTGGCATAATACTGCAGCCAGCCAGCTGGTACGAAAAACACAAGTTTTTGTAAGCAAAGCCCCTTTCTCTGCATGAAAGTGATTAGATTCTTTCAAATTTGGCTAATATGATGGGATATAAAATATTATGTAATGCTGAGAATGTAAAAAAAGAAAAAAAAATGAAAATATTGACAACCATCCCCCCTCACTTTTGACTCACTTGGGTCGCTGGGACCCACCGTCACTTTTGAAAACCCGTTCATTTGGTTCCCAAGGTATGCCAATAGCAGCCCATGTGGGTATTAAAAACGGAACTGTACCAAAGTCCTCCATTCCCTGGGGTTCTCAAATGACGGCCCGGGCCGAGGGATTTTTGGGACGGCCCGGCCCGGTCCGGGTATGAAAAAGAATTTTTTTAAACATTTTTTTTTACAAATCGGTACAAAAAGTTTTTAAGCTGCTTTAAAAAAACTCAATAATGTTTGTTACTAACATATAGGTCAATAATAGTTGTACAAAAAAGAATGTCACCGATCGGGATCGAACCCTGGTCGTGTCGGTGGGAATCTTATTGAGTGGTAATGGGTAAACGGGCCGACCAAAATTTTTCAAATGACCTGCCCGCAAGAACCCCGCCATTCCCAATCGGGAAATTTCTCCTTTCAGCAATGAAAAAAACATGTCGGGTAGGCTAGCGGCCTAAATTTTCCAAACCAACCTCGGGACTGAGGGGCAGCTCGTTGATCAATTCATCCGCCTTCTCGATCTCTTCGGGGGTAACTCCATCGATGAGTTGTTCGATGGTGATATCATCTCGCTCCCCGTCGTCACGGCCATTTTGCTGTCCTCCGTCGGCGTCCTCGTCCCTTCCCATCTGCCACTGTTCGACGTGTTCGGAAGGCTCTTCGGACGAGAGATCACCGTCATCAAAAGGGTTTCTGGCGAGGTCGATCGAGTCCTGGATGCTGATGTCCGAGAGGTCATCGGCGTCTGAAAAATGAATTTCATGAATTGAATGCAAGCATGAACAGGTAACGCCTTGGAAATCGCGACTCCACCGTCAGATACCCAATCGCGTGAGGTTAAAAATAGGGAAATACCGTTCGCACCGTATTTTTAGGTTCACGACATGTGTTTGTCACTACAATATTTTGTGAATTATAGGGGGGAAATTGTCCACTGTCATACTGACGTTAATTTAGCCCCCCCCCCCCCCATTGACACCCGACTGACAAGAAAAAGGATTGATCATCATTATTTTCTTTATTGCAAAAAAAGGGGAGAGATAAGAATACACAGCACACTTTTAGCTGTTCATAATTACCCTTTCGGTACTAACCTCGCCTAAGCTACTTCGCCCAATTTCGCTCTTAGCTCTTTGCAAATGACACCAGACGCGAATTTGCCTACGAAAATTCTGTGTTTTAGGATACGTACGCAATACTGCGTCAGGGTTACATTTGCGAATCGGCTAAGAAGTAAAATTGGCGAAGACTATAATTGGATTTTTCAAGAATACCAAAGATTTCAAGAATACCACTGCACCTACCTTACCTAAAGTACCTACCTTAACTACATTAACTACCTTAAATACATTAACTATCTTGCCCAGATACGTTACACAGCTCAGCTAGCTTACGTCCTAATTATGAATCTAATCAGAGGATAAAATATTCTAATGGATACCCCCCACCCCAACTAGGTTAGCACCAACCTTTCTACCCCCCCCCCCCCTATTTTATTTTTTCCCAAATTCAAAAGCAAAATACAGTAATCAAAACATGCGTTAAAACTTAAAATTCAAATCATCCCCATTTTTGACTTCACGCCTGAGGGAGCCTAAAAGTAAAGCCCCCCCCCCAAGAAAAACATTGGCCGTAGTCCGTGCCGAAATTCTCACCCGGGGGATGTGTCACGCGTGTAGTATGGATTCACGCAAAACGAACGTGTTCATGAATGAAGTCCCCACACATTGGGCAGAGTGGGTTTATGTGCTAAGTGTGATCAGCCATGGACTAAAATTTGGCGGCATGTTCATTGCGCCGTTTTTTAACAATAAATGCCTTACTTTGTTGGTGGTCTATCGTTTTTCGCGCCAGTCGAGTGTCAATAACGATTTTTCAGCCACGTTTCCTTTCGGTGCTCACCTTGGCGAAAGAGACGCTGGTTCATGAGGCGCTCCGCCAGCTCCTGCAGCAAATGAGGTGGCAGCTCAGCAGGCTGCGCAGCAGGCGGTTGCTGCTGCTGGTGATCCATGACATCGACGACGTCGTCACGATTGTATCCAAACTGGGGGTTTGGGGCAGGATTCGCGGTTTCAGCGGCCTGAAAAGGACATTGATGATGAGATTCATGGAGCAAATTTTGTTTAATCGGGGTACAGCCCTAAGGGGGGGGGGGTGACCCAATTTTAAGGCAGACGCCTGGTTGTAAAGTAACATCAAAACATTGTAGGGGTGGGCTTAGGGCCGTAGGGCCTGGCGAGAATGATTCAAATTTAGATTTTTAAAAATTTGATTTTCTCCTTAATTATTATATTTTTTATCATTTTCCCAGCAATAAAAAATAAAATTTCCATAAAAGAAAATGCATGTGAAATTTTAAGAATAATATTGCTCCAAAGTAAAAAAAAAATTAAATTCTGGAGAAAATTAGTGAGCATTTCAATTTAACAAGTGAAATAAATCTTGAAAATGCATCGTTTTCGCCGAAAAAAACCCCGAATTATTCAAAAAATATAAGTTCTCGCCAGGCCTATAATGCCCTAGTGCCGCCAGGCCTATAATGCCCTATACGGCCTCAGCCCTACGGACGCTAAGCCCTATTGGCCCGGGTCCTATCAAGGCCATATAGGGCCAGCCCTTGTCCAATCCTGAACGGACAATACGTACAACATTTTCGGTCAAACGCGCATGCCTTTTGTAGGTAAAGAACCCAAAAGTCGCAATTTTCAAAATTTAAAAATCTATATAGGTCTAAAAGTTTCAAAATGTCGCATATTGGCCCTAAGAAGGCTATGGACCAATTTGAGCCCATGCTGAGACTATGAACTTTTTTCTAAAACAGTGTCGAATAGAAAAAATAGGGACTGTACACCACCGAGCTATTACCGGAGGCGTCGCTGATTTTCAGGGCTTTCGGGGTGGTGACCAAATTTGTTCCAAAATGAATAACAACGGTGCGAGTCAAGCCGCCCGACCCTCCATCACGAACATAGGTGCATGGGACGTCCAAGTTTGCAAAGAAATTCCCACCTGATTTTTTTTACATCGCTCACGATATCTTAACTGCGCCAACTAAAATTTGGCCCGCCGATCACGCAAATTTGAAAGTGAGCCTTCGTTTTATTGCAAACGAACAATTTTAGTGCCAACTGGCTGACTCCAGAATTTTCCCTGATAAAGCGAGCTCATTCGACGCAGTTTCAATTAAAATCCCTTCTAAAAATAAGTAAATAATTCTAAAGAAGTAACACCAAATGAAAAACATGATAGCAAATGTAAATAAAGAAAAAAAGCAATAAACTTTGCCACTTTCGTGATCATTTCCACGTTTTTTACGGTGCATTTTGTTAGAAATACAATATTTATCTAGAAATTATTTTTAAAACAAAAATATGTGAAAAGAATTAGAAAACCGGAAAGTAAAGGCGAAAAAGAACCGGAGCCATTTGAACGTGAAACACGTTTGAATGACTTCGGTTCTTCTTTTTTAAAGGAAAATTGGCCCCGCAGCGATGCCATCAACCTACCAAGAATTCAAATTTTTCGTAGTATACGACTTTTAAAACGTGATTTATTATATATTTCGGGCACCCTAATTTTTTGGAATATTTTTATTAAATTTTTTAAAGCCATTCCTGTAAACACAGGCACATTTTAAATCAGGGAGCATGTACCAGTACGGAGAAACGCCCACATTTACAAGTAAAACCTGTTTTTCCCATAAAACCCTTCCATGTACCCCAGCTCCCTGATTTAAAACTGGTCTCTACTTGCAGGACGGCAATTCCAGATCGACTGATATAAAAATTAAAAGAACTGTAATTACAGTTTCCAATGATAATCAGGGTTTTACATAAATACTACTGAAAAAGGGGCTTAAACTGTAACAAAAACTCAAATACGCAATTACGACCACACACTCCCGCCTTGACGGCACCTTCAAATTTTCCTCTCCAATCACTTTTACTTCACTAAAATAACAAAAACACCTGTAAATTATAAAAATATTTATTTAATAAAAAAAAAATAATTTCCCAGCCAAAATTTTTTTTGTCATTTCCCATCTGATTTTTTTTTATTCATTTACAAGTCCGGGTATGTACCTGCACCTATGTTCACGAAAAGCCTGGGATCCAACCAAATTTCGGTTACCAAAAATATAGTCTTAACATTGTCAAAAAAGGAAAACCAACCAGTCTGATCTCGCTGATGTCGGACTTGATATCCTGGTCTTCGTAGTCTCTCTCGTCTTCGAAGCGATTCTTCGTCTTTCTCACAGCCCAAGAGCGACCGTTCTGGAAATGTCACGTAAGATTAGAATGAGAATTAAAAACATACGCCTTTATCCTTGTTGGTGATAGAATTACGCTCTTCCGGCACGTAGTCGCTCATCGTCTCCTCATCCTCATAGACCGCTCTCTGAAATAAGGCAAATGATATAACGCGACTGAAAATTGGGTCTTCGTTTAAACCACACAACAGAAACAGTCGGTTTTAAGGGGTAGTAGGGGGGCCATGTAGGGTACAAGCCATGCTTGAGAGTGAAAAAGGACCGAATTTTCCAGCGACGGCGTCTTAAACCCCATATGTCCCCTAAAACCCCTATGTCGCTTTGGTGTATAACGAAAGTACCCTTACGGATATTTTCTAGCCAAACTTTGCATACGCATCGTTTGCAACGGTGTCATACTGTCATAGGAAACAAAATCAAACGGTATCATACTCGGGTAACCCACCGCAAGGGTCAATTTTGCCACGCCCCCCCCCCCCCCCCGCTCATGGCTGCCAGCCATGAGCTGGACAAGCAGCGTTTGGGGACTTGAGACGTATATACTTGATACTTGATTTTGACTTGATACTTGATACAAAATACGTAAGCCCCCTCTATTTATAAAAAAACGAAAGCATGGCTGGACAGGGAGCGTTTGGGGGGCTCGATACGTAAGCCTCCCAAATAGTGCCTCAGAGGCAACGTAATCCCCCCTGTTATATTTTGTTACTAGTTTCAAAAGGATGCCGAATTACGTAGTTACCACAAGCATCTCTTGTCCACCTATGAACGAAAGGCAAAAAAATTAATTTGAAAATTTTCGCCATTTGCAACATGACCCACGTAATGTTAAAGAAATGAAATATGTATTTTTTTCGGACGAATTGTATAAAAAGTGGGATAGATATAAATTTTCTGTTTTAAGGGAACATATTTAAACGCAAAACACTGAAGTTTAAAAAAAATCTGGACTATTGCGCCTTTATTTCAAGTGATTCGCGTCTTAATCGTAAAGATTTCTTTTAAGTTCTGAATATCCTTAAAATGCGACGGAATCGTCCGGGGGGGGGGTTTTTTTGTTGCAAACTTTGAGGTATTTTTGACAACTTGAAATTACAAACCTTGAAAAAGTAAAAAATCGGCGAGAGCTGAGAAAATTGTCACAAAAGAAAAATGTGCATAGCAGAAAAAAATGGTCCATGGCGAAACACACTTTTAGTAAATAAAATCGTCGGGGATTTTTAAAATTTTCCATGGGGGGACCATATGATAAAAAATCGTCCGAGAAAATTTCGAAAATCATCAAAATGTCGGCCACGTATGGTGGGCACATATCCACCTCTACCCCAATACCCCGGGCTCCCCCAATTATTTATTGTTTGGAGAATCTCGTACCTGAGCGACCTTCTCCTTCACAGCCACTTTCTCAGCCCCCTGCTTCAGGAGATCTGCTTTCTTCAGGAGGTCTTTGGCCACCGGCAGACCGGCGAACTGCCTGTAGTACTCGAACTCGGCGATGCGTTCGTCACAGAAGAGGTGTTCCTTTACCTCCCAGCTGTTATCCTGGTCTGGGTAGCCCTGAAAGCGGTTGTTAGGCGAGAAAACAGTCGGGCTATTAAGCGAGAATAAAAAAACTCACAGCCCACTTGACTAGGTAGCTGATCCCTCCATCCTTCAGCTTCACGTCGAGGATGCGTTCAACTTCGAACTTTCCGTCCTACAAAATATGGGATTAGTCCTTTAAAGCCGGGAAAATCACCTGCTCTACGGGATTTTTGGAAGGCGTGGCCTTCATCTTCTTCTTCTTCGTGACAGTCGACAAACGACGGCTCTGGAATTAACTGTTGTTGATGCTAATTTTAAACGGAAAGGGGGTAAACAAAATACGGTTCTAAGGTCGCAGAATTAACGGGTTTACCCAATTTTGGGCCCAAAAATTAACGGTGGATACGTTACAACTAACAGTTACTTCCCATAAATGCAGTTTTATTTGCCATCCCGACGAACTTTTACGGGCGCAGTCAATGATTTGCAGTGATTTCGTGGCTGGACCCAACCTGTTCCAAAAACAATAGACCAACGGTCCGCATTGAACCATCCTACCTTTCAACGCGAAAAACATATGATTCGTTAGGCGTATTTCGTAAGAAAGGCCGTATTACGTGCATCCATATGTCAATAGGGCCCACAATGACATCATAACGAGCTTTCCCCTCTTTTAAAAATTTTGTTACAAAAAAAGGTGTTTCCGGGTCATACGCGGACACGATACGGAGGGACCCCAAAAAACAAGTACCCCTATTTTTACAAGGCCCCCACACTAAAAAGCACCCCAAAACCAAGGTCCCGAAAGCACCACGTGTCCAGGTATGTTCCGGCTATGTATAAATCAATAAAATAATTTTTGTAAACTGCTTTAAAGAACAAAATAGTGTTTGCTATTACCATATTAGTGAAAATTAGTTATTTTCCCCCACTGGGATCGTTTTCCAAATGGCAGGGCCAGCCTTGGGCTATACCTTGCCTTTTCAAACTTTTATTACAAAGGGAGGGTGCGTTTATAGTTACCGCCAAACGGGCATCATTCCAATTTGTGCCTTTATTCTCTGTTGATGTTCAATTAGATTACGATTTTATGCAAATCTATCATCAACAGAGAATCATGGAACAAAATTGGCATGATGCCCGTTTAGCGTCAACTATAAGGTCATATTGACGTAATTTCAGTCCCTACTGACACCCGGTTGGTACTACCTACGGTAGACCACCCACGAATCACCATATTTATTACAAAAGGGGGGAGGTGCGTTTAGGATTTTGCAAACTGTTTGCCCATGCCTGGGCCGTGAAAGTTTTGTTTTGACAAATCTAGTACCTGGGCGGCCCTCTCCCTCGCAGCGAATTTCTCGGCCTGCCTCTTCATCCTTATCATCACGAGGTCAGCGGCCGTAGGCTGACGGGCGGCCTTCCTCCTGACGTTAAAGTCTTCGATGAGATCGTCACAGACGATGTTTTCCGCTCTTTCCCAGGTGATATCCTCCTCGGGGCAGCCCTGAAAACGGTTTTAAGGTGAGAATAAAGTCGGACTGCTACGAGAAAAGTGAAACTCACAGCCCACTTGACCAAGTAAAGGATCACTCCATCCTTCATCTGCACATTGAGGATGCGTTCAACTTCGAACTTTTCGTCCTACAAAATACGGGAAGTCATTTAAAATGGGAAAATCACCTGGTTTCCGGAACTTTCGGCACTGACGGGTCTGGCCTTCGTCTTCTTTTGAGCAGCCGAAGGAGGGTTCTGGAATTATCTGTTTAGATCCATTTTTTTTTTTTGCGAACCCCTATTCTATTTTCAGCGTTTTAGGCCCCAAGGTAACCGTGGGTAGGTCAACTGACAGGATCAACTGACGGGAATGAGCCAAAAGATAGCTCTAAGGCCCAGTGCGCCCCTTCTTCTTCGATCCAAACGACCAGGGTTCGATCCCGGTCGGTGATCTTTTTGTACGATTAATATTGACTTATATGTTAGTAACAAACATTATAAGTGAATCGAATCTATACACTGACAGGCACCCTCCCTCGGTGATCGCGACAGACCGCCAGCCGCAGTTCTGACCATACTTGGCCAACCTCAGCGAGTCGCGGCGGTGGGGGTGCCGCAATTTGACATTTGCCCAATTTTTGTAAAGGGAGGGGACTCACCGCAAATTTTGACAAGTTTTTCTAACAGAGGGGGCTGTCGCAAAATATACCCCTGCGGTACATTGACCAGGTGTAGTTCTGACGGGCCGGTCGGTCACAATAGCAAAATATTGGTCGACGTTAACCCTGGACCACCCAGTCAACTGCCAGCCACACGACCAGGGTTCGATCAGGGGTGGACCATAGTTTGTAATTACAAACTTTTTATATCAAGAGGGGGGTGCTGGCGGCCCAAAACATCAATCGATACCCCGAAATCTATCGATTTTGCTTGAAAATCAATCGATATTCATTAACTTGTCAAAATCATACCAAGAGGGGGTGCAGTAGAATCGAACTAAAAACTTATGGCCCACCCTTGGGTTCGATCCCGGTTGGTGATATTATTTTTGTACGACTAAAGTAGTTTAATAAATTATTTTACCGATTTATACAAAATTAAAATTTTGGTTTTCAAAAACGGGCCGGCCCGCCATTTGAGAATCCCGCTTAGCTGTCGCAATATTGTTATTTTAAACGATTTTTTTAGAAAGCACAAGAAACTTTCAGCGGTTAAACTTTTCCAAACCAACCTCGGGATTATTGGCCTGCTCCTGGAGCAACTGATTCGCCGCCTCAATCCCTTCGGGGGTCGCCTCATCGAGGTCTTCCAGGGTCAGATCCTCCCTCCCTTGCTCCACGTCGTCACGTGGCTCAGTCAGCTGCCTTCCGTTGGCCTCCTCGTCCCCAGCCGTGTTCTGATCAATGTCCCATGTCTCGTGCTTGGAAGGGTCTTCCGAGAGGTCGGACTGATAATCGGCGTCTGAAAAATGAATTTCATGAATAGAATCCATACCATGGCTGGACATGGAGCGTTTGGGGGGTCGAAGCCCCCAAATGGTACGTAATAGGAAACGTCAGCCCCCTTTCTATTTTTGTTACCGTTTTCAACCAAAATACGAAACACGTAGATACCGTAAGCACCTAACGTCCACCTGTGATCCATACATTGAATAGACATACCCTGGACACGGTACGGAGGGGGTTCAAAAAGTACGGTCCCCCCAATGAGAGGGGGCCCAAAAATCAAGAACCCACATTTTCACAAGATCCTCTCTTATGGTCTCTGTGTGTGTGTGTGTGTGTGTGTGTGTGTGTGTGTGTGTGTGTGTGTGTGTGTGTGTGTGTGTGTGTGTGTGTGTGTGTGTGTGTGTGTGTGTGTGTGTGTGTGTGTGTGTGTGGTGTCCCACGGTGAAACTGCGCAGAGTCCGTCACGTGTCTGCGTCTCTCTAATTCCTCTGCACTCTCTCTTACGGGTTCTAACTCCACGTAAATGTTACGGAAACATTACGGAATTTGGTTATTTCCACCGTTCATTTCGGGGGCGCAGCCCCCGGCGAGCGGCCGAAGGCCGCGAGCAGCCAGAATATTCAGGACCGCCGCAGGCGGGCCGGAATATTCTGGTCTCCCATACAAAGCAACCCCCAAAAGGGATCTTCGCCTGTGGTGGTGGCACCAAACCAAATTTCCTCTTTGGGGGACTCGTCACACGTCTCAGGTCGTGAAAAACGAATCTCACTGCCAGCGGGGGTTTTCACGGGAGGGCCCGGCACACGGAAAATGTTGGTCGGGAAGGCACGTTTATCATGGAACATGGGTGGCTTAGAGTCGGCGGGGTTCTCACGGGCCGGGCCGGGGCCAGTTAGTAAATTGTGGTCGGCCCATTTACCTTAGACCACCCAGTCAGATTGCCACCCACACGACCAGGGTTCGAACCCGGTCGGTGACCTTCTTTTTTGTACAACTAATATTGACTTATATGTTACTAACAACATACCCTAAATTGGTGGGTGCGGCTGGGTCCGGGCGGAGCCCCCCGGATTTTTTGGCGGGTCCGGTGGGCCGGCGGAACCCCCCGTTTTTACGCGTTTTCGAGGACACGATTTTTGCCCCCCCCCCCCCCTGCGGGGTCCCCCGAAAACACCTCTCCTGACTCAGGGTCCCGATTTTCCCCGGCACACCCCCCCCCCCGCAGATCCTTACCCCAATTTAGGGTATGACTAACAAGCATTATTAAGTAATTTAAAGGGATTTAAAAAATTATGGTACCGTTTTATAAAAATTATAATTTTTTTTATAATTAGGCCGTCCAAAAATTCCCTCGGTTCGGTCCGGCCCGACATTTGAGAACCCCGAGGGCCGGCTAACTCGGAGTTTATTTGAAAATGGTAACGAAAAAACCAACAAAAAAACGAAAGGAGGGGCTTACGTTGCCCGCGAGGCTTCGGATTTAAAAAAAAAAAGAGTATGTTCAGCGCACACCTGGGCGACTGAAAACCTGGCCCCTTTGGGTCTCGTCCAAATCCTCCATGTACTTCATAAAGCTAATAAGTTGCCCCTGCGCAGGCTGTGTAGCAGGAGGCGGTCGCTGCTGCAGCTGGTGCTCCATGGCATTGACAAAGTCGTCAAGCTCCTCCCCAAAGTTTGGATCTCGGGCAGGATTCGTGGGTTCCGACGAGGCCTGAAACGATTTTATTGAGAACGATATTGCATAGAACACTGTTAATGATTAAAAAACCATTTAAAAAAAGGAATTCACCCTTCGCGTAGCCTGACGGCGAGCTTTCGGAGGCAGATTTTCGTCTGAATCGGTGTCGTCCAAGATTACCCTCTTTTTCGGCTTGTAGGGCTGAAAATGGGTAGAATTTAAAAAAAAGAATGAAAAGGGAATTACATTGGGTTCGATCCTGTGCACTTCCTCAGCAACCGTCTCCTCAGCAATCGCCGGTTCTCCGTCACGTTCTTCGTCGTATCGTTCGAGTGGAATCGCATGCTTCTAAAAATAGAAATTACCTGCTGAACCTCAATCGTTATCATAGCATGACGTGAGATGGGGTACCTACGTAATTCGACGTTTGGTTGAAAATGGTTACACAAAACTAAAGGGGGGCTTACGTTTCTCCCAAGGCCAAGGCTGATCAGCGGGCTGGCCCGAGCCGGGCCGGGAAAATCCGAGGAAGGGGCCAGCCCCACTTTTCTTGAAAACCTATTTTTAAATGTAACTCCTTTCAAAGTCATTATTTTTAAGTTCTGTTTGTTGCAAAACATAGTTCAAATTGTGCAAAACATACTGTGTGAAGAAGGGTTCGAACTACACTATATAAATTTTGTATGTTTTTCATGGCCGAGTGGCTAAGAGGTCGGACTGGGAATCCGAAGTTACCCCAGTTCGATCCCCGCCGACAAAACATTTGCCATAGTTGTTTTATACATTAGGTACAATAGAAACGCAATTCCTGCACATAATTCGTGAAAAACTTTGTTTCAACTTTTGGAATTTTTGACCTCGAGCCGCGGGCCGGGCCGGGCAGGGACGGGCGGGGTTCTCACGGCCCGGGCGGCCCTGGTCGGCCCGGTTGGCCCCTTTTACCCTAGACCACCCAGTCAGATTGCCACCCACACGACCAGGGTTCGATCCCGGTCGGTGACATTCTTTTTTGTACAGCTAATATTGACTTAAATGTTAGTAACAAACATTATTAAGTAATTTAAAACATTTTAAAAAATTATTGTACCGATTTATACAAAAATTAAAATTTAATTTCTCATACCCGGGCCGACCGGGCCGGGCCGCCCCTAAAAATCCTTCGGCCCGGCCCGGCATTTGAGAAGCCCGCGGTCAGTGACATTCTGTTTTGTTAAACTAACATTGACTTATATGTTAGAAACCAAGCAAGATTATTAAGTTATTTAAAACAAATTAATAAATTATTGTACCGATTTATACAAAATTTGAAATTTTGATTTTCACAAACAGGCAGGCGGGCCCGTCATTTGAAACAGAAAAAACTTCTGCGAGGCCGGACGAAATTTTTCCACGATTCCAAAACTTCTTCGTCACAACGTGCCAATGTTTTCATGTTGAAACTAGAGTAATGCGTGCAAGATAGGATACTCAGCATACTTCTCCCAGAACGGGCCGACTTGAAAAAAGCAAGGGCCGGGCCCGCTTGGGCCCGTCTACTCGGACCGCCTAGTCAAAATGACAACCACGCGACCAAAAAATTTATGGAAAGCTAAGATAACGATTTACAGAAATTTTAAATCGGCACGTTTACAAACAGGACAAGGGTGGAAATATTGTGCGCACACCTGGCCAACGTACCGCCGGAGTATATTATGCGACAGCCCCCTATATTAGAAAAACGTTTCAAAATTTGCGGCAGGCCCCCTCCCTTTACAAAAATTTGGGTAAACTTCAAATTGCGACGCCCCCACCGCTGCGACTCGCGGAGGTTGGCCAAGTATGATCCTACTTGGGCAACCCACCGCGGGGTCCATTTTGCGACAGCCCCCATAATTATAGAAAAATTCGAAAAAATGCGACAGGCCTCCTTCTTTACCAAATTATCCGAAAACTTAAAATTACGACGCCCTTTAGCGAAGCTTTTGGCGGAGCTTGACCATGTATGAGTATGATTGTGCGGCCTAATTTTGCGAGGGAAATCAACTTTTAAAAGTTAAACGGTTTACAGTTAACTTAAACGACATATGCATTCATTAGTCATTCAACATTACCTTTGTGCAAATTTTCGGTATAAAAGTACTCTGAGCCAATTTGGAGAGCAAATTTGTTTCTTCGAAAATTTTATTTTCGCGGTTTGATTAAGTAACGATAAACAACTAGAATTGATAATACCGTTTTAATGTCGAAAAAATACAAAAAGTTCAATTTCGAATAGTTTCAAAATGTCCCACGGCCGGCCGTTTGCCACCGCTGAACAGGGCCGAAACTTTTCACGGCCCGGCCCGTTTCGGCCCGCTCTTCTCGTGAGAACTATGCCCACCTCTACCCACAAAACTCCGTGTTTCCACACATCCCATACCTGAGCGCCCAGCTCCCTCGCAGCCACTTCCTCGGCCACCTGCTGCATCTTCGCATTCACGAGGTCTACGGCCACCGGCAGACCGGTCACCTTCCTGTAGTACTCGAAGTCGGCGATGCGTTCGTCACAGAAGAGATCCTCCTCTCTTTCCCAGCTGTTATCCGCGTGGGGGTAGCACTGAAAACGGTAGTTAGATGACAATACATCCGGGTTGCTATAGTCTGTTTCCAACGGAAGGGTCCCATAACTGCAGTTAAGTTTGGAACACAGTAGGAAACAAAGGAGCCGCCAATCCACCGCGCGGACGTAAAACGGCTGCCAATAGGAGCTTTTACTTAATGTCAGGCTGGCAATTAGATGCCGCGACGGGACCAGGTCACCCAGTCCGACCTTCCGGTGCCGATTTTTGGAAACAGACCATACAAGAAGCGCAAAACTCACCGCCCACTTGACTTTGTAGTAGATCATTCCATCCCTCAACTCCACGTCGAGGATGTGCTCAACTTCGAACCTTCCGTCCTACAAAATACGGGGATTAGTCATTTAAAGCCGGAAAAATACCTGGTCTCCGAGATTTTTGGCACTGGCAGGCGCGGCCTTCTTCTTCTTCTTGGCAGTCGACGAACGACGGCTCTGGAAGCATCAAATTTTGATGCTAATTTCAATGGCTTTTCAACGAAATCCGGCTCTAAGATCCCAGGGTTAAGGGGTTTTCCCAATTTTGGGCACCAAGGTCAACTATGGCTGGACATGGAGTGTTTGGGGGTGGGGCTCGGGGTCATCACGGGCCGTGCCAGGTCATTTGGAAAGTTTTGGTCCGCTCATTCGGCCCGTTTACCCAAGACCACCCAGTCAGATTGGCACCCACACGACCAGGGTTCGATCCCGGTCGAAGATATTCTTTTTTGTACAACTAATATTGACTTTGATGTTAGTAGCAGCGGGATTCTCAAATGGCGGGCCGGCCCGGGTCGAGGGATTTTTTGCGACGGCCCAGTCGGTCCGGGTAAAAAAAATAAATTTTTTGTATAAATGATACAATAATTTTTTAATAAACTGTTTGTTGCTAACATATAGGTCAATATTAGTCGTACAAAAAAGAATGTCACCGACCGGGATCGAACCCTGGTCGTGTGGGTGGCAATCTGACTGGGTGGTCGAAGGTAAACGGGCCGACCAAAATTTGCAAAACGGCCCGGCCCGTGAGAAATCCGAATAACTAACAGTATAAAGTTATTTAAAGCAGCTTACAAAAATTATTGTACCGATTTATACAAAATTTAAAATTTTGTTTTTTATACCAGGGCCGGCCGACCGGGTCGGGCCGTCCCAAACAATCCCTTGGCCCGGCATTTGAGAACCCCGGACGTCAGAAGGGCCTGATCTTTTCAAAGGGTGTGCGTTTAAAGTTCATAATGGATTTGTGGGCCCTATTGACACTTGGCTGGCATGAAATACGCTAGACCACCCACGACGGATGGAATTCATAGATGAACAAGCCCCCGCAGATTCGGTAGAGGGGGTCGCGCCGAGTCTAACTTCTTTGGGGGGGGGACTCGGGCCACACGTCTCCTTCGTATTGTGGGGGGGGGGGTCGCGCAAAACGGACCCCACATGTAGCCTGTTCATGTATAAAATAATTTAACACAAAAAGGGGGTGCTCACTAGAAATAGGGCAGACTTTCAGCCCATGCCCATAGCAGGACGTGAGGTGTTTGGGGTTCCTACGTAATTCGGCGTTTGGTTGAAAATGGTAACAAAAAACTAAAGGGGGGCTTACGTTGCCCCCGAGGCACCATTTGGGAGGCTTACTCATCCAACCCACAAACACTGCTCGTCCAGCTATGCCCATGCCTGCCTTCAAAACGAAAAAAAATCAAATTCAACCTCGTAATTTGAATTAACATTATGAAAAAAGAAAGAAACCCAACCTTTTTGACCTTGTTGATGATGGGCTTGATAACCTCCTCTTCGCTGTCGCTCTCGTCTTTCTTCCTTCTCACATCCGACCAGCCAAGGCTCTGCAACTGTATGGGGCATAGGACGGGTTTCTCACGGGCCGGGAAGGGCCAATTGGAAAATTTTGATCGACCCGGCCATGGCCTGCCGTTTACCACTCAGTCAGATTGTTACTTGGTTTCATGCCAGCCGGGTGCCAATAGGGCACAAAACGACGTCATTATGACCTTGAGCCACTCACCCTTTGTAATATAACATTTTATAAAATTAAGCTTAGCCCATGGCTGGTGCGGTCCCCATTTTTGTAATAACAGCTGACGGGTTGGTTATGCGACATAGCTTGCTTTTTGTAAAGTTGTATTAAAAACGAAGAGTAAAAAATTCTAAAATATGCGACGGGCCTCCTTCTTTAACAAATTTGCCGAAATCTTAAAATTACGACGCCCCCTATGGCCGCTATTGGCGGAGCTTGACAATGTATGCCTGTTGTGTGCCAAAACTTGTTTTCGTTTTATTAAAAAGAGGGAGGGTGCGTTTACGGTTCATAATGAAATTGTGTGCCCTACTGACACCCGGCTGGCATGAAATACGCTAGACCACCCAAGTATGGAATTTGACAAAAAAACAGTGGAAATAGAGCAGACTTTAAGCACATGCCTGCCTCCAGAACGAAAAGCCAGAAATTCAGCCTCACAGCCCAAATTAACATTGCCAAAAAAGAAAACCAACCAGTCTGATCTCGCTGATGTCCGGTTTGATGTCCTCCTGTGCCGACCCGCTCTCGTCCTCGCAGTTTCTCGCCTTTCTCACAGCCGAAGAGCGACGGTTCTGGAAATGTCACGTCAGATGAGAAAAAAATTAAAAACTTACGTCTTTAGCCTTGTTGGGGGTAGAATTACGGTCTCCGGGTACGTAGTCCTTCACCGCCTTCTTATCCTCACTGGCAGCTCTCTGAAATAAGGAAAATGGTATAATGCGACTAAAAAGTGGGCCTTCGTTTTAACCACGAAACAAAAAAAATAGGTTTCAAAGGGTAGTAGGGTTTTCAAATGATGGGCCGGGCCGTTTATGAAAATAAAAATATTAAATTTTGTATACATCGGTACAATAATTTTTTTTAAACTGCTTTAAATCACTGAATAATGTTTGTTACTAACATTTAAGTCAACATTAGTCGTACAAAAAGAATGTCACCGACCGGGATCGAACCTTGGTCGTGTGGGTGGAAATATGACTGGGTGGTCCAAGGTAAACGGGCCGGTCCGACCAAAATTTTCCAAATGGCCCGGCCCAGTCCGCTCCGTGATAACCCCATAGACCATTACGACGTTTTTAGGCAAATCAACATCGAAAAATTCAATAAACAGAAATTAGCACCTCCATATTTGTAAATTTTCCCGTGGCAGCTACAAAAACCTTCAATATTCTTTCTTCTTATCCTTCAGTTTTGCGTAGCGAAACGTATGTATACCCTCACACTTTATATCCTGGCATGAGGGGGGGGGCTTTGCCACTTTGGCTCATTTAAAAGAGAAAAATCAGCTGATCCAAAAACTGAAGCTAAAAAACTCATCAAATACGGGTTAAAAAGAAAATTTCCGTTATAATCATAGCTGGACGTCTTTTGACAACCCGTTTATTCGATTCTCGCGGGTTGCGGGAAATTTCTGATTTCTTGGGAAAACCGCTACCGAGTAATTATCTAGGTGTTATCCGCGGGGTTCTCACGGGCCGGGCCGGGCCAGCTGGAAAATTTAGCCCGTTTTCCTTGGGAAACCCAATCAGATTCCCACCCACATGACCAGGGTTCGATCCCGGTCGGTGACATTCTTTTTTGTACGACTAATATTGACGTATATGTTAGTAACAATCATTAATAAGTAATTTTCAGCAACTTAAAAAATTATTGAAGCGATTTATTTAAAATTTAATTTTTCAAACCCGGGCCGTCCCAAAAAATCCCACGGCCGGCCCGTCATTTGAGAACCCCGGTTATCCGGGACCCAGTCCGCTTTGAAAGCCAACAACAAAGCTAAAAATCTACCATAATTCTGGCCGATCGGCGAGTAGGAGGGATGGGATTCCATTCTTCGTCCGAGTTCAGATCATCGCTATTGGTGCGCCGCCTCTTCCTGCCAGCGGGGTCCTGAAAGAGGGAATTGGAGAATCAGTCGATGGCAATGGAGAGTTTGAACCCCGCAAATTAAAAAAAAGGGACAATCCTATTGCAATGGGTCCCGACACGAAGGCGCCATAATTCAGCTGTTGCACTTCTCTGTTTCGCACGACATTTCTGGTATACGCTAAATGGAAAGTTCGCCGCCGTTGCGTACCGGCCAGGGACCATTGACGCCGACGGGAATCTTGATTCATTCTCCGTCACGTCAAAAAAACAACTTTTGGGACGAAACGCGGGGTTCTTCGACAATGGTGTCGAGCTTTCTTCGTCGATCGCGGCACTAAAAAGCTTACCTTCCACTTGGTTTCGTACTGCGGATCATCGTCGTATTTCGCCTTGGCTCTGCACTTCTGCAAAAACAAAAAGCAAGAAAATATGAAAATAACGTTGAAGTTTCACAAACAAATGCAAAAAAAGCTTACCCCGCGAGAAGGCATTGCTGAGGCGGCTTACGAAAACGTCGCTATACCTGAAATAGAAGATACTTAACTTTAAAAAGTGAAAAAGAAACAGTACAAAACAGAATGGGTGATAAAATCGATCTTTCCACAAGAAAAGGTTTACGGACAAAAGATCCGACGGTAGCCCCGCCTACGACAAAAGATCCGAAGGTGCGACATAAGATCCGACCGCGACAATAGATCCGAGAAAGCGACAAAAGATCCGCCAGTGAATTAGCGCAAAGACAGTCGTGTACTCTGCTCCTTTTTCTCATTGACTTTGGTAAAGGTTTTTTTTCCTCTCAAACGTCTCACAGTGTCAGTAAGCGGGTGAAGTGTCTTTGCGTGCGTGGGAATGGTTGCTCATTCTCGTCGGGGATCAGACGTCTCATGCAGTGGGGGTAACATACATGGGCGTCGGCACGACTTTGATGGCTCTGGGGGTCTCGCCAAGAAGAATTTTATATGTGAGGGAGATGATGTATCGCTATATTTCCCCATTCTACCCAAGCAAAGGAGCTGTGCCCATGTATTGTGGGTAACTGGAGTACCTACGCTTAACGTGAGGCATCAATAGCATAGTTCATTTAACTTAATGCTTCCGTATTTATTTACCGGGTTTATTTTGCGACAGCCCCCTTTATTTGGAAAACTTGTGAAAATTTGCGGCGGACCCCATTCCTTTACAAAAATTGGGTAAAAGTCAAATTGCGACACCGCCGCCGCCGCGGCTCGCGGAGGTTGGCCAAGTATGCCACAAACATTGGGTAAAAGTCAAACTACGGCATCTCCCGCTGTTCGCCGAGGTTCGTCATGTATAAATCCCGCGTATAGAAAAACATCGACCGTGATTTTCGGTTGAGGGGGTCTCGCCGAGCCGAATTTCTTTGCCGAAACTTAAAAAAAAATTTGCCGAAACTTAAAATGCGACGTCCGTACCGCAGCATATGACGGAGCTTCACAATGTGTGGTATGGGTGTTCTTTACTGGCGATTCTTTGTCAGTGTTATTAAAAATCAAGAATGTTTTGAAAGAACCGTAGAAATTCGAAAAGGCCAATAAAAAATTGGGGGAGGGGGAACCAGGGGCTTTAAAGGATCAGATTAGTTCTATTGCACCGGGGAAACAGAAAAAAAACCGCTAAGGCGTTAGCCAAGATAAATTATTCTCCCTTTTTTTTTTAAATTCAGCCCATTAATTAAAAATATTAATAAAAAACACAAAAAGTGTATATTGTCAGAGCAAAGCCACGGCTGTATTTTCGCTAATTCCCTGGCGGATCTTCTGTCGCACCCTTCGGATCTTTTGTCGTATGCGGGGTATCGGATCTTTTGTCGCGCAATCTTGTGATTTGTACGTTTTGAGCACAAAACTATCGCGAAAACGGGCGTCTGGGGCGGGAAATCGCACGGAATTCAAGCCAAATCTCTTACTTTCAATATTTTTGGTGAATTAAAATAGAAACAAGGACGAAAAGAAGAAATGAAAACAAATTAAACCAAACGCACGGTGAATCCCAAGCATTGCTCGGCGGCAGTTGGGATGCACTTGCAGGCATCCTTGGCATCGTGCCCAGAATCTGGAGAATTCCTCCGTGAAACCAAAAATGTGCCCAGGCGGCAATTAAAATTTCTTAAATTCCATTTGGTTTTTACGCCATTTCCTGCCTATTTTGTATAATATCGACTTAAAAATCCCTTAATTTTCAAAATTTAAGATCAAAATTAGAAAAATAGCAGGAAATGATGTAAAAACCTAAGGAAATTTAAAAAATTTCAATTCCTGCCTGACCACATTTTTGATTCCACGGAGGAAATCTCCAGATTCTGGCACGGTGCCAAGGATGTCCGCAACTGCCGTCCGGGACACATCGTGAACGATTTCGAAACCACGGTTGGCAAAAATTCGAAAATTAAAGGACTAAGAGGCAGGGTCCCGCCACGATTTAAGCATTTTCAATGACTTTTGCCGTTTTTGGTCGCTTTTTAAACAGTTTAAATTGTCCAAAAATTCTATTTTTTCAATTTCAGTTATGTCAACATGTAACACTGTTATAAAAACACGAATTCTTGGCGAAAATAGCGGCTGCGGCGCTTTTTGATCGGCGAAGATGCGGGTTACCCAGCTTTTTGCGTTAATTCGCTTCTAACTACGGTTTAAGCACGATTTAAGCCAAATAATAAGGAACACGACAGTAATAATCGATCGTTTAGCCTCGAAATCTTTGCCGCGCCGACGAGGTCGCGAATGAGCTTGTTCTCACCACCGCCTTAGGCCACGGCCTTTCCAATTGGTAACTTCTCCAAATTGGTCATCTAAAAAATAAATTTTACAAATTGGCCACTTAAAAATTTTTTGTCAGACCCCGCCCCTTTTCCTGAATTTGGACAATTGAAGATAAAAGTCGCGTCACGTACAGCGCTGGCGGTTGACCAAAACTCAGTTTAGGCAATTCCCCAATGTTATTCGTTGTGGGACCACATAGGGAACAGGGAAACTCTCTCTCTCTCTCTCTCTCTCTCTCTCTCTCTCTCTCTCTCTCTCTCGCTCCTTTTTCATATCTGTCTCTGTCTCTGTCTCTGTCTCTGTCTCTGTCTCTGTCTCTGTCTCTGTCTCTGTCTCTGTCTCTGTCTCTGTCTCTGTCTCTGTCTCTGTCTCTGTCTCTGTCTCTGTCTCTGTCTCTGTCTCTGTCTCTGTCTCTGTCTCTGTCTCTGTCTCTGTCTCTGTCTCTGTCTCTGTCTCTGTCTCTGTCTCTGTCTCTGTCTCTGTCTCTGGTCTGAGTAACTCCATCCACTCTTTTTTGGTTTTTCGTGATCACGCGTAGCTACAAATCACATTGCATTTACGACAAAAAGTGTGTCTGATAAGGCAACATTCGCGTTGACTATCCAAAACCTTATTTCATGGAATGATGTTCCAGAAATTCCAGCATTTTTACACACAAAAAATCTGATTTTTTTCTCTCTTTTTGCGCTTTACAACGCCCAAAAAAAAGTTTTTTGGCGTTACGTTTTCTTGTGATAATTTCACAGCAATTCCTCCCCCCCCCCCACTCATCCGGTTTCAGATTTCTTACTGTGAGCAAAAGTATTTTATCATTTGTAGTTTTTCAAATCTTTGTAAAACTGTGCTCTTCAAAAAACAACTTAGAAAGCATTGAAATGAGATCCAACATCATCGATAAAATTTCACCAATGGTGAAATGTGATCGATAACATTTTTTCGACATAACTAACCGTCTACTATTCATAGCATAATTGAATTTCGACATGACTCAGCGAAGTTTTACATTTTTGGCTTAGAATATCTATTCGTTCATTTATACCATTTGTCTGAAAATTACCGTTTTTTTTTTTTTTTTTTTTTTTTTTTTTTTTTTTTTTTTTTTTGAAAAATTTCTCTTTTAAGTTTTTTTTCTCTTAAAGGGACAGTCACGTGTGGGGGGGTTACAACATTTGCTAAATTAAGAGAGAAAAGTTCGCAGACCATTCGTGTAGTTGTTTCGTTTCGTATAGTTAATTCGCATAATTTCCCACCGTATCCGATCGAAAATGAACTGTAAAGCGCCCTGACTGCCCCTTTAAACGAGAAGATCTCTGTAATTTTCGAGCAGAGTCATGTACCAGTACAATAGGATTTTGGTGGAAGTCTTGTATCTCTCCTAATTCTTTATTTCTACTGAGTATGGCACCGTCAATATCGATTTTTCGTCCCGGGTTACTGTAACTCGGTTGAACCTTGACTAGAAACAAAAGTTCGTGTATGTTTTCGACGCAAAAAATCTAAATGCTACAATTTACTTTTTGGTTTCCTAAAATTGTTTAATTAACGGGAACTAATTGCATTTTAGATTAAAAAATAAAGCCTTGTTAAGAGTCGATAAAAAATGATTCGCTCTTTTTGCATTTTTTGTACTTTAAATTTGAAGTAAATAGGGAATATAAGTAACTTAGCAAAATAAATAATTTAAATTTAAATAATGATTTGAAAGTTTAAAGGGGCAGTAAGGTCCCTTTTCATTTCATTTTCGATCGTATACGGTCGAAAATTATGCGAATTACTTGTGTTAAATTGTCTTGCACCCTCCTCATTTTGAGCGCTCTCTCAGCCAGTTAGAATGAAATTCGGATCATTAGGGTGCCTTGTAAATGGCGGACACACAAGGCGCACATCCCATCTACAAATCTGTAGATGGAGACCCTTTTTTGTCGACTTTGAAGCGGATTTTCTGGAAAACGCGAAATTTGTGACCCAAAGTCATAGATCTTTTCATGATCAGCGAGTTTTTCTCTCTTAATTGAACTGACGTTGTAAAACCCGCCTGACTTGCCCTTTAATACCGCAACTCATCTTGAGAACTAAGGTTTGCAATGCTCGGAAATCGGCGTCTTTAAACTGATCTTTCTCCATTAATTTTCTTTTTAAGCCACGCCCCCTTTTGTCCGAAATGTGGTTGACTAATCGTATGGATGCCATCATTTCCGACCGTATCTAACCGAACATCACCTGAAAAGGCTCTAAACATTTTTATTACTACTATTAGAACAATAAACCAGTAGCTTGCCCTGTCGTCTGCAGTTTGCTCTTGCTGGCGCGATAGCTCTGTTGGCAAACACCGATCGACAAGCGAGAACGTTTCTTTTCACTGTGAGGTCAAATACTTACCTATGGTTTTCAAGTTTCCAATGTCGGTTTTACATTCCGCCCAGGTGGAAAATTAATCGATTCCAAATTTTTATACTTTTCCATTCTTCACACTTTATTTCTCTACCTGTTCATTTTCCAGAATATTGTAGTCGTCAAGTTAAAGGGCTTGTCGGATCCTTTTCAAATTCGCATTCTAATGAAGTCTTGGCAAGCATTTTGCGCACAACCGTTGGCTGGAGCGGTGTTTGGAAAAAAATTTCACTTTGGAATGGCTTGGATAGAATACTCCGCATTTTCAATCTGCAAAAGGCCCCTGACGGTCCCTTTAATACCGTTTATGTTTCGCTTGCTTCGAGAGGGTTTTTACATTAGCGGATTATTAAAAAACAAGTCGAATTCTACAAAATTATAAAAGAGAAAGTCTTAGGCTCCTTGATATTACCTTTTATTCTCCATTTGGGAGAAAAAAATCAAATAGGTTGCAAGGCAAAAAATATTAATCGATTTCAAGTTTTTATACCTTCGTTTCATTGTGTTCTTCTAATCTTACTTAACTGTGTTGTGCCAGCCAGTCAAACGGCGATTTTTGAAAATGAGTGCGATAAATTTTAAAATTCGAATTTCCATCATTTCATCAAAATAGTCGATTAGAAAAGGGAGTGTAATCCCATAACAATATAGTTTCCGCAAGATCTACTTTGGCAATTTTTGGAACTGACAACGAAATTGTGTTGATATTCTAATTTTTCAGTTTTCCATCAAAATAATCGGTTTGAAAAAGGGTGTGGCCCCCATTTTGGCCAAATACAAATAGGTGAGGTCTATATTTGATCAAAAAAGTACTTGGCGTTCAAAGTTATCAGTTTGCTTTAGGGATTAGGTAACATTCGTCATCGGAAAAGCTCTGGAAAACCACAGATCGACCACAGAAGTATAGGTTCGTCAAAAATGCTCTAAAACTGCTTTTCATTTTGCTTTCCTTTATAGTCTTCGCCAATTTTACTTCTTTGGCCGATGCGTGGGTAACCTTGACGCCGTATTGCGTACGTATCCTAAAACACAGGATTTTCGTACGCAATTTCGCGTCTGGTGTCATTTGCACAGAGCTAAGAGCGAAACTGGGCGAAGTAGAATTGGCAAAGACTGCATGTTAGCATAGACGCCGACTCTTCCCCCCACCCGTTTTTGATGCCATTCTGCGCAGAACGGAAATTTTTTTTTAAACTTTACAAAAAGATGCTTCAAGAGAATCTTCTAGGGCTTTCGATGCCTCAAAGAGTTAAAAATTCCATTTTTGGTCGAAATTTCACGTCCTTTGGCAAAACTGCGCGTATCTTTATTGTGTGCTAACAGAATTATGCCTTGAAACAAGATTTCTGTCTGCAGATGGATGGCGAATCGAATGAACTACGTAATATACTTAATTCCACACTTATATGTTTTAAGGAGCAAAATTATCGAATAAAATGAACATATCCTTATGACACTCAGTGTGAAAAAGTCGAAACAACTTCCCTTTCAGTATATGAAATGAGTCATATTCAAAACATGCCATTTTGAAGAACCCGATACGTAAAAGTTTCAAAACGTTTAACCTGCCGAACCCACTCTTCTGTGCCCAAAAAAAAGGCAAAATTCCTTCGCAACGTGTGAGCATTTCCACCACAAGACCACTATTTTGCGTATCGATGCACGTTTTATCAGCTAATCGCTGCTTTCTGAGCTGCTGGGCAGATCGTTTCCTGTTACAGATGTTTCCTTTCGCAATCGGACTCGAAAAATGGTTCTATTTGTCTAACAGAGCTTTCCAATCGATATCCTGAAATTCAATTTATTTCGTGGTGTTCTGTATAAAAACGGGTCTTTTGGTACAAAAAAATATTTCAACCTTTCAGCAAAACATCAACGTTGCATTATTTTGGTTAACAATCACAGGCAGGGATCAACAAGACAACTCTTTGGTTCAAACTTGTTAAAGGAACCGTCAGGGGTTTTTAAAAATTGATAGGAACCGTATGCAAACTTCACATTCCACTTTTCGGGTACTCTGATATGAAAGCTATTTCATATGCGACGGGATTATAGTCCATTTCCAACAAAGAATCGACGACTTTTCAACGACCTTGATTTCCACCCGTATTTAACCACTGCCAGTTTGAAACATTGAAGTGAAAAGAAATTTAATAAGCGAAAGAGCACAGTAAAAGAGGAGTGCGCAGACAATAAAGATATCGCGGCGAGACCAAATGTACTGGTCCTTTTGGAAAATCCCTTTTTCCTTGACTCTTTTTTGGAAACGGACTATAGTTATGGGTTTACTGACCTTCTAACTTAACATTAGGCATGGGGTAAGAAGCCCTCTTAAGGAAGGATCCACCGGAATAGGATGGATAGCGAAACCATCAGTGCTCCCTAAGAGAGACAGAAAAGGGAAATACAGTAGGAGGAAGAACCGTAAAGGTTCGCGGGGATAAGAGGTAGATCAAAGGGGCATATTCGAAATAAAGGGGGTAAAATGAGGTTGATCGAACGGGGGCAGGGCGATCAATAATACCGTAGAAAGTGGGGGTAAGCCGGAAGTTTCGGAAAGTCTCGAGCGATCGGGTCGGCCCTTATAGCTGCCGCCAAACGAGCATCGGCTCTAAAAAGCCGCTTTTTCTCTGCGTCTGCGCTTCGCGCGCGCTATTTCCGCCTGAGTATCGCACGACTGCTGCATTAAGACCCCCATTTCGAACATGGTCTCGATATTCGAATATGGGAAGATCAAAGGTGCCGACATCAAGTGTCACGTCAGTTGTCACTCAAGATTTGAATATGTAGGTCAAGTGACGTCATGGGCATTCCAGAACCTTCTGTACGGTCATTTGAATATCTGGGTCAAATGACGTCATCGCATCCAGAGTCTTCCATGACAGTTGGTGGCTCATTTGAATATGGGCTAGAGGGAGGAGAGCCCAGAGAGGTTAGAGGGAAGACAGCCGGAGGCTGTCAGAGTGCTAGAGAGAAAGAGTGCGAGGAAAGAAAAGGCGCTCAGATTGAGAGCCCTGAGGGTGATCCGAGGATTACCCGACACACTAGAAACGATTTTCTCCAACTCCAAGAAACCGTACAATTTTTTACGATTCGTTTAAGTTAGGAAATTAAAATGACTGAAAAGGCTTGCCACGGAGCAACAGTACTTGGTAAGAAGGAATAGACATCTTTTACCTCCGTTATTTGAGTCCCAATTCGCGTGCACACTTCCGACTTGAATGTGTAGCCATTTCAGCAGAAATTCCTACTATTTCCTTTACAACAGTTGTTTTTATGTGAAGTAGTACCATGGTCGTTTCAGTTTTGGCCGCTCTGGCACATACACACACTCACACACTCACACACTCACACACTCACACACTCACACACTCACACACTCACACACTCACACACTCACACACTCACACACTCACACACTCACACACTCACACACTCACACACTCACACACTCACACACTCACACACTCACATACTTTGTTCTCTGCCTCTCAGACAGACTATGAACTCTGCCTCGAGGCGATAATCTTCTATTTGCCACTCATCACGCTGACTTACAAGTTTGCTCTGCGCGACCCCAGTTCTCAGGGGTCGGTCCCACATTTGAGCCACGTCGCGCCCGTGGCAGCCGCCAGCTGTGTGTGCATTTCCTCATCGCTCACAGTCCACAAAGTTGTAATTCATTTTGATATTGATTTTGTATCACTCACACTTTGCGTCAATTTCTTGGCAATAACATCGCAAAATTTAAGTTAACACAGGGTTTTCAGTCAAAAATGCCCTACCCACTAGAACCAGCAAAGTGGGTCTTCCTAGTTATCTACCTAGTTCTATCGGCCATTTCAAATTGGGCAGTTCTATCCTACATTCACGACTTTGTGCCTAGGTTTGGATTTTCATATGAAATTTATGGTAAAATATACATTTTCAGCGGTGCTCTACCAGATGTAGTTTATATGTTGGTGCCAGAGCAAGAATGGGCCTCCTGGGCGGCCGACTACATGGTTTCCTGCTCCTTGGCCTGTCTATTTGTGCTGGTATTCTTTCACGAAGGACGATTAGTCATAATAAGGAGAACGGTATTCATAGTAGCGACACTGTATTCAATGCGAGCGGTCACCTTGATGATTACTCAACTTCCACCAGGTAGAGTTATTTTTTCCGCACAAACACAGTTTGGGATACAGTACTGTTTTGTTCCGGTAAAATTGTATTGTTATATCACACTTGCCAAACCAACTTTCGCCAATATGGCTGCGTACACGGTCTGAGTATGTTATATTGCATTCTTTACTCTAGGCACAACATCAAAACATTGAAACGTTGTTCCGAAGAAGTTTTGGCACAAATTATTCACAAATGAAAATTTTCGTCGTTACCTAAACATACATCTACGTACAGTTATTTTAAAATAGCCTTTGATAGATTTTCTAAAAAAAAAATGTTAACAAATATTAACTAACGGAATTGTTAGATATCGAAAATTGTTGTGACTGGGACTAAGGAAGAAATTGGTGTGAGTAATTTTGAAAACATTCGTAATATTTGCAATATCGAAATTTTCTAAGTCGCAAACCTTTTTTTATTTAACATTTGCGGTTCAGAAGGTTGCCTATTAAAGTGCACACATGGTCTGAAAACGTGTTTAATTCAAAATTCATAAAAAACCAACTGTATATTATTAAAACCAACTATATATCTTACTATATATTATAAAAAAAACCAACTATATATTATTTTATAATGATTTTTGAAACATTGAAACACATTACGCCGAAAAATGTCATTTTTTGTCATTTTTTGAGCTAAATTCTGCTAAAATTTGACTTTCAAGTGAAAATTTGACTTTCAAGTCGATTTGAAATATTTTTATTATTAAAATTTATTCGAATCTTCATTTTTCCGGGAAAGAATTGTGAAAGGTAAAAAAAAAACCAAAAACCCAAGTTTTTCTATTGATTCATAAATATTTGTTTATCGAACGACAATTATGTTATGCCAATAACACCGCCGGTCTGGAAATTAAATTTTATATAAGCGTCAAAACACGATATTGTGAAATATTTTTGAACAGCATTAAGATTTTCCTTTTCGAAAGAGCTTGGAGAAACTGCGGAGAAACCAGACGAACTCAACAAAGTTTGAAGACAGATTTAAAAAAAAAAATAAAACGTCTAAAAACCCATAATAATGACTTAGTTGGCCATATATGACTCATTTAGACACCCGGGCCAATATGTTTTTCTTCTCGTAAGGATCATTAGCAATTTATCATCGGTTCTTTGAACTTTCGACTTTTTACTCGATTTTTATGGGGCGCTCATTGTGTTTGCCAGGTTGTATAAGCCTTATCTATCGATTAAAAAGTTTCCGACACCTTTAGCCGTTCAGAAAGATTCTTTCAGCTTAAAGTAGGGGTGTGACTGTTTAAAAGAAACTGTTCTTCAGTGAAGTTTAGTCATCGGGCTACTCTCAGCTTTTGATAATTTGACCCTGGGTTGTTTGTTCACTAGGTGCTCGGCCGTTTTGTCGCCGCCTTAAAGTAAACATTGCCATCGGATCATGATGAATCTGCGAGTCACAACACGGAAAGAAATGTCTCGAATTTTAAAAAAATGTGAGAAGGTGTGGAATTTCAAAATTTCATGTTTGAAAATGGAAAATTCCAAATGTATTTTTTCTATGTCAATTTATAAATAACTTTAATGCAAAGTCAGGCAACTTTGAAGCTGAATAAACTCTTAATTTATCAACCGGAAACATTATCACCATAATATTTTGCAAGGTGGTTCTAAAATGTTGTAAAATCATCTTTCCTTGGGAAAATTCCTGAAATCTCATTGATTTTGTGATAAGGAATGATAGGGAAACCGCGAAGGCTTTCTGCAGCGGGGCCAATTTTTGGCTAAATATTTGAGAAGGCACCTATTTCTTGAATATGCTTGAATGTAGGAAAAACAAGAAAAACAGAACATTCTTGTGTCACGAAAACGTCCGAATTCCATTTTGGCCAGGTTTTCAAAGGGACAGTCAGTGGTCTTTTCGGATTGAAAAAGAACGGTATGCAAATCAATTCATATTAATTGAAATCATTTTCGCGAACACCGCTCCAGCCAACGGTTATGGGCAAAATGCTTACCAAGTCCTCATGTGATTTGGAAAAGGCCCCCTGACGAGCCCTTTAAAACATATCGCTGCCTATACCTATCGCCAAATTGGAATCCTACCAAAAATAGCCATAATGCTGCTTTCCTGCGATACGCAGATGAAAAGAGTGTGCAAAAAGCGGATATGCAGAGAAAAAGCGGCTTTTCTCGCCGAGTTCCGTTTTGCGACGGCTATACTTCGCAAGTTCACAAATCTATCCTATAGGTTACATTTTGTTGCAATTCCTTAGAAAAGTAAAATATTTAAAGAAGAACGGGTTGTCCGCTACATCTTTATGGTTGAATCAATGTGTTGCCGCTAGGCGGCTCTTATATACATTTCACTTAACATTCAGTACACGTGTGCTTACAGAATGAGATTGGGGATTTTAGCTGTGAGAATCGATAATTTGTGACAAACGTTACAAAACTCCCAAAGAAAGACAGAAAGATAGTAAGCAACACAAAACTATCCTAACCATAAGAAATATCACGTGTGAAAAGTGGCTGCTTGTGTCCATCTTCTTCAGTCTGCTTGGCTCTCACGTGTCGATTGCCTAGTCTGTCATGGTCTAGGTCTTTCATCCATGTCGGGCCGCTCTTGCTCTCTGTTGGCTTTACGCAACTGTACCGTCCATGGTATTGCATTCCGCAGCTTCATATCATTCCACTGTCGGATTCTGTAGCAGTATTGGGCTGCCTCCAAGTGTTGCACTTCCAGTTGAAATTGATTGTTGTGGGAAGTTTTGTTCGTTGTCCTTGAGCGGTTGGAGGGGATTCGTCTGCCATTTGTGGCAGCCTCCGGGGAAGGGAAAACTGACGAGGTGGTAGGGTCAGTGAAAAAACCCTTCTGACGAAGATGGAGGTTCTTGTTTCCGAGTGAACGGTACATCTTTATTTTTGAATCAATGTGTTGCCGCTAGGCGGCTCTTATATACATTTCACTTAACATTCAGTACACGTGTGCTTACAGAATGAGCTTGGGGATTTTAGCTGTGAGAATCGATAATTTGTGACAAACGTCACAAAAAATATTTCGTCATACATAGTTTCCAACGAAGTAAAACCAACAAATTTTTTTCAGGTTACTCTAACAGTATTCTACGCTGCAGAGAACAAGAAAACTCAACACGATCTCTATTCCTTAGCCGATTAAACGAACAAGTGGTTAACTTGGGATTTCAGGTAACCCTCCCAGCTTAATTTTCTCAATCTTGACTGTTTCAGGAAAAGTATGACATGCTCTGTGGCGATCTCTTATTCTCGGGTCATACCCTCATTATGGCAAGTCTTATAAACCATTAGGGCCTTAGAGTCGTTATTTAGGTCAGCTGCGCCCTTAGTGTAGCCTACTACCTACCCAAACCATACCGAAACCTTCACTGGATCTCCAGCACTTTTGCTGCTTTCGGATCTGTTTGTTTGATTATTTCAAGGACCCATTATTCAACTGATGTCGTTATTGCCTACTGGCTCACAACTTACGTTTTCAGGTGTGATTTCTGCAGAAATGCACACTTTTGAACCTTGTGATTTTTTGTTATCACTGTGACTAGTTCCTTAGACAAACAGAAGGGTAACCCTTCCACGCGATTTGATGAGCAAATATGCTCAGCTAACGGAACAAAAAAGAACGGAATTTTACAGGATCTACCACGCTTATTGCGAAGCGGAAGTTTGCATAATTCGGAAAGACTCTGTGTTGTATGGGATTTGGTGGATAAGGATTGTTGATTGGTTGGAAGCGAGGATTGTTCCTGGACGGTAAGAAAATAAAGAGCGGAGGCATACAAAAATGAAAAAGGGACATACACCATTTTTGAAACTTTTAGACCAATATCGATTTTTCGAACTGGGTTACGGTAGCGTGCTGTATTTTTACAAAATTGGTCGAAACAAGTAAATGTGGAGCTAGTCTGAACGTTTTTGGCATGGATACTTCAAATATAACACGAAAATAACGAAATTGCAATTTATTCCGGCAACGTCCGTCCGAAAACCAAAAAAAGTGAAAATTTACTTTTGAAATTTTTTTTTCGCTTTTTCCGACCGTTTATATAAAAGCGTTGCAAAACGCCTTTATAAAAGAAAGATGCGCAAAACATTTCTGAACATTTTGAAAAATCGAAGTTCGAAAAATTTCGTGACAATCATGGCGAAAATCGACTTTGAATCCGAAGTTTTCGATTGATTTGATACGAAAAAGTTGACGTTTGATAGGTCAATAATATTTTTTCGCCTAATGCCATGCAAATTTTTACATGGATTTAAAAGAATATTTAAATATTCTGAACGTGTTTTAAACAAATTTATAGCAAAAACTATTTTTGACCTAGCAAAATTGAATTTTTCCTTATCAAATCGACGGAAAACTTCGGATTCAAAGAAAGTCGATTGTCGTCATGATGTTCACGGAGCTTTTTTGAATTTTAATTTTTCAAAATGTGCAGAATAGTTTTATAGAGGCGTTTTACGACGCTTTTACCAAACAGAATTCAAAAACTTTTTGAAATTTTGCATTTTTTTCAGGATAAGAAACACTTTCCGGCTTCCCTGCCTTGACTCAGTCATTTACAAGTATAACTCTTCTGTTCCTCACGACAGTTTTGATAATGTAATTTTCCTTTCCTTATCTTTTTCTAACTAGAACTGTTTTCAGAAAACTATTGATTCTTTCGCGATGGCGTAGCAGAACTGATTCAGGTACAATCTCAGCTTTGTCCTTGGTCTGCCCTCAAAATACAGGTTTCAGTTGAATCCGACACATTCAACTGGCAATGTTTCACGATACATTGTGAATAAAGTGTTTTTCATTATATTCTTGTATTTTGGGGCATTTGTATAGTTTATAAAATGAGTTGTGAGAATGTAATTTATAAGTTTCATAGGCTAAGCTAATGCACTCTGCCAGACGCATATAAAATGTGAAAAACAAGCATGTCTTGTCACCTCAGGGTCTATTTTGTGACTCTTTATTGTGTCAAATGGCGCGTTTTCTTTGAAAGGCGACGAGAACATTGCGTTTTTAGACTGTATTTAAATATACAATTTATGATCATAAGAAACCAAGTTTTTGAGTTGGAAACGAATAAGGAATGTTACAAGCAATTTTCGGTTTGTGTCTGAAAAGGTTTTTCCAAATTTTAAAAACGCTATTTTATGGATATTGAATTTCCCACTAACTTTATTTTGTGGAATATTGAAAATTCAGAAACATTTGAAATTTGCAAAATCTCAAACTTCAATCGAGAAATATATTACGTTTGCATAACTAACTGAAATTAGTTTAAAATTTTGCCGGAAATTTTCCCCAAGTTCTACGGAGGATATTCTTTTTCTTTTAAGATTTCGTTTTTTAAAATGAAAAATTAAAGTTTTCGCAAATTGAATTTTATAAGCGTGCATTTTCAAAATTTTGAAAATGTACCGTTCTAGGTGGTCACGGTTACCTTCATGATTCTTAATTCTTAATTGCGCGATTCTTAATGAGGCGCAGTCTCAATTTTTTTTTCAAGTGATGGTCTCTTTTCAGTTTTTACCCATTTTTAGCTTCTTTCAGAGTTTCGTGGTGTTTTTCCGAGTTAAAATTTTTCTATGTAAAATGTTTCTAAAACAGTTAAAATTTTCCCAAAAGCTAATTAAAAGAGTTTTATTATGTAATATATAAGCTTCATAGGCTAAGCTTATGCACTCTGCCAGACACTACTACAACTTGTGGAAAACATTCTTCTCTGTAAGAAGTCCCTTTTTAATTCGTTATTATGGTAAAACGCCTTTTCTTTCAAAATATATGAAACAAAATGATGATTGATTTGTAATACCAAGTTTATCGAAAAATGTTTTAGATTTGATGGAAACGAACAACGTAAAAACAGGATGCAGCCAATTTTTTGTCGTTCAAGAAAAATCCCACTTTCAGTGATTTCAGTTGACCATTTCCCTTCGTTAAGTTATTTTTGCCTGAAATTATAACCCATCGAAAGAACTAGATTTCAATTTCTTTGTGTATTTTGTAGTTGGAAATTTAAAGTTAAGAAACAATTGTACCTGACGAAACTTTCAAACTTCTATCGGGAAATTAAAATCCTGTCAAAACTAAATGAAAACGGTTTATAAATTTTTTTTTCGTAAAAATTAAATTTCTGAAAAAATGGGGCAAACAAAAATAACCGACTTTTTTCCACATAATTTCTTACCCATTGAAATTCCGTTTGCCGCAAAAATGTTTTTATAAATGTATGTTTTTGAAAATTTTTTAAATATACCATTTCCTCAAAATATTTTATCGATGGTCCCTTTTTTCAGTTTCTCTCATTTCTAGCTTTTTTTCTCATTTTTTTGAGGTTTTTGCTTAGAGTAAAGGTTTATTTTTTTTTTAGGGTTCAAAACGTCTTTTACCGTTCATAATCCAATATTTTTTGGGGACATTTAGCTTTTTAAAAGAGTTTTATGATTAATTTCCGTATTTCAAAGTTTAAGCTTATGTACTGTACCAGACGCTACGAAAACATAAAAAATGTGAAAAACACTCATGGCTTGTCACATTTTGAACTTTTTTTTTGAAAACCCTTTTTATAACCAAAATAACGCGTTTATGAGATCATCTTATAATCTAAGTGCACTGATATATGACCGTTTTGTGTTTTAATAAACCACGTGTTTGATGAGAAAGGCGTTGTTTGAAAAGAGGAAAAAGTCAATTTTTCGATGGTACAGTACAAGGAAAGAACTATTTTATCGAAAAACTATCACAGTACTTAGTTTCCCTTATAAAGATTGACTATTGAAGGTTTTTTTATCTCGTCTTTTTGCTTAGTTCAAAAATATGTTCTTGTAAATTGAAATGTGCTGCTGATTTATGTATGTACTTAAGAAACAATTTCTGTTTTCCAAATTGTATTAACCGAAGAAAAACACCAAATTCATGATTACAACCCTTTTAAATAGCCTCATGTGTATGTACTTTTCCAGAAATCCTCAGGAAAGTGAATTTCTGAGTTTGAAAATACAGCTTTTCTCATTTTTCTGTTTAAGACTAAAAAGACAAAATGTGACCTACACCATCTACTACAGTGGTCTTACCTTTCCTTCCGCATCGAAAACACAAAGCAACTTTAAAATTATATGGGTTTCGAACATTGCTATTGAAAGTTAACTTTTCCACCAATTCAATCGAGGAAAAATCACTTTTGATAGGTTATAATATTTTTTCTACGGCAATCGGTTAAAAAATGTTGTAACACTTAAAAAAACATGTGACCAAGTTAGAACCAAGTTAAACTTTTAAAAAATTGGCCTACCAAAGTTAAATTTTCTCCCTACTCCCTGATAGATTATTTGATCGAATCAGCGGAATCGTTTTATAAATCAATTTGGAACTTTTTCTTTTCAAAATACAGCTATCGGAAATGTTTACTGTTTTCTCATTGCATAAGTGTAGTGTTTGAATCCAAAAATAAAAAATTGGGTTGTAAAATTTTTTACACGGTGTTTTGACATTTTCATAAAATGTCAGGTTTTTGTCAATTTCATTGTTTTCCACCACAAAAAAGCTATCAATAAGTTGGCAACACAAAAAAGCGATTCTGACATCATTATCTGCCCAAAGCACAAATACACCCCGTTTCGAAATATACATGTGTAGATAAGGTTTTAGACATTGATATTTTAGACACTTCATATTAAAAGCCCAGAAAAAGGTTTTGTAATAGTGAAATGGGATTTTTATTAGGGAATATTATCGAAACATCATATAGCCATCGCCAAACGAGCATCGGCTATTAAAATCCGCCTTTTCTCTGTGTCTGCGTTTCTCGCACGCTATTTCCGCCTGAGTATCGAACGGCTGCTGCATTAAGGCCGTTTTTGCCAGGATATTTTTTAGTTAGAACATTAAAAATTTGAAAAAATGCGATTTTTTTTGTTGCTTAAATGAAAGTGAATCTATGCTTAAGCAGTGTTGTCTGGATCTTTTACCCCATAACAACACAGATCCATTCTTATTTCACTCACACACTCGCACACTTACACCTTTCCCACAAATAAGACCATTTTGGTACCTTTAACACAGACATGTCCATGTTTATTCCATTACAATAACAAAGATCCGTTTTTTTTTCACCTGTGTCTGAAGGAGTACTGAATTATTCTTCTTTTCACTTTTAGGGAATTAGTAGTACGGTAAATTGCGTAAACTACAATACATTTTGGTCATGAACTTCGATTTGAAGCCTGAAAGCTAATTTCCATACCTTTATATGGGGCATGATTTTTGTTCCATTACAATGTATGCACTTGTTCTTCCCATCGCTATTCAAGGAAAATTCATAAGATTAATTCCGATCTTTTTTAATATACCTGAGAACAAAAATTGAACTCTTGTAATCCGGTTACTTTAATTGAAAAGTGCATTTAATTCTTAGTATTTTCTTTTAAATCCATATTGGCGTGAAATTGTTCTCAAAATCTTCAATGAACCAAGTTTATCCAGGATCGCAACTTATGTGGAACAAAGAACGGCTTAGTGAAATGTTACGAGCTTCAGTATATAAATCAGCTTTGATTTAGTTATCAACCAGTTTTTGAAATTCGGCAAAAGCATTTCCCTTCCCTCAAAGAGAAAAAATGCAATAAACCTACATTTCCTTTCAAATTGCCCATCAAAAAATCAATATCAAGCTTGCTGAATTCCCTTAATATAGTTTTTGCTTCAATGAAAACTTTTTTCCAAAAGAAAAATTTGGTTTCACTATGAAATGGTTTTACTGGGTTTGGCAAATTTTCCGTTTTTGACTATGTTTCGGCCATTTGCCGGTATTTTTCTGTGTAAAGTAGAAGTTTCACTGAAACTTCTTTCGGAAAATGGAAATTTTCGGAACGAATTTCGGCAATGGTAATTTTCCAAAAAGTTTCTGGCTTAAGCTGCTTGTAGAAAATGAAAATCGCGATGCCCTGGAAAGATCGGTGAACCCTTTTTTTTATAAGTTTTGATTTTTTGAAAGATTTTTAATACTTCAAAGAATGCATAAAGAACGCCTCATGTCTAATATTGTCTAAATAATGTCCATAATTAAACAAAAAGTTGATTTAAACGAGATTATGACCTTAGCATTCCCTTCGATCATTAAGGTTTAAACGTGCAAAAGTCCTTAATTATTTTGCGATTTTTTTGGGTCCTAAGCAACTATTTTTCACAGTGTTAGCCAATTCTATTTTTCCAGGCACGTCGCAATTAAAAAATATTAAAATTTATAAGCTGATTTCTCTACGGGAAAATGTTGTGATCAAAAAACCGAAAAACGTGTCCAGAAATTAGAGTTTTTGCCAATTTTCTCGAAAATTTTCAACAATGGGAAAAAATCGAAAATATGTTTCACGTTTTGCAAGTCTTTATCCAATTGTGTTTATTGCCACAAATGTTTAAACTAACTTTTCCTAGGCTGTATGTTCTTTGCGTTCAGTTGAAACGCAGACAAACTTCAACGTTCAAAAATGAACTACGATAAATGCAACGATGAACATATTTGTAGCTCAGTCAAGCGAAACAAATGCACGATACAAAACGTGTTTTTAAGTTTAAAGACTTGTTCCACAAAGTGTTAGTCATTTTCATAGTGCAGTAATGCGTCGTATAAGCCTATTTCACTAATACGAACCATGCAATTTTTTGGTATTTTCTTTAACTGTAAAACGATACTCCACTGTTAAAAAACAGTGCGCAAAAAAAAATTAAACGGAAACAAATGTTCCTAATCCTTAAAGAAAATCCCGTTTCCTTGACTTTTTTTGTTTCGGAAATGCACGCGCACGTAAAATTTTGAACGCTTGCTTAAGTGAAAGCTTTTTTTGTTTGTTAAATTTTGAGCTCAGTTTTTCGTTTTTCATGCTGTCGATTTTCAACTACTAATAGTTTGTTTTTAGTTTCCAAATGCTGAAAACCATAATCGGTGCCATCCTTTTCTTAATGGCCTGCGGTGGCCTTGCGATCACCATTGTGGCCATGGTCGCCACAGCCATCTTAGCCAAAAGAGGTGCCAACTACGTTTACGTTATGGCCACAACTAACATGGCTGTGGATCTGATTCCGCTACTTACTACAATCTGCTACCTTGGACCTAGTGTGATGGCTGATGTGAGTTTGATTCAATTCTCCCCGTTTTTTTTGTTGTTTTTGTCTTTGTTTCTTTTTTTTTAAATAGGCTAGCTGGGAAACTCGAGCAAGCCTTTTAGAAATCAAGTCACCACCTGAGAATCGACTCAAATTTGGTCAATCACCCTCCTAGGACCAATATACGACATTTTGAAAGTTTTGGGTCGATTTCGATTTTTCGACAACAAAAAAAAACACGGCACAAGACCCTAAAAAACGTTTAATAAAGGGAAATTTTGCGTTAGAAAAAGCAGTTTTTCGGATTTTTCGATGTTTGCGCTGAAAGACGCGCAAACTGTGATCCAATCATCGAATTTTACGTTTTTCTGCGCATAAAAAATATGCTAATGTTGAAATTATCTAGAGCCCATCATGACGGAAATTGCCCTTGAAAGTGAACTTTTCCATCGATTCGATCAGTAAAAATTTAACTTTTTCCTCCGAATTCGATGAAAATGCTGATTTGTATCAAAGATAAACGTGTTCATGAAAACTTGAAGAAGTTAAAACCAAGTTTAAGTCAACAATTTTTTGACGCAGCAAAAGTGAAATTTTTCCTGATTGAATCGATAAAAAAGTTCACTTTCAAAGGCAATTTTCGTCAAGATGGGGTTCAGATAATTTCAACATCCGTGTATGTTTTCCATGCGCAAAGATACGTAGAATTCAATGGTTAGGGTCACATCTTGCGCGTCTTATGAAACAAAGGGCGAAAAACACCATTTTCAAACAAAAAATTCACTTTTTTTGGGTCCTTTGCGGAAGAACATAAACTTATCGCTATGTAAGATTTGGTGTATCAAAGATTAAAGCTACGGAAAAATCCGTGTTTCCAATAATTTTGATCAATTTTACAAAATTACAGCGCCCTACCCAACTTTTAAAGTTTGAGCTATTCTGAGATTATGACCTAAATTCTAGGATAGTGGCCTGGCTACTCGATTCATCTAAACACACTCACACACTCACACACTCACACACTCACACACTCACACACTCACACACTCACACACACTAATTTCAGTCGTTTCTATTCGAAGGAGGTCGCGACAGCCGTTACGTCATCGCAATCGGTACTGCTTTCATGTTTTCTTGGTACACAAGTACCTTAACTTCCATTATCGTCGCTCTCAACCGAATGGCAGCAATTTGTTTTAACAGAAGCACCTTTTTCAACTCGCCATCAGTTTATAAACTTGTTTTCGGAGTAATTCCCCTGGCACTGTTTATGGCAATCAACTCACAGTACCTACTTCCCTGTTGCGAGTAAGACGAAAAACCAAAATAATCTCAAAAGCCATTTAGCTTCGCATGTGACCACAGAGTACTTTCATACACGTATAGGGAAATAGAAAATGTGACGAATTATTCTAATCTGTACCTGGATTTACCTCTAAATGCGACGTCATCGGCTACTTGCATCATTTGCTACATTATCGTGGGTTTTGCCACTTTGAATTTGATAAAAGGGCACTGTACTTTGTACTTTAACGAACCGTAATTGGATTAGTGCGCCACACTTTTAAAATATCGTAGCTACAAAAAAGACACACGTAACCAATACAAAAAAAAAATAAATACAAATTAAATGAAAAGCTTTCAAACATATTTTTCTAATGGGTTAGACACTGTATCTAAGGGTCGCGCAGATAATAGACATGGAAAATTAGGTATTTTCATTATCCTTTTTCCAAAACTTTTCAAGCACGGAAAGTTTAAAGTGTCGGGTTACGGTAGGTGATCCTTGATTATTATGGTAGTTTTTAAAACTTGGGGGCGTCAACTAAAAAAATTTTTTTTTCTTCGCCACAGAACAACCGCCTGCTGCAATAAGGCCGTTTTTGGCTGTATTCCAATTTGGCAAAAAGTGTTAAAGTTAGTTCTGTATGACATTTGTTAAAAAAACACATTTGAAGTTGACAAAACCCGCATTCACATTGGAAAAAAAGTTATGATAAAAAAACAAAACAACATATTATTTAAATTATGCATCACTTATTGAACTTTTGTTTAATACCTCTAATATCGGGGTAATAAAATTGAGCATGAAAAAGGTTGGGATGTTTTTCAAACAAGACTAAAAAAAAACTTTGGGTTTAAAACAGAAATTGGAAAACATTCTTTACTGAACTTAAGAAGAACAATAAGAAAATTTTTCCAGTTTACTAAAAGTTTTTTTGAACAGAGTTTTGTTTGAAAAACATCCTATACTTTTTAGGTTTCGGTTTTGATAGCTCGATAAGATAAATATCAGAGGATTTTCAAAAAGCAGGTGATTGCAATACTTTTGACCCTTAGGCTTAAAACCGAAATGTTCAAAAAACACGTCGTGGAAAAAACTCAAAAAATGTTTTCTAAAGTTTTTGAAAAATCAGTTTTTAGAAACACTTTTTTATATTTATTGATTTCAGATTTTCGCGCACATCAAACGATCACATAACCAGATTGGAGTCACTTTATCAGCCCAGGCTCTCCAAAGAAGGAAACGAGAAATTGCGTAAGAAAGTTCTTTTTATTGGTTTTTACGGTTTCAAATTCAGCTTAGCTTTGCAATTCGTCTACATCACCACTTTCTATCTCTTCTCTTGGGTCTTCTTCCGAGTTTTCCCTATTCTCATGTATGGATCCGAAGTGGTTTACTACTACGCTGTTATAACCACCTGTGGAATTTTCTGTTTCTCAGCGAATGGGGTAGTGTATCTGACCCGAAACTCAGAGGTAAAATTTAAAAAAAAGGACACTTTTAATTTATAATTTTAGGTCCAACGTGTCGTTCGCAATGTATCGGAATCCAAGATACAAGCTACTTACCAGAGCAACCCGGCGAGCCAAAAGACTACTTCGCAGACACCCAATTAGCAAACTAGAAAATTATGCATGTACATAGTAAAAAAAGATGTTATTTTGATTTTGAGTGGGTGTAAGTACTTGTGGGGAAGTTTTGCTGTTGAATAAAGTCGTCAAAAATATCGTAAATTTTCCTATTTTAATATTAAAATGCTAGAAAACTTAAGCGGGCACAATCTTAAGAAAAAGATAGACTGACCCAAAAATCCAATATCCCATAAACAGTACGTTCAATAAATATGTAAAGTCTAGTTTACTTATTTTTGCAACTTTAACTATAAACTTTCATTTGACCTCGTGAAAACTTTCGGGTCCTGTTTTTTTCCAGTGCCGGGTTACAGTAGGTGTTTCTAGAACAAGATGAAATTTTTTAAGTTTTCAAAAATGCACAATTACTCAATTCGTTTTTTGGAAGATTCAATTTCCCGAACCCTTTATACTTGCCGAAAACCCGAATTCCTTCGAGACAATAGTTATGGCAAAGAACTCAATGTCATTGCTGGCAATTAGCTGCCGCGGCGGGACCCTACAGTAAAACTACAATGATTTTGCAATTGTTGCGTATAACGGAATGCTAGACACAAACCCTTTGATTTCTTCCAAAAACCAAAAAAATTTGATTTCTTCCAAAAAAATAAAATTGAATAGGCTACTTTTCATGTTCTTCATGGTTAAGAAAAATTTTCGTGTCTTTCTGGTACACAGGTTGAAAACGATTTCCTTATATTTTCAAGCTAACGGGCTTTCTTCAGGCGTTTCGTTTATATTCTTCAGTTTTACGCATGTTTTTCACATCACTCTTTTCCTTAACCAAAATTATGGACTAACATCTTACCAAGGGTTTTTCAAATCTTCAAGCGACGACATCGAAAAGTAAAGCATTCAATTTCATAAAGAATGCCGCAGCGAAATTTCACTTTTGATCATCCACACCCCCATTATCAAGAATTTCCGTACCAGTAACGATTCTCCGTAAAAGGCGATAGATGTCACCGCCGATAAGGCTAACCTATAAAAAGTGACCGAAACGAATCTCATTCCACTAATGCGATTCAACCGTCTGATTCTCCTGATCGGTTTGTCTGCTCCATTTTAAATCACTGAGAAAGATTTAGCATTATGTGTTACAGCATCGTCAGGTAGTCGCCAAAAACGACAGATTTACATCGGAGGTGGAGGGTAGGTGTAAAAATACCTCCAACCCGATATATTCTTTAGGCCTTCCTTCTATGGAGGAGGATATGGACCACCCATGGGTTATTATCGTAAGTCGAGTGTGTGAGTGTGTGCGAGTGTGTGTGTGTAAGTGTGTGAGTGTGTGCGAGTGTGTGTGTGAATGTGTGCGTGTGTGCGTGTGTGAATGTGTGCGTGTGTGCGTGTGTGAATGTGTGCGTGTGTGCGTGTGTGAGTGTGTGAGTGTGTGAGTGTGTGAGTGTGTGAGTGTGTGAGTGTGTGAGTGTGTGAGTGTGTGAGTGTGTGAGTGTGTGAGTGTGTGAGTGTGTGAGTGTGTGAGTGTGTGAGTGTGTGAGTGTGTGAGTGTGTGAGTGTGTGAGTGTGTGAGTGTGTGAGTGTGTGAGTGTGTGAGTGTGTGAGTGTGTGAGTGTGTGAGTGTGTGAGTGTGTGAGTGTGTGAGTGTGTGAGTGTGTGAGTGTGTGAGTGTGTGAGTGTGTGAGTGTGTGAGTGTGTGAGTGTGTGAGTGTGTGAGTGTGTGAGTGTGTGAGTGTGTGAGTGTGTGAGTGTGTGAGTGTGTGAGTGTAAGTGTGTGTAAGTGTGTGCGTATGTGCGTATGTGCGTGTGTAAGTGTGTGCGTATGTGCGTATGTGCGTGTGTGCGTGTGTGCGTGTGTTGAAACGCAAAAAGGTATTATTTCAGCTCCCTATCCTTCCTACTACCCTTCATATTCCTACTACCCCTCGTACAGCTACTACAACCCCTATCCCGTCTACTCATACCCCTCTTATGGCTATGGCTTTTATGGAAGACCCTGGTGGAACAGTTTCTATTCTGGAGGATACTACAGTCCGTATTTTAGATAATAAAGTTTATTAAAATCTTTCGATTACACATTCATAGTAGTTTGCCTTGAGTAGCGTCTATATAGAGGTTCTTCGATGACATAGTCGTCAACACTCTTCTGTTCTAAAGACACCTGAGGAGATAAAATAGGCTTAACAGCAGTGGAAATAGGGGAAGATGATGTGATATCAGAGCGCCCAATAAGCCAAAATGTTTCCATCACACCTTTTCCTTGAAATTAGGAATAAGTGTTATAAAAGACGACTGAACCTTGATAATGACGTCACCACAAGATTCAGTTGAGTATAGGCCTTGAAAATGGTCCACTAATGCACTGTGAGCGATTTCGGACATGTGGATGTGGTCGGCTGAAACAGTATGACTTTTTTGCAGTATTTGGCAAACATTCGAATATAAAAAAAAGTTCAGTAGTGAGAGCAGAATCTATGCAAGAAAACCATCACGGCGTTGGAAAGGGCGCCATTAGCTCAGTGGTTGGATCTGCCGGAAAATTTTGTGAAGGTTGGGGGTTCGGGACGATCTTTTGCGAGTATATCTGTGCCTGCCTCAAATGCAGCAAAATTCAAAAACCAAAACTATTTTCCTATTAAGAATTGGCTTTCAACTATTACGTTGAAGATGCGCGCGTGAAATATTTCATTTACAACGTTCACTAGACAGCCACTTTTTATTCTAGATAAATGGGTTTCAAATGGATTTGATTCTAGACATACACTCGGCTTAATAAGTACAGGTTCATTTCATTGTCTTTGCAGAAAAGTCTCTTCTTCGAGTTTTTATCCTGCTTTAAACTATCCTGATTTTGACTGAAACCATTCAATAAAACCTTTTTCATGAACTTTCAAATGGAGTTTTTGCCTATGTTAGGGAAAATCCCGTTTAAGGTTCTCATTTCGTCGTTCTTTAGCATAATGTGCTAGTTTGTATCGACGAATGCTAACACAGTTCTGTTAAAAGGATTCTGTTCCTAATGTGATGCTGCATCGAATGCACATGTCATACCACCCACAAAGCTTTTTAAAAACTCAGTGTTGAATTAAAAGTAAAATTCTGCTAATGCAACGGGTGGTAGAACGGTACAAGCTGCGTTTTCCCGCCTGCCGCCGAAAAAGCGGGTTCTTTCTCCGAGTTCACGCTATCTGTGTGTTCTCTCGCCTGAGTATAGCACAACCGCTGCAACAAGAATATTTTGAAAATGACTTTATTTTTTGCTGAAGTTGTATTATGGTTTTTAATACCCTACCTTTCCCATTACTCTCCATCCTCGAAGCAGTGTTCACAGTGTCTCCAAAAAGACAGTACCTTGGCATTGACAGTCCAACGACTCCAGCAACACATGGTCCTAAGCTTTTGACATTTTATTGTTCTATTTGACTATTCACCTGAGTTGACCCCAAACCTCATTTGAACCCTCTCCCTTGGTAGAAATTGAATCCGAAAGTTTTGGATGTACTCCCTTATGAGAAGACACATATCCACAATTTCCTTAATGTGGTTGAATTCATTTCGCACAGGTAGTCCAGAAACACAGAGATATCCATCACCGATTGCTTCAACCTCAAGAAAAAGTCTTGTTAGCGAATGTTTTCGGCAAAAACCTTGTAAACATCATGCTGTTCAATGATGTTATCAAAGTTGCTGTAAAGTTCGTTTAGCAAACTGACAACCTAAATTTTTACGTTTTACAAAAGTTGTTACGAATTACCTGAAATGGGGTGCATTTAGCCGACAGTTGGGTGAATTTCACAATATCCATGAACATAACTGTCACATTGTCAAACCCCTCTGGGTGAACTGTTTGGCCAAGTTTCAACTTTTCAGCAACTTGTCTGAAAATTTTCTAAAATGTTACAGTTCGTTGAAAAAATACTTTGGAAGCATCTTTGATAAAAGAACATCAGCTTTCTTCTTCTCAGCAACCAATTCTTTTGTTCTGTCTTCTACTTCCACTTCTAAGGTGTTTGTGTATTCTTCAAGCTTGTTGAACACGTGGTCGATGAGGTTCAGCTAAATTTATATATACTAGAAATTGAAAGACGTTACTTTTTCATTTGGGACTATTGACTTAAGTAGCTTGCGAATGGTTTCAGCATTTGGACGACTTCCTGGCTCCTCACTCCAACAATCTTTTACGAGGGCGTACTGAAACCAACCTCAAAACGAAAAAAATGGGGAAAACGTACAATGGCGGGACTTAGTTCGAGATCTTCAGCTTCAAAATCAGGGCGAATCGGGCGATGCCCACCTTTCTTGATAAGGTAGAGAAGTTCTAAAAAGGACGTAATGGGACGTATCAAAACGCAAATAAATGAAAAGAATATATGCATAGGTGAACAAAGTCTGGTCAGAAAGAGAAACCGGCAATGAAAAGCGGGTTCTGCTATGGTTTCTGCAGATTTTGCCGACAATTTTTGTTAAGTTCAATGCTTGAATGCAGTTCAGCCGATCCCGTACGGGTACGCGCCCCAGAGCTCTGCGCACTGTAGAATGTTGTCTGATTTGTTTCGAACTCTGCCGCGTGTACCCGTACGAGATCGGCGGCCCTGAAATATTTCGGCTAGCCTACCGCAAGAGGCAATCCCTGCCCAGTGAAGCAGTAAAAATACCTTACAATTGTATCAAAGACAGTTCACTGCATTGAAAAAACTTTTTTAGTGAATAGTGAAAACCTTGCTGAGCTGAATAAAAAGTTAAAGGAAAATTTTGGTTTGCCACTTTGCCATTCCTTGAACTGAATGAAAAATACTATATTCTGTAAAGATGGCCGCCGTATAACTGAGCGTCCAAAGGTCGGGTGTATTTGCAGTCGGAGGCTGGTATACTTGCTGCGCAGCCCGCGTGTTTATGCGACCGCAGGCTTTTTCATTTACTCTGCTGGAAACCTTTCATGAATATTTCAACTTTTTTGTTTACTCGAAGCAGTGAAAACATACAACTTACCATCAAGACTTTCCTTTCTTTCCTTTACATTCCACGCTGCCTTCCTATTAATGATCTCAGAAGCAATTATAGCAAATGAATAGATATCTCCAGGTTGTGATTCTCCCGGAGACCTCAGATATTCTGGAGCTTTCCAGAGCAAAGCTAAACACCTATTTCAAGCCAGTGTTAGTCTCACTTTTGTCCTTGATCTTCTTTCCATTTCCTAGCGAGTGAAGCCCAAAATCGCTCACTTTAACTTGCCAACCGTCGTTCACCAAGCAGCAACCGGAATGAAGCCTTCCGTGACATCCCACAAATGAGCTGTGAAGGTATAGAAGTGCCTTTATTCAGCTGTTTTTGGCTAATTTTTCGAAAACATACCTCAAAAAGATCTCTAATTACACAAAATACAAAGAAACTATCGGCTGTGTTCATATTTCCATTGGCTATGATGTCCTAAAGTAAACGCGTACCAATCGTAATACCGTATACCAACCTGAAGGCTTGATCTACTACAGTACTTCCAAACAACTTTGTAGTCGATTCCATCAAGTGAAACACCAATAAAGTTGTTTAAGTTGAGGTGGTCAATCGTGCGAAGCTAAAACCTTAACTGGCCTTAAGCCTTAACCTTAACTACCTTAATGAAATGGTCTCCGTCTTTTTCGTTTAACACGGTAGGTTCATGTTCAGTTACGTAAACGGGATCCTTTTCGAGAATATAGAGATCATAAAATTTTGCACCAATTGTGTCAAAAACAGTGTTTCTACTGTCTCCGGTAATGGTTGACGGGTCAGAACGAAGAGATGGTTTGCTCAGATGGTCTTTGCTTTTCTGAAACTTTGCCGTTAAAAAGAACATTTTTGGTTTGGCTTACTTTCGGAGGCTGTACAAGTTTTGAGTAAGAAATCTGCCATTCAGCATTGAGACGTTGTTTTTCCAGTTTCAGGGCTCTGAAATCTTTTCATTCCTCGAAGAAACTAGAAAATCGCCTGATTTTAAAGAAAACGACAAAAATTAGAATAGCGATAAAGATGGGCAAAATAGATGCTCCAATTACAACAAAAATAAGGTTGTCGTCCCAGAAGTCGCGAGGGCAATTTTTGCCAGAAAAACCTTAAATGGGTCTTGTTAAGGGTCTAAATTGGAATTTGAATCAGGAATTTCGAAACATGCTGCTGGCCTCCTCTTGTTTTCCAGATGTTAGCGTCACCTCCTCCAGGTCCTGTGGCGATAGCCTGAAAATTGTTTTTCATTCTGAGAAAAGTGATATTTAAATACTACCAGTCGGTAAACGCGCCTATCGGCCCGTTGCCTTCTGGCATGTGTGATTTAGACACATTTGTTTTAGCCGAGAAATTTGTGAGGCATAAGTTTGAACATGTTTTTTGAGAACAATTTCAATCTTTGTCAGCATGCAATTTGTAATCGATTCCAAACCTCAGATGTTGAGTTTTCTCAAGTTTGAGGATAGTTACAGTACCCCGGGGGTCGATTACCGTAATCCGAGCGAAAAATCGATAATTGGTTTTCCGTGTCTTTTTTCATGTTTGAGGGTCCTAGATAGCTTCTACACAAAATATGAGCCCAATTGGACCATTTTGAAATTCTATGACCAATACTATATTGACAGGTGTCGATTCTCTCAGACATTGCGTCTTAAGCATTTGATAAGCAAAACGTCGTGTGAAGAATTTTTTTAAAACACTCTACAGTCAACAGCGTCAGAAGACGTAGATAAATACTCTTGGTCCCTCTGGTGCTAGTTCGTTTTTTGAGAATGTTCATGCACTGCTTGAAATTTGGGGCAAACCTTCTCCAAAACAAAATTGTGTCAGATACAGAGAGAGGAACAGAGGGAGAGATAGTGAGAATGGAGACAGAAACAGAAATAAAGACAGAGGCAGAGACGGAGAGAGAGGGAGAGAGACAGAGACAGAGAGAGGGAGAGAGAAAAGGACAGAGACAGAGAGAGGGTCAGAGACAGGGAGAGGGATAGGAAGAAAGGGGCGAACAGGTACAGAGAGAGGAACAGAGAAGTGGAGAGGGAAAAGAGGGTATTACAGAAAGAGAGAGAGAGAGAGAGAGAGAGAGAGAGAGAGAGAGAGAGAGAGATGGAAAGAAACCTGACTATCGACCTGACCGGTTGGAGGAAGGAAGAAGGTAAGAATGTGAAAAATTAGCCTATCATCTTATACTCAGCTTATCAAGTAAGGGTACGTAGGGTTCTGCTGATAGACTACACACACCATAGCGTTTTATTATAAAAGAGGATTGTTGTATGCGTTTGAATTATGCGGACTGTGGTGCATAGGAGTCAAACATGGCATGCGATTTGGTTTAAAATCAAATCTCGGAAACCTTACAGAGTTGGATACGTCAAACTACAAGCATACTGAAAGAAAGTTTCAGTGAAAATGATTCGAAAACGAAAACAATAAGTAGGTCCGCATCAGAAGATGTTTTGTGCACAAATCGTAAAATCATTTAAGAAAATCCACTTAGAAGTGAGTCCGAAAGAATAGCTTTCGTTTGAAGGGGGGATTCTCGATCTCTTTATTTGGTTTTACACCCAAAATGGCTCTTCAAATTTAGCAACAATAAGATACTTTGTTTTGATTTTTTTGGTTTATATGAATCGCCTTGGTTTCAGAAACAGGTACACACAGGCCGAAGCAGTCCGCCAACGCGAAGAAACATAAATTGTAAACGAGACAAAAGAACTGCTTTGTTGGCACAATTCCCTAAATATTAAAACTTAGCAACACGGTAGGGAATTCGAGAAAACGACTTTTACTAAAAAAGCTTTACATCTGCTTAAAAAGGCTGTTCGCTTTTTATCATAAAGCGGCCTCCTTTTTTGAAAACTTTAGATCAATATCTATTATTTGACGTGTGTTACGGTCTAGTCCATTTCCAACAAAGCATCGACGACTTTTCAATGACCTTGATGTCTTCCCTTGTTTAACCTTTGCCAGTTTGAAACATTGAAATGAAAAGAACTTTAACTAGCAAAAGAACACAGTAAAGGAGGAGTGCGCAGACAATAAAGCAATCGCGGCATGACCAAATGTACCTGTCCTTTAGGAAAATCCCATTTTCCTTGACTCTTTTTTGGAAACGCACTATAGCGTACTGTAATTTTGTAAAATTGGTCAAAATTTTTAGAAGTTCTGATTTTTTCCAAAATCTTTTCTTTTTAATTACATCAAATTACTTAAATCGCCAAAAGTTTGTATATCGCACAGGGCCCAGAAAACCTCAAAGTGAAAATTTTCCGTTTTGAAATGCACTTTTCCATTTGTTTCGACCTTTGACTTAAAATACGCGCAAAATCTACTCAAGAAATTGAATTTGACGTTTTCTAAAGGAACATTTTAATCGGTTTTTTCACGGAAAAATCCATTTTGATAATTTGTTTTGCGTCTTTACCAAGTATGATTTAGAGAACCCTACTCACAGCAACATAATTCAAATAAGTCATGTTGAAATATCCGATTTCTTCGAATTTATCATCAAGGCCATACAACATGTAGTACGGCTCTCTTGTGGTATTTGCGTTTATCGAAACATCTCCAGTAAGACCTAAAAGGGGCTTTTCAAGGCATTTTTAAAATTTCAACCGTTGAAATCAATTTGGACTCCATTTTGTAGCAAATCTGGATCCTTATACCCATTGACAGGATCAGCGGCAATGGCTTTTTCCAAACTTCTCCCATAAAGGTAAAAAGCATCGTGAAGATGTCTGGAAAAGCCTCCAGGCTTAAAAATATCAGTTTCTCAACATGTTTGGAGCGCGAATACCTTTTTGTTATTGTTTTCCAAGCAAGCTTCAGTTTTGCAGTGGAACGGCTCTTCAAGAACTCGCGATACCACTTCTTTATTGAAGTGGTCCAGCCAATCCTGATCACGAACTACTGATATCAAGTCGATCTTAATTTTTGAGAATCAGATGAACAGAAATTTCAGCTTACAACTAAAGCTCTTTTAGCAGCTTCCTTAGCTGCTTCGTTTTTCCCATCTGCGTTGTTGTTGGTCAGATCCTCCCAGAATGGTGCCAAACCACTCGAAGCGACTAAAAAGTTCATTATTTAACTCACCATTAATACATTTTTTTTGCTTTTCTTCGTCGTTAAAAAACCTTTTCAACGCACTTTTTCAGAAAATCTTTAGTAACTGCAAATTCCAGGCATAAGTACATTTCGATAGGTTGGCTGTGAGGCGAGATATCATTTTTATGGGCGGAGCCAAAACCTGCGCAACTTTTTGATAAATTCGAAAATGGCCAGTTTTGGAAATCAATGTCTCTACAGTTATAGCTGTCGCCAAATTCGAATCATGCCATAAAAATTAGAATGTTCCAGTGATCCTCTGCTGTCATTGAAGTTCGTAGTCTAATCAGTAGACGACAGAGCATGATTTTCACATTTTCTCATTTAGCATATGATTTCATTTTGGCGACAGCTATATAACGTGTTTCAAATTTATTGAAAACCTACATGTTTTCGAGCCAGTCCCCGTTTGACCAAAGCCAGTACTCTTCATAGACAAAATAAAAAACACGAATTCTTCTGTCGCCATTCCATTTTCGTAAGCTCGGTATAGAAATTCTCTTGCTTCCGGGGCTCGGTTAAAACAGAGCAAAATAACTAAAAACAAATCTAACACATCAACCGAAAATCTTACTTCTAGAGCGAGCTTTAGCATCATTGAGTAGACTATTATACTGTGTTGGTTCATTTTTAGGGATCTCTCTTTTCAGAGCAGCTGTTGCCTGGTGAGTACTCGAATCTGCCAGTGCAAGCTGAATTTGAATTTTAAAAATAGGTGGTCAAGAATTTTATTCCGTGTACCCTAGGACCCAATCATGCAAAAAAAAAACTGAATGCCAGTCTCTTCGCTTTTCTTCTCGTCGGTTTTTGAATGCAAACTTTGAAATTTGAATAAACATAGCAGACGCGATTTTTTAAAATTGGCTTTCTAGTAGGGTACCGTAATAGAAAATAGAAATAATTGAAAGTGCTACACGCAACTTAACATTTAAAAAAAGCGACATGTTTGAATACCGCGAAAAACCCAGCAAACATCAAAAAGCAAAAATTTGCTGAAGACGCTAAAATCTGACATTATATTGTTCATATCGAAATCTACGTTTTTTGGCGCGTCGAACCAATATCTGGAAGATGAAATTATCTGGACCCCATTACGAAAATTGCTTTTGAAAGAGAATTAAAATATCGAATTCTACGTTTGTTTACTTATAAGACTTACTTATCAGGTTTGTTAGTTGAATTTAAAATTTGAACGCTTAAAACATGCCAAAAAGCTTAGAGCTCGATTAATTGGGTCACAATAAGTCTAAGGTCGAACAATGCGAAAAACTGCAATTGCAAACGGAAGTGTTCACATTTTTAATTATTTTTTGGGTCATTTGCGGAAGAACACACACTTTAGGGTGAAATTTGAAATTTGCACCTCAACGCCGTCCATAAGTCCTTTACAATAACCAACTGAAGTCGTTGAATAGAGCATGGAAACACGATTCCAATCATATTTTTCTAAAACTTTCACAGTTACGTAGCCCAAACTGAAAATAATAACTTATAGTGTGAAACAACGAAAACTTTGCAAACCTTGTAGAACTTGGTGTAATAACTGCCATGTTTGGGTATTTTTCGGTATATCCAAATTCAGGCACCATTCCGAAACCCCACACCATTAGGAACTTTTTATAGTAGGAAGACAACATTCCCATCATTTGAATAGCTGAATTTCTGTTTTTGATTAAATTTGCATAATGGAAATACTTGCAGGACAGGGAGGTCCAATTATAGCGTCTACATTGATTTCTTTTATGAAATGCATTCCTACGGTGACCGCTAAATTTTGGTCGCACTCGGTGTAGTTCACATGAAATCTGAAGAATAGAATGTCCAATTTGAGATCAAAGAACCTACACAAACTCGACATTTTGTAAGAAACCTTGGTTTCTCAAGTACTCTAAAGCTAGGGGAATGGCACCGCCGCAAACGGAGAAACCGATATTTCCTTGTTGGGATTGTTCAGCTGCAGCTACTCCAATTTTGACCTAAAAATTGAACTAACAGATTTTCAGAAAACATTAAACTAACAGATTTTCAGCAAACTTCCTTATTCAACACTGAAGCTATACATTGCAATCTGCGGTTCTCGCTATATAGCTTCACCAAACAAGCGCCTGCTGACAAAAGTCGCTTTCTCTGCTTCTGCGCAGATCGCACACTATTTCCACAAGCGTATCTGTTGGGTTAAGGCCAATTTTGGCAAGGTGCCAATTTGGCAATAGCTATAACTTGTGGATCGTCTATTTGAATTGAATTTCGGAGTCTATTCGAAAATCTTTTTCCCTTGAGTTTGTTTTTCCGATCAGCTAAAAATAGTATTTACATCGTTATGCAAAAAAAAGCCTATTCCTAACTCATTTTTGTATATATAATTTCATAGAGGAAAAACACACAACCATGTTTTTGTATTATCAAAGAACACTAACTATTATTTTCACACTTTGGCAAAACAAGAAATGCTTCCACCCACAAATAGTAGCAACAAATTGCATGAAATTGAGGCCCAAGGGCAATTTTCCCCCAAAAATTGTCACAATCAAATTTCCCCCAAAAATTATGAAAGAAACCAATTTTAAAAAAAAAGAAAAGGCCTTTTGGTAAATATTTTTAGCTGGTAAGAAAATAAATTGCGCCCCCGAAATGAACTATTCAAATAACCATATCTCCTTAGCATTTACGTAGAGTTAGAACCCGCTTTGACAAAAGTATAGGGGAAATAAGTAGACGCAGACACGTGACGGACCCAGCGCACTTTCACATGGGGACAACAAACACACAGAGACCATAAGAGAATTGTTTAAAGGGACCATCAGGGACCTTTTTAAAGTTTATTTTAATTAATAAATTTATTTTAGTAGATCAATTATCTACTTATCATTTTCAACTTTTTTTTCGTAAAAAGCCGTAATTTTAAATCAAAACTCAAAATTAATTTTTCAACGGGCTCCAGCTTACGTTTATTCATACCATCTGCCCACTGTCCAGTGTGAAAGCCGCTAGAGATTAGGAATACGCAGCGCTGAACTTCCTCGACCTCATAGCCAACTGGTTAGCGCCGGCAGCTGGTAACCAAGCGGTCCCGGGTTCGGTTCCACTCTCTTGCAAATGGTTTTTGCTGGCCAAAAGAAAAAAAAACTGACAAAATCGTACTTTTGTATTCTGACGTTGGTTTTAATTGTAGAAAAAAGGTCCCTGATGGTCCCTTTAAGAGAGGATCTGTATTATTTATGTCACGAAGAAATCTTTCCGACTTCAACTCGACAGGCTTTTGTTAAACTTACTATTTGTTTCGATTTTTGACATTCCGTTTGGACAAACAAAATCAGTAGTAAAAGTATGATGTGCATACGTAACTGGACTCCAGGAAGAATGTTTTAGAAAAGATTAAACTCCTAAATCCACCAGATTAAAATGTTCAAGATCAAATAGTAAAACGCACGTGGCTAAAATCCACATATGCAAACGTTGGGCTTCTTCGGCATAGCTTATGCGAAACAGATGAAAAAAAATGCAAAACTCCACAAAAAGTTTATATTGAGCCAAATAAATATTTGCACATTTCGACTACTAATACTCAAAAAAGACGAAAAAAACAAAATGGAAGCAATGAACACATTTTTTAAACACTAGGTTCAATTCCTTTTTGATTGCAAAGTGTTAATCTTCTTCTTTCATAGTAGTTTGCCTCGAGTAATGTCTGTAGAGCGGTTCTTCAATCACATAATCATCAACACTTTTCTCTTCATGTTTTGTTAACGAGAGTTGCGGGGACAAAATCGCTGTTGGCATTGGAGCAGGGTTACCGGTACCTCCTGTACGAAATTACCCAGAATGTTTCCATGACCCCTTTTCCCTGAATTAAAAAAAGGTTATGTAAATTTAACGTCTTACTTTGATGATGACGTCACCACGGGATTCGGTGGAGTAGAGGCCTTGGAAATGATCCACCAATGCGGAATAGGCTACCTCTGACATGTGAATGTGGTCAGCTAAAAAACAAATGAGCAAAACTGTTGCTTAACAAACCACTTTTCAAAAATATATTTTCGAAAACGGCTTATGGGAGTGTTTTTCTCGCTTTTAAACGCCTTTGTTTGATTTTGAACTTTGGGCTTGCTAATAAACAAATTATTTTCGAAGGCCTGCTGAGCCTGTCCACTGTTTACCAGGCCCAGATGATTGAAAGTTGCATGGAGCCGCTGGGTGATCGTAACAAGAAAAAAGAATCTGACAAAGGGTTATGAAAGAGCTATCTAAATTATCATTTTCTCTATGTTTTTTTGGAAACTGCGATCTTTGAGTCGAATTTAGCAGGAAGATTTGAAATCGGGCCTATTCAGTGTTATTTCACTTTATATAGCTATCGCCTAATCGGCATCCTGCCGAAAACGAACCTATTACAGCAGTCCCGCGAATCGCAGGCGGAAAAAGCGTCAACATTGCGCTGAAGCAGAGAAAAAGTGACTTTTTTCCCGCAGATGTTTGGCGGTTGTTTTTTTGCGCGCTATAGTGCCCACCGAAACTACTTTTTTGAGATGGCTGAGTATATTCTGATTTTGATATTCGAATTACCCATTATTACGTCAAAAAAGTGCGCTACAAAAGAGGCGTAGCTATTTAAGACACGGTGTCTGTAATTTTCGAACATATCAGTGCAATAGAATTTAGGTCATAGTCTTGGATTTGGCCCAAAAGTTGTCAAAAGTCATTATTTATATAAAGTATGACACTCTGAAACTTTTGGGTCATTATCGACTTTTGGTCCCAGGTTACGGCAGGTGACCCCAGGTTACTGTAGCATGGGCCAACCATGACCGAAATTCAAAGTTAGCGTATTATTTCGATAGTATTTGTTACGCTGACAAAGATTGTAATTGACGAAAAACCAACATCTTATAGAAAAAGTTTCAAAAATGCCAAAAACCGTTTTTCCATGTTTTGAAAAACCGTTTTTTGGTTCTGCTGAAACATTTTTAATTGACCATAATCATGGCGTTAGTATATTTCAAAAGAACACAAAAGTCTGCGTAGAATGAAATTTTCGTAGGCCGATTTTCATTTCCCCATCATGACGAAAATACAGCTTCAAACAAATTTTTCCATCGATTTGATCAGGAAAAAAAATCAACTTTGGTAGGTCAAATTTTTTTTCTTCCCAAATCCGCTTTAAATGTATTAAAGCTAGTTTTCAAAGAAAATTTCTTTCATTCTAACAAAAATTTATCCATAAATGGGCGGAATTTTTTTGACCTACCAAAATTGAATTTTTATCAAATGGATGGAAAAATTTGCTTGAAGCTGTATTTTCGTCATGATGGGGAAATGCAAATTGGCCTACGAAAATTTCATTCTACGCAGAATGTGTTATTTCGACAAATACTAACGCCATGATTATGGTCAATTGAAACTTTTTCAGCAAATCTAAAAAACGGTGTTTCAGAACTTAGAAAAACGGTTTTTTGGCTTTTTTGAAACTTTTTCTATAAGATGTTGGTTTTTTGTCAATTACAATCTTTGTCAGCGTAACAAATGCTATCGATATCATGCACTAACTTTGAATTTCGGTCATGGTTGGCCCATGCTACAGTAACCTGGGGTCACCTACCTTAACCACCAGACCAAAAGTCGATAATGACCCAAAAGTTTCAGAGTGTCATACTTTGTATAAATAATGACTTTTCACAACTTTTGGGCCAAATCCAAGACTATGACTTAAATTCTATTGCACTCGTATACAGGACTCTGCTCGAATATTACAGAGACGTTGCCTTAAACGAAGTAGGATTGGCGAGGAGTATACCTACCTTTTCCATTACTTTCCATCCTCGAAGCGGTATTGACGGTGTCTCCAAAGAGACAGTACCTTGGCATAGACAGTCCTACAACCCCAGCCACACATGGTCCTAAGAAGTCAAAGATTCAAATTTCAAAGGTCAAAACTACCTGAGTTGACCCCAAATCTCATTTGAACCCGTTCCAAAGGTAGAAACTGAATTCGAAAGTTTTGGATGTACTCCCTTATGAGAAGACACATATCCACAATTTCCTTAATGTGGTTGAATCCATTCCGTACAGGTAATCCAGAAACACATAAATAACCGTCACCGATTGCTTCAACCTGAAGGAAATTGCCTAACTAAGAAAAGTTTTCAACGAAACCTTGTAAACATCATGCTGTTCAATTATGTTATCAAAATTGCTGTAAAGTTCATTTAGTAAACTTACAACCTAAATTCTTAGACTTTACAAGTGTTTATACAAAAAATACCTGAAAAGGTGTGCATTTTGCCGACAGTTGGGTGAATTTTACAATATCCATGAACATAACTGTCACACTGTCAAATCCTTCTGGTTCGACGGTTTGACCAAGTTTGAGTTTTTCGGCTACTTGTCTGAAAAATTCAGTTTTTGTCTTTGTCAAAATTTGCCTGAAAAACTATTTTAAAGCAATTTACTTTGGTAGCATTCTGGCTAAAAGAACATCAGCTTTCTTCTTTTCAACCACAAGTTCCTTTGTTCTGTCTTCAACTTCGACTTCTAGTGTGTTAGTATAGTCTTCTAACTTGTTGAAAACGTGGTCGATTAGATTCAGCTGTAAATTTTATGATTTTGGTGAATTGTTTTTTTTAAGTACTACTTTTTCATTTGGGTAGATTGCCTTAAGAAGTTTCTTGATGTTCTCGGCGTGGGGGCGTTCTTTGGGGTCTTCTTTCCAAGAGTCCTTTACCATAACGAACTTGAAATTTTAACACGTTTATGAAAAAACGACAAAAACAGAGTTCTTACAATTGCTGGACTAAGTTCAAGATCATCTGCATCGAATTCAGGGCGAATTGGACGTACTCCACCTTTCTTGATTCTATACAGAAGTTCTGGAAATTACACTGCGTTTTCACACGACTTTCATGAAAAAAACCACATTTTCTTGTTGGCGTCGCATAACATTTTCTGGCACGTTTTTGTGCGTTTTGGATTTTTGACGTTTCAGAAAAGCTTTCGTAAGAAGTTCATCGAAAAAGCGGCTTTTCTATGTGCCGTAGTTTGCAAAAAGCCGCTATTGCCAGGATTTCAATTTTGAGGCAGTTTTTTAATAGAAAAATGCCGAAATCTTATAAAAAAAAAGCGACATTGTTTGCACTTTTCGCCTTGCCAATGTGAGTTCACTCTGGATTTCTTAAATTATACTGTATTGCAACTTCGAATTCCACGACATTGAAAACTATAATACGAGATCGCTTGAAATACTTTTAACGTTTTATAATTAATTAAAGACTAATAATTACTTTTGTAATATACGTTTCCTAACAATCAATGAAACATGTAACACATTGTACTTTAAGTAGAGTAAAAACGGAAGATCAACTTTTTCAAACCTGTTTTTTTGTCGACCTTCATTAATAAAATCTTTCAACAATAATGATTAGGTAAAACTAATTGCAACAAATCGGTATTCAGAAAATATGGTGTCAAATTATATTCCCGAAATTTGAAAACTTCTCGCAATTTGATTTTCGTTTGAGGGGAGTTACAGTACCCAAAAAATATATATATATATTGTCGTTTTCCCTATTTTTCAACCAAATCTTTACTGAATGTTTTATAACACAATCCCATAATTCGAAAAGCCTCATATTGAGAAATTATGCAGTTTTGTTTGTTGTTTAGTAGTGCAGTGGTTTAGGACTCACCATCCAAACTTTCATTTCTCTCTTTCATATTCCAAGCAGGTTTTCTATTAATAACTTCTGATGCAATAATACCAAAGGAGTAGATATCGCCAGCTTGTGATTCTCCAGGAGACCTCAGATGTTCAGGAGCTTTCCAGAGCAAAGCTAAATGATGTGTTTTTCAAAAATTTGAATTGCACGGACTTTTATCTTTGATTTTCTTTCCATTTCCAAGGGATTGCAAACCAAAGTCACTGACTTTGATCTGATACCCATCATTAACTAAACAACAACCAGAATGAAGCCTTCCATGGCATCCAATAAATGAGCTGTGGAGGTAGAGAAGCGCCTAAATTACGCGGTGAAAGTTACATTTTGACAAAACCAAACCTCGGCTAGATCGCGAATAACACAAAAGACAAAGAAACTATCTGATGTTTTGATTTGGTCATTAGAAATGAGGTCCTGCAACGAAAGCTTTTAAGTGCAACGAAAACTCTTAAAATAAATTAAGACAAGAACTAAAACGGATGCAAGTGATTCTATCGTGTGATAAAAAATACTTTGTAATTTGAATTGTTTGGTTCAAATTTAGAGCGACAAACATTCTGATTAACCAAAAGTTAATTTTTGTCTGATCAAATCGATGGAAAACAGGTTTCAAAGTTTTTTTTTAGTTTTTGCGGACTATATTTTTTATAAAAGTAATCTCGGCAGCATTTTTCCACGTCAAACGAGGAAAAATGCGAAAACCGACAATTTCAGAAAAAAATGAACAAGAAAAACACTTTGTTTTGATGTTTTCGGAATCTGTACATTTCTCTGTACATAAAATTTTCGTTGTTTGGGTTAATTTGGGATTTTCCGCTGAACATGACTAAAACACATTCACAATTTTACAAAATTACAGTACCCTATCCTAACCAAGCTCAAAAAATCAATATCGTTTCGATACTTCATAAATTTGGCTACCATAATCCGCTGAGAAAATTTATGGCCACCGTAACCCGTTCAGTTTTTGAAATCTTCACAATAATTGTGATTTGTGATTGTGAATAATCGATGGGCGGTTCAAAGCGTGGACCTGCTTATGATGTTTGCGGCCGAGGAGTGAAGCTCTCGCAGAGAGACGCAGACGGATGGAATTTTTTTTATCTCGTTAACCTTTAATGTTTGGCCAACTTGTAAATGTTTTGAATTGTGGATAAAACACACATACACACGTCACAAAGCCCTACCTGAATACTCGATCTACTACAGTACTTCCAAATGACTTTATAGTCGACTCCATCAAGTGAGACACCAATGAAGTTGTTAAGGTTAAGGTGATCAATCTTTCTCAACTGAAATGTCCCAAAGTTCTTCTGTTGACATTACGAAACCTGCCTTTATAAAGTGTTCTCCATCGTCTTCAGTAAGAACAGTAGGTTCATGTTCAGTAACCAAAACTGGATCCTTTTCCAAAAAGTAGAGATCGTAAAACTTGCTGGAGACTGTGTCATAAACACTTTTTCGGCTCTCTCCAGTAATGGTGGATGGGTCAGAACGCAGGGATGGTTTACTCAGGTGATCCCGAGGTTTCTGAATTTTCGCTTGTTTCTGGTTTTAAAATTTCAAATTACCTTTGGAGGTTGGATAAGCTTTGAAAAAGAAATTTGCCATTCAGCATTGAGACGTTGTTTTTCACGGCGCCGAGATCTAAATAATGTCAATAAAAAGATTAAAAAGAAAAACCTACTTTATTTTGAAAAAAGTCACAAAAAAGGTTATTAGTACAAAAAACATTAGTAATACAGCCCCAACAATGACAAACACAAGGTTGTCATCCCAAAACTCCCTCGGGCAATTTGTTCCAGCATATCCACAAAGCGGGCGAGAAAGTGGCCTGAATTTTCAACATTTTTGCACTTTTTAAGAAAGTTTACTGTTTTCCTCCTCGTGTGTTCCAAATTGTTGCATCTCCGCCTCCTGGACCTGTTGTGATGGACTAAAAGAAGATGATATGACTATGGAATTTTTTTTGGATTCAAAGGAAAAACAGATTGTTTTTGTGACTTTTCAACTACATGTTTTTTGCTGACAAATAAAATCGACGGTTCCATTAAAGGGATCGTCAGGGGCCTTTTCAAAAACGCATGCTAATGAAGACTTGGCAAGCATTTTGCCCATAACCGTTGGCTAAAGCGGTGTTTTGAGAAAATTATTACAATTAAAATGACTTGATTTGCATACTGTCCATTTCCAATCTGAAAAGGCCCCTGACGGTCCCTTTAGTAACAAAGATTGTCAGCATAAAATGCGATTTCGACGGCATACAGTACTCGGAGGTGCATTACAGTACTCCGACACAAACATCAACCATCAGTTTTCAGTATAACTTCTTATCTTTCAGATTGTATTTACAAAAAAATATAGAATTTGATTGTTCGTTTTTTGAAATTTGAAGGCTAATCGGCACTTTTCACCCAGTCTTATCTTGGCTTAAAATTGCCTCGCGAAACCTCCTGTCTAAAAAAAATAAAACAAAGTTGTTTGGTTTTAAAAACAATAACCGTCGTTTTTTCAAAAATAATCTTGCTCAAAATAAACTAAGTTGTTCCCAAAAGCTCTTCCAAAGAGCCTTTTTTTGCCGAAAACGCGGACAAAACAGGACACTCAATTGAAAAAAAGCCCAAATAATTGGACACACTGATATTTTCGATCATTAGCGGGCAAGGACCGCGTGAAAGTGATATTTCTTTTCAGAGCAAAACGCAGAAAAATTCTTTTTAGAGCAAAATTCTTTTAGAGCAAAATGCATAGAAATACGATTTTCAGATGTACGCGGGGAAAGCCGTTTGAACAGCGCTGCAACCTTCAGTTTTTGTTTTAAAGATTTTCCGCGCGCTCACTGGCTTTTCTTTGTCGTGTTTACCAGCTTCCATAAAATCTTACGAATCACGCCTCTTTTGTTAAACGAAGCTTAAAAATAACTGAATTTGTCCGTTCGTGAGACAAAAAAACTGGTGTAACAAAAATCGGTGTAACTTCGATTTGTAACCTTAACACTTACCGCAACAGAATCCAAAAAAGTCAAATTAAAATATCGAACTTCTTGAAATCTTTCATCAAGCCCATAAAGCATGTAATAGGAGTCTCGTGTATAATTGTCATTAATCGATACTTCACCAGTGAGGCCTAAACGGCATTAATAAAAGATTTTCCCGATTTTGAAATCACCACTAAAATCTATTTTCGTGCCACTTAAAAGTAAATCAGAATCTTTGTAGCCATTTATAGGATCTATTTCCATAGCTTTTTCCAAACTCCTTCCATATAGGTAAAATGCGTCATGAAGATGTCTTGCGAAACCGCCTGGCTGAAAAATTCAAATTTCAAATGTCATTTTAATGTTTTATTTACCTTTTTATTATCATTTTCTAAACATGCTTTGGTGTTGCAGTTAATGGGCGGCTCCCTAACTCTCGGCAGCACTTCTTCATTGAACTTTTCCAGCCAAGCTTGATCTCTCACCACCGCGTTTAAATCGATCTGAATTGAGTTTTGGATTTTATAAAAAGGAATTCAAATACCGCCAAAGTCCTTTTAGCTACTTCTTTAGCCGCTTGGTCCTTTCCATCGGTGTTGTCATTTGTGAGGTCTTCCCAAACTGGTGCGAGCCCACTTGTTGCAACTAAAATTTGAATATTTTTTTGACATAAAAAAGTATTTAAAAAGCCGTGAACCCACTTGTAAAATGTCGTGTTACCCATGTTATGGAAAAATTCGTATAATTTTGGGCGTATCCCAAAAAAAACCGCTTTTCTCTGTGTTGTCAGAACCGCTTTTTATCTAACGAAGAAGCGGTGATTTTGCAATTTTGAACTTTCCGTGTTTCATTGGTCAGCTTCAAAAGCCAGAAGCCTTATTGAACTCTCAAACTAACGATCTTCTGAATAATCTTTCTAAACGCCCAGTGAAGATGTTGAAAAAGTATCATCCTTTTTTGAATATGACACGTATCATAGGAAAAAGATCAAATTTACACAATCACAGCGCATACAACAAAATATACCTATAAACAGAATTACATGCATATTTATGAAATCACTTGCAGATAACACACGCATGGCACGCACGCACGCACGCACGTATAGTGCCCGCCAAAACTACTTCGGCGCTTTTCGGAAATTGGGGAGATTCCTTTGATGGTTGCATTCAAATTACCAATTTTTACATCAAAGTAGTACGCTACAAAAGGGGCGTGGCCGCTTTTTTGCCGAAGTACGGTTGGCGCCGAGTACACACACAGTTACGAATACTTACAGCTCATAGAACCACTCCCGGCTTGCCCTAAAAACGTAAGCTGTCTGGGAAAGTAAAAAAAAAAAGACAACCTAGGCCGGTACTCATCATTCCCAAAATGATAAAAACATATTCTTCCGATGCCATGTCATTCTCATAAGCCCGGTACATAAACTCCCTAGCTTCTAAAGGTGTGTTGAAACACAGAAGAACAACTAAATATAAACGGTTTCAAAAACCAGAAAACGATCTTACTTCTGGATCTTAACTTGGCTTCTAGCAAGATTCGATCGTAAAGGATTGGGTTGTTCCTGGGAATCTCCTTTTTGAGAACAACTGAGGCAGAGTAAACTTTTGAATCGGATAAGGCATACTTAAAGAAGAAAAGTTTATGGTTGCTAACTGTTTGTACCTCAACACCACCGACAATTCTTTTACAGTATCCCACTGAAGCAGTAGAGTAGATGAGAGAAACTATATTCCAATCATACTTCTCTAGTACTTTCGCTGTTACATATCCTAACCTACAAAGTGGTTTTGCTTTGTAGTCATTTCAAAGTCATGAGAAAGAAAACTTTGACCTACCCTATAGAATTAGGCATAATTGCGGCCATATTAGGATACTTGTTAGTGTAAGCAATTTCTGGATCCATTGCGTAACCCCAAACCATAATAAATTTATTGTAGTAGGCAGCAATCATTCCCATCATTGTAATAGCTAAGAACATTTTCGTTACCAATAGGAAACTAAACCCTACTGGCAGGGCATGGGGGTCCAATGATTACATCAACATTTTTATCTTGAATAAGGTCCATTCCTACACTGACAGCCAACGAAGGGTCACATTCCGTGTAGTTTACATGGAATCTGAAAAGCCTGCTGGTTGTGACATACGAAAAGTGGTACCGAAATTCGACATCAAGCAAATGGTTTTGGCTTCGAAGATATTCCAGTGCTAAAGGAATGGCTCCGCCGCAAACAGAAAATCCGATATTGTCTTGCTGTGTCTCCTCAACCGCTACTACTCCGACGTTTACCTAAAAAATTGAGTGTGTGAGTGTGTGAGTGTGTGAGTGTGTGAGTGTGTGAGTGTGTGAGTGTGTGAGTGTGTGAGTGTGTGAGTGTGTGAGTGTGTGAGTGTGTGAGTGTGTGAGTGTGTGAGTGTGTGAGTGTGTGAGTGTGTGAGTGTGTGAGTGTGTGAGTGTGTGAGTGTGTGAGTGTGTGAGTGTGTGAGTGTGTGAGTGTGTGAGTGTGTGAGTGTGTGAGTGTGTGAGTGTGTGAGTGTGTGAGTGTGTGAGTGTGTGAGTGTGTGAGTGTGTGAGTGTGTGAGTGTGTGAGTGTGTGAGTGTGTGAGTGTGTGAGTGTGTGAGTGTGTGAGTGTGTGAGTGTGTGAGTGTGTGAGTGTGTGAGTGTGTGAGTGTGTGAATGTGTGAGTGTGTGAGTGTGTGAGTGTGTGAGTGTGTGAGTGTGTTAGTGTGTGAGTGTGTGAGTGTGTGAGTGTGTGAGTGTGTGAGTGTGTGAGTGTGTGAGTGTGTGAGTATGTTGGAACCACACAAATCACAACTTACTATCTGTTTCACTTTTTGACTCAAAACCGAAGTAAAATAGTACAGTAGGAAAATAAAAATCTGCATTTTCAGGACAACGTGTGTTGTGTCCGCCTGGAAAACGCAATGGTTGTGATTTGTGTTTAACTTTGAAATCCCGTTGATTAACTATGTTGCAAAGTCATGTTTTAGACAAATGTACATTTTCACGGCTTCTTCCGTGTAAACTGCAAAGAACACAAGTGCATGTTCAGAAATCCACTAGTGCAATTTAATTCAAATGTTTTCCTGTGCACGTTCACCAACCACTTTTTAGACATTTATTATGCATTTCACATTACGACTCCTCAGCTTTCATAGTAGTCTGTCTTGAATAATGTCTGTAGAGGGGTTCTTCAACTATATAGTCATCAACACTTTTTTGTTCCACTCTTTCTTCTGACAGTTGGGGAGAAAGAATTGCTTTGACGGCGGTTGAGCTTGGAGGCGTGTTGCCTCTGACACCGGTTCGCCCGATCACCCAAAATGTTTCCATCACTCCCTTTCCCTAAAACAAAATGTGGGTTGGCCTTTTTTCACCTTTCCAACCTTAATTATGACGTCACCACGAGATTCCGTTGCGTATTGTCCTGGGAAGTGATCTACTAAAGTGCTGTGAGCGATTGCTGACATGTGGATGTGGTCGGCTGAAAGCTTTATTTTTCAAAAGCGCATTTTTTGCATTATAGCTTTTTTTTCTAAACGGAAGCGTCTTGTTAATTGCGTTTGCTACTTCGCCTCCTACTATTACCAGCGTATCCCCCGCCTGTTATACGATTGTCACACGCCACCTTTACGATATCTTGAATGAACGTTTTCGGCAGGATGCAGATTTATATAATTCGTTGTATATTGACACCTCGTTTCTTTTTTGTAAAAAATTGCAAACTTGGTTTTTTCTGAAATACAAACTTGGTCGGATATTGTCATGCACTGACCTAAAATTTCAGCTTGATACGTTAATTTCTACGGTATCTTTTCATCTTTTTCGAAAATCAGGTGTTACATACGTATAATACTTGCCAACTGCCCTTTGACTAGAAATATCCTGACTTGCGCATCTAAGTGAATGCGCAAGTGTGACAGATATACTAGTTCATGTTTTTTTTTTGCATAAATTCATAAATTTCTTTTGAAAGATATACTGATTGGTATTTCTCCCCAACTTTACTTTACGAACAAAATCGTCTTTTTTGTCTGCACAAAGGTAGAAATTGCAATTCGTTCCATACCTCAACCGATAAATCGATTTGTTCCTGGGATTTTAGGATATTATAGTCAAAAGCTCCAACAAACCGAAAGTGAAGCAGAATCGGTCCATTAAAAATAGACATATGTTATTTTGTGAATGAAATCAACCAATAAAGCACTTTATCGTCTGATTCCAAAACTGGTGCGAGATCTACCCGTCCTGTCGGTTAAAAACGAAAATTATTAAAATTTTTGGAAATCACCAACGCAACACAAAACTTGACCAAAGCAATGTTTGTTCAAAGAAAACTTAATTTTCTACCTTTGCCACTGCTCTAATTATGTGGCAAATTAAATTCCAGAAACTTTTGCAAGCAGCCTAAACCCTAATGTCTACAGTAAAATTGTTTTTACTGGGAAAACTGAAAAACACATCCAATATGTAGAGATTTTGCCCATTCTCACTCTTGGCCAAATCATCTTTTTTACTCGAAAACGCAAATCTAACCAAGTGTTTATCGACTTTAGTTGGTGCGCCGAAGAAAAAAAAACAAATTTTTAACCGACCGCACTTGGCACGCCGCATGCAGCGAGCAAGTCTCTATTAGTGTACTAAAACCGAATATAAAGTGAACCCTTTCTCACTGATTGTAACCTAAGTTTTTACCCACCTTTTCCATTGCTTTCCATCCTCGAAGCAGTATTCACAGTGTCTCCAAACAAACAGTACCTTGGCATTGACAAGCCTACAACTCCAGCCACACAGGGTCCTAAAAATTTCTACTTTTGTGCGAAAATGCCATGTTTACCTGAGTTAACTCCAAATCTCAGCTGAACCCTCTCCCTGGGAAGATGTGCAATTCGATAATTCTGCACGTACTCCCTAATAATTATACACATATCTACAATTTCTTTTATGTGTTTGAATCCATTTCGGGCAGGTAGACCGGAAACACACAAATAACCGTCTCCAATTGATTCAACCTAAAGCAAAACGGACGTCTGATTAAAAATATTATTGTACCTTGTAAACGTCATGCTGTTCAATTATGTTATCAAAGTTACTGTAGAGTTCATTTAGTAAATTTACAACCTAAATTATTACAAATTACTTAATTTTGTTTGATAAAATTACCTGAAATGGGGTGCATTTTGCAGACAGTTGGGTGAATTTCACAATATCCATGAACATGACTGTCACATTGTCAAAACCTTCTGGTTCCACAGTTTGGCCGAGTTTTAATTTTTCAGCTACTTGTCTGAAAAGAATGAAACTTTTTAAGCGAAGGCAAAATATCTGGGTGAATCAACCATTTCTTCCCAAAATATTGATTCATTTCCAAAAGTATTGTATTTTTTTTAGATTTCGGTTGAAACCTCCAAAAACGATTAGTAAAGATATCTAACGCGTCATAACAATATAGTAAATATCAATTTTTTAAAAGAACCAATTTCCACGCTTTTGCAAATATAACGGTAGATTCACAGTGTATTCATAAAAAATGATTGTTCGTTTACACCGAAAACAACACAAACAAAAAAGAACACACAACAAAAATGCACAAAAAAGTACACACAAAAATGACAATAACTCGACGGGTAAGGTCATATAGCAATTTTAACTCGAAAGATATTTTACAGACAGCAATTAGCTATCGAATGATACATAACTCCTGAAATAGCCGTCTGACATTTTATTTGCTAATTTTTGTAGATATTGTTTCCCATTCGGTTAAAACTAGCGAAACCTACAGTTAATAAAACAACAGCGATCTCCCAAAAATTTATAAAAACTGATTAATTCACTAATTTCAAGTCTTTAACGAGACCAAAGGCTTGGCAGACAACTTATATACAACTGTGTTCTGGAGACCACTGTTGGAAAAATCATTTCGTCTTTAAAGGGACAGTCAGGCGGGTTTTACAACATTCGCTCAGTTACGAGAGAAAAATTCGCTGATCATGAAAATATAAATGACTTTGGGTCTAAAATTTACCGTTTTTGAAAAATACGCTACAAAGTCGTCAAAAACGGGTCTCCGTCTACAGATTTGTAGACGGGAAGTACGCCCTGCCTGTCCGGCATTTACGAGGCACGCTAATGAGCCGAATTGCATTTTAATTGGCTGAGAGAGCGGAGAAAACGAGGAAAGTGCGAGACAATTTAGCATAGTTAATTCGCATAATTTCCGACCGTATCCGATCGAAAATGAAACGAAAAACAGCCTTACTGCCCCTTTAAGAAAAACATTTTTCTCTGCCATTCGATGTAAAATGTTTCTTACTTCGGAAGCATTTTCGAAAGAAGAATATCAGCCTTCTTCTTCTCAGCAACAAGTTCTTTAGTTCTGTCTTCTACTTCTATCTCCAAGGTACTCGTGTACTCCTCCAGTTTGTTGAAAACATGGTCGATCAGGTTCAGCTAAAACTGCAACATGAACTTTTCCCCCTAAAGTCACCTTTTCGTTTGGAACAATGGATTTTAGAAGTTTTCGAATGTTTTCGGCATTAGGGCGATCTCCGGGTTCTTCGTTCCAGCAGTCTTTCACAAGGGCGTACTAAAAAAGAGTGTTATAAAAACTTAAAAAAGAAAAGAAAAATACAATTGCTGGGCTTAATTCAAGGTCGTCGGCGTCTAATTCCGGGCGCATCGGACGCATTCCTCCTTTTTTGATAAGGTAGAGAAGTTCTGAAAATGATTGAAATTTCTTTGTAACTTAAAATTTCAAATGTTGAGAATCACTCCTGCGCCTTCTTTGGTTAACAGAGATGTCAGCGTATCTCAGCATCGTTTTTCATTGATTTCAACATGTTTTCGGAGCCGTTTGTACCACATTGTGGCGCAAAACAACCACAGTGTTTATGTATTTTTAAGGTGTATGGGTTTGTACGATTCCTAAATAAATTTTCCAAAAGCAACTTATCATCTTCAGATAATAGCCAAACTTTTGCTAATTGACCCCGAAATCTGATTGTAAAAACTGGCAGAGATATCCTGATTCAAAAAGAAGTGAATGAAAAACAAATGCATTTGAATAAGAAAATAGATGGGGTGGACGTATACTTTTTGACCGCACTGTATAAGGCGCTTTTAGAAAGAGAAGCCTTTTGTTTTAAACACGCGTTTTCTTGTAAATTGTATACTCACCATCTAAACTTTCATTCCTTTCCTTAACCTTCCACGCTGGCTTCCTGTTGATGATCTCAGAAGCAATAATCGCAAACGAGTAGACATCACCAGGTTGTGATTCTCCAGGAGACCGAAGATGTTCCGGAGCTTTCCACAACAAAGCTAAAACGGTTTCGAGAAATTTCCACGTGGCCTACTTTTATCTTTAATCTTCTTCCCATTACTTAGCGAGTGCAACCCAAAATCGCTGACTTTCACTTGCCACCCGTCGTTCACCAAACAACAACCGGAATGAAGCCTTCCATGACAGCCAATAAACGAGTTGTGAAGGTACAAAAGTGCCTGAATTACGCTGTGTAAGTTAGATTTTGTTTCAAAACCTCCGCCAGGTCGCGAATAACACAAAAGACAAAGAAACTATCGGCTGTGTTCATATTTCCACTCGCTATTATGTCCTAAACACACGTTCAAACTATGACGTAAAAGCACCGCATACCTGTAAACTCGATCTACTACAGTACTTCCAGATTACTTTGTAGTCTACTCCATCGAGAGAAACGCCGATGAAGTTGTTCAAATTAAGGTGGTCAATCTTTCGCAACTGGAATGTTCCAAAGTTCGTATGTTGACACCAATTAGAAATAATTGTAATTCCCACGACAAAACCTATGAATTCTACCTTGCCGTTGACAGTGATCAAGAAAATCGATTTCGATTTTAGGGCGGGACACTGAATCGAGGTGCTGTAACTTCAACGAACTTTAAAAAACATTTGTTAGAGGTATGAAATCAAATTGAAAACGAAAATGGTGAGGAACATAAGCAACAAAATTTTCTCGAAACAAAGGGAGCCCCTTATTTTCTGATATCAATGCCCGTTCCACTACCACTCGAAGGGTCACGAGTTCGATCCTGCCCCGGGTCAACCCAGCCTACTACGCTTCGGCGATGGTACAATGGGTAGTAGACGAGTCTACGAAAGTAATACGCCTGGAGAAGTCGGTGGTTTTCCGCAGGTTTTCCGCAGCAATTAATTTGTGTAAAAGTTATGTAAAAAATTAAATTACAACCTTTGGTGGTTGCAGGCACTACAAACCTTGATATGGGGGAAACTTCACTTTTACTTTTTTACAGTACCTAAGCGATCAAATACAGTACTCAAAAACCAAATTCGATTCGACTTTTTTTATGTTGTGTGTGAGAGAGGTCTCCTAAAAACGTTTCGATCAATTTGAAGCAGGTTTGAATGCCTTTTTTGTCTTTATCGAACACCTTAGAAGACTTACCTTAATAAAGTAGTCTCCATCTTTTTCGTTAAGCACTGTTGGTTCGTGTTCAGTAACCAAAACTGGATCCTTCTCCAAAATGTAGAGGTCATAGAATTTTGCGGCTATAGTATCATAGACACTTCGGCTGTCACCAGTTATGGTGGAAGGGTCCGAACGAAGAGAAGGTTTACTCAGGTGGTCCCGTGTTTTCTAAATTTATTTGTGTAAAAGTTATGTAAAAAATTAAATTACAACCTTTGGTGGTTGCATTAACTTTGAGTAAGAAATCTGCCATTCAGCATTGAGACGCTGTTTCTCCAATTTACGAGACCTGAAAAAAACTGTTAGTTGATAGTTCATAAATGTATCAAACCGAATTGTGAAAAAGACCACAAAGGCGATAATTATGAGCAAAACTGCAACAAGTGCTGCTCCGACCACGACAAAGATTAGATTCTGTTCCCAGAATTCCTTTGGACATGTGGTTCCATAGTACCCACAGATTGGGCGAGCTAGTGGCCTAAATAGCTTTAAAGTTTTAGAACTTTGAAGAATTTACATTTTTCCTCCTCTAGTGTTCCAAATACTAGCATCACCTCCACCAGGGCCAGTGTTCATTGTCTGAAAAGATTACACTTTTAAAATGTAAAGTTCAAGATATTTTCTTTCTGAATTTGGTGGGCTTCGGCCGCCTCAGGGCCGCATACTGAGTTAGACGGCCGGCTTTTTAGCTGCAGGGTCACATTGCGGCCTCATCAATCGATATTTCGATTATCGATCAAAATATCGATTTTGGAAATGGATCTCTTGGAATATTACGTTTCAATTTTAGCCCGGTGGCAGATTTAATGTTCACGTGACTTCATCGCCCGAGACGCTCCCGCTGGATGACGTCATCGATCGATAATCGAAATATCGATTGATGAACCACCACTGGGGGTGATTAATGGTTAACTGATGACAGATTTTCGTTACGCAGAAAAAAACAAAGACAGACTAAAGTTTTTAGAGAAAATTGTATTTTGGAGTAGTAATCAGCTAGAGAAAACAATTGTTTTTCATTCTCAATGAAATTTTTTCCGATTTTATTTCACATTTGCGCTCGTAGAAACTGGGAAATAAACTATACTTGCAAGGGTAAAAAACTTTTTTGACTACCATTAAAAATATAAATTCCTGACAACTTTTTTTTTTGAACAGTGCGCTTTTTTACCCGGGATGCTTCAGTGTTTTGGCTTTTGATCTATGAATTCAAGACTTACAGCAATCGAATTCAGGTATGTCATGTTAAAATACGCAATTTCTTCAAACTTCGAATTCAATCCGTAGAGTAAATAGATTGGATCTCTTGTGGTGTTAGAGTTAATGTTAACGTCTCCAGTCAGTCCTAAAAATCGCTGTTGAAATAAGTTTAGGTAAAATCGATAACCGTTAAATTTCATCTGAACGTTGTTTTGAAGCAAATCCGGGTTGTTGTACCCATTTACAGGATCAGCTGCAATCGATTTTTCAAGACTTCTCCCATACAAGTAAAAAGCGTCGTGTAGATGACGAGAAAAGCCACCGGGCTGAAAAAAAAGCTTTTTAAATGAAAAAATCTATTGATTACCTTTTTGTCAGAATTTCCCAGACAAGCTGGAGTTTCGCAGAACAATGGATCTTGTCGAACTCGGGGAACCACTTCATTATTGAATTTCGTAAGCCAATCTTGGTCCTGTACCATTGAGCTTAAATCGACCTAATTTAGGTTTTAGCTACAAACTGAATATTAGGATTACCACTAGAGCTCTTTGAGCAGCTGCCTTCGCTGAAGCGTCTTTACCATCTTTGTTTCCGTTGCTGAGATCCTCCCAAAACGGTGTTAGACCGCTTGAGGTAACTGAACCGGAAGCTGTAGAAGTAGATAAAAGATTGGAAAGAAACAGTTTTTCTGATTTAAAAAAAGTTAACTTTCGATTCTATATTTGTAAAATGATATTAAAGATGTAAGCACAGCTGTCTCTAAGTTGTAAGCACAGCTGTCTCTAAGTTGTAAGCACAGCTGTCTCTAAGCGGAAATGGCGAGTGCCCATGATCTCACGCACTTGCAAAGTTTTTTTTATGCAGTTCTGCAGTTTTTTATAGTTTGTGTTTGCATTTTATCTATTGAAGCTAAAAGTTCCCTGTTTTCCGATTGACTTTCTGAGATTTTCCACAAGTCTGATTTGTAATCCTGAAGCCCCAATTCCCTGTTGAAGTTAATTTTCATCAAAATTCAAACATCACATGCTCTATTTCTGAACTATTTCCTTGATGAAATCGCAACGTGTATTACGTCAAAGCAATGTTACTGAAAATAGTCGAAATATTAGTTTTAAAAATGACGCAATTTTTTCATGAATTGGACATCTTTCTGTATTTTGAAACACAGCTAAAATAACATTGCGCATACAGTTGTTCTGGTTCGTTTTTTTTTGTTTTTTTTTAAAAAGACATTTTGCTTTCTTCCAAAAGATAACTTTCGATGTGAGTTAGAAGCGACCGAAACGGACCAGGGTTTTTATGAAATTTTTAACAGAAGTAACACTACGTGGGGTAGGTAGAAATTTAGTTGTCCTGTCAGCATCAAAGGACGGCAAAGTTATAAAAAAATCTTTTTTTTAATTTGAAAACTAGTGACTAACATAGAAAAACTGCTGTTCTTCGACTTTCTGGCAGGATCAGTTACTTTTGTTGAAAAGGGCATAAAAATAACCTTTAAAGTTCTATCACACTTAACAAAATTATCCCTACTGTCGTTTTACATTTCTTCTTGTGCGCACTCACATGGTCGTTACCGTTGTGAAAACCGTTTTTAAACTATTTCATGGCCAGTCTTATTGGTTTGAGTATTTCTACAGACTCTATAGTTAGCTTAAAAAAAACCTAACTACTCTATGAAGGTAAGAGATAGTAGGTCGTTTACGAACACTGTTGAGAAATTAATCGGTAATCAGCTAAAATCAATCAATTATCAGCTAATCCAGCCCCTGTCAATCGATATCTCGATTATTGATCGGCCCCAGGAGGTTCCGACGGTGAATCATCGATGACATCACGTGACCTTTAAAATTGTTCGTAGGCGACACCTTTTGGAGAATTCCACGGTTACCGATTTTGCAAACACAATTTTTTACGGCCTTCAATTTTATATACATTTGAAACTTTAAACTCACACGACGTCGTTCCAGTCCCTGTTTGACCTGAAACCTTAAAACTGTTTACAATCAACAAGAAACCCACCAAATCCGGTGCTTTTCATAGAAAGGATCAGAAAGACGAATTCATCGTTGGCCATCCCGCTGTCGTAAGCTCGATAGAGAAATTCCCTGGTTTCCGTAGCTGTGTTGAAACACAGAAGGATAACTGAAAAACAAATCAAGCTGAAACTTGAAATTGAATTACTTCGAGATCTCGATTTAGCATCTTGAAGCAGATTTGTATACTGTGCCGGATTATTTACAGGAATTTCTTTTTTCAGCACAACAGAAGCCTGATATGTGCTTGTATCTGCTAAAGCCATCTGTACAAAATATATATATAAAAATAAATGTAAAAAATAGAAGTACCTCAGTTCCACTCATCAAGTTTCTACAGTAACCGACGGAAGTTGTAGTGTAGATCATAGAAACCCGATTCCAGTCATACCGCTCCAACACTTTCATAGTAACGTAACCCAAGCTAAAATAGGGTGAAAATGAAAAAGTACCGTATACCTAATTGAATTTGGCATGATTACGGTCATAGTGGGGTACTTGTCCATGTAGCCGAATTCTGGGTCCATTGCGTAGCCCCAGATCATAATGAACTTCCTGTAGTAGGTGGCAAGCATTCCCATCATTTTTATAGCTGGAAAAGGCATATCTCACTGGTTTTATCACATTTTTTGGCACACGATTTCGCCTACGCCTACATGGCTTATAACCTTCTAAATGATGATTTTCTTTTACAATTGGTTTTTACACGTTTGCAGGACTTCAAAAAAGTAGTTACAAATACTCGAGGGCAAAAACGGCTCATCTTGAAATTACCAACTTGCGCTAGAGTAGAAGTGTACGTTGTTCAGTTGAAAGGCGGCACTCCAACCGGCAAGAGACTACTTGTTGATGTAAAAAGAATGTAAAAAAAAAAACTTGATAATGCACAAATACTGCCCTAACCTTAGAAATAGCAAGATTTTGGTCGGTATAATTAGGATGCGATTTCAATTATGGTGCAGCAACCCGAGTGGGCGTCCTTCAAGGCGATTTTTGAGGATGATGGGTGCCCGAAAATTTTTTGGTGAAATGAGAAAAAATTAGCAATTGTAGTGAAAACTAACAATAAAATAGCCGCTAAGGACACTTTGACGGTTTACATGTGCTACACCCCAAAAAATCGAACAAATAGGCTTTTTTGATGTTTCTCAAACCTTTTATGGATGAAAACCTTTAATTACAAATTATATTAAAATAACTTTATCTAGCTTTTTTAATTGACCGCTTTTAATTTGGTTCACGTTGAAACGAGATATAGAAAAGCCTGGATATATAAAAGCCTGAGCGACATAGTTAGTTTTGGCTACAGTAACCCAACAGACAGGAAAACAGTTTTAAAATGTTTTATTAGGCCTATAATCAATATTTTATCAGTGTAAGGTATATTGGAAACGAAAAAGTCTTCTGTGTCACAAGTATCTCGAGCCTAATAAAAATCGCGTCTTAAATCGACGAAAAATTTCACTTTACAACAGTCGCGCGATACGCCGGCGGAAATATTATGTTAATCTTGCAGATGCAGAGAAAAACGACTTTTTACCGCAGATGCTCGTTTGGCGGCAGAAATAAAAGGCATTTTCCTCATAATGGGGAACAGATAAATTCAACATTTATACACTCCATTGCATAAACATATAGGTAACCCGTTTTTCAATCAAAATATGCAAATGAGGCTATTTTTTCCAGAATAGAAATGTTTTAGGCGATTCTGGTAGTCGATTCGTATTTGGAGCCAAATTTTCACTTTGATATTCACATGTAGGCGGGAGGTATTCAAATTTTTTTCGAAAATTAGGTGTTGCAACGTCATCACAGGCAGTTTGGGCATTCTTGAAAAATTCTGAGGAACTTTTTTTGTTTTTTATTTTGACCCTATGCAAAATTTGGGAGTGAAAATTGGGAGTCGAGCGCCAGAATATCCTAAAAATTTTCAATTCTTTGATAATCTTGGCCTAATTTGCATATTTTGATCGAAAACCGGTGTGTCTATATACTTATGCAACAGAATGTAAACGCAATCAATAAGCAATGAAACTTAAATTTAACTATACTCTTCGCCAAATCTACTTCGGCCAATTTGACTGCGTACATGGCCTATATTGCACCCTTTACTTTAGCCACTACATAAAAACACTGGCCCGTTGTTCCGAAGTAGTTTTAGCACGACCTATAGCTTTTTTTGAAAATTAAAAGTCGAAAAAAGCGACAAAATGTTTTCTAAAATGCATGTTTTCGCTCAGTCGTGGTGTTGTGGGTCCGGAGCACAATCATATCGTTGTTTAAGGGTTAGATTTAGTAATCTAGGACTCAAGCTTCGAGAAAAAACACCACATTTAAATAAAATTACAGTACCCTACCGTAACCCAGGAACATCGATTTTGCCCTAAAAATTTCAAAATGACTAGAACAATCCATAGAATGGTTCTTGAACAAATTTGAAATTTCCGAGATCTATTATCTAACACAGTGGTCTGCTCAAGTTTTCCAGAGCCGCTGTTTTTATAGCCTAGCAAACGCTTTTCGCTTTTTCACCCAACATACACAGATACCTTTGCATATTTGATTATGCAGTCATTATATATGCAGGTGGTAAAACATTCGCTAAACCCCAAAAACTTGTTGAGCGAGTGAAATTCACAAACTTTTTCGTAACTCACTTGCAGGGCAAGCTGGTCCAATTATTGCGTCAACTTTTTTCTCCTTAATGAAGTCAATTCCAACACTTACAGCTAGGGCAGGATCGCATTCCGTGAAGTTATAGTAAAACCTAGATTAGAGTTTGGTTCATTAATTCATTAAACAAACTTGAAGTCTACATCTAACAAGTGTCCTTGTTTTCTTAGATAGTCTAGAGCTAGAGGGATAGCGCCTCCACATACAGAAAAACCAATGTTTGCCTGTTCCTGTTGTTCTACAGAGGCAACTCCGATTGTAATCTGAAGCATGCTTTCAGCTTTTGAGTAACCTTAACATGTATAACTTACCACTCTCTTAGCCTGTTGCCCTAGTGTTAAAAGTAGGCCTTGTAATAGTAATAGTACTAGAGAGACCAACATTTGAACAAGCTCTCGTCACGGAAGATTAAGCAGTTCTGACAAATCTGCGAAATCTTAGTTCAAACTGATTAACTTTGTTGCGCGGCCGGCGTTTCGTCGATTTTGCGGGGTGAATCTACACATATTTACGCTGAAAAGGCTTCTTTCTCCACTGAACTAATTCCGATTTCATAATTTCAAAGTGTGGAGGATAAGGAAGTACTTCAACAAAGAACTTCTGAAGGGCACACACTCGAACACTCACACACTCACACACTCACACATTCACACACTCACACACTCACACACTTACACACTCACACACTCAAATCAATAACCGAGCCAAGAACATTTATTGAACTGTTGCGACGGATTCAATTTTCTTCAGCTTTCATAGTAGTTTGCTTTGAATAGTGTCTATACAGTGGTTCTTCAATAACATAGTCGTCAACACTTTTTTGCTCCGGTTTCTCAAAAGATGACTGCGGAGAAAGCACCGATTTGATGTTCATACTCGGCGATGAATTGGAATTGCCCCCATTGGCGCCTGCTCGACCAATTACCCAAAATGTTTCCATAACTCCCTTTCCCTAAAAAACCATTTGCTAAAAAAACTGTGAAACAAACCTTGATAATAACATCTCCCCTGGATTCTGTAGCATATTGTCCTGGGAAGTGATCGATAAGGGTAATGTGAGCAATGGCAGACATATGGATGTGGTCAGCTGAAAAACGAATTTTGCTAATTGTTTCCAATTTTCATCCAATCTTTCAGCTAAAGAAATTTTCACTCCCTGCTCGAGAGATAAAATATCATGGCCTTTCAAACCAAGGTTTTGAAAAGTAATGTGATTTTCATTTTCTAAGCTTCACTGAAACCATACGGGGAAAACAAGAAGGTGGCACTAATAAGAAAACTGATTAAGAAGCAGGCACTGTATCTCTCGAGCTGGGGGAGTTTAATTGCCTTTGATAAATTGGTCAATTATTAGGATTTTGGTCAATAAATTGGAATCTGACCTAAAGTGTATAAATACAATCAATATTAGCAAAGAATCAGCAAATAAATCAATATGAAAAGACAAACGCTGACAAATACAAATAAACTTTCTAAACTGACAAATGTTGTGAGATACAAAAATTTTCATCGTTTTTAGCAGACTTTCAAACTAGTTTCTTTATTGAAAAAGCTAAAGTGAATTTTCAAAATCATCTTTTATGATTTTCCCGCTAACACGAAAATAAAAATGTCTAGTAATACGCGAAAAACCGCGAGTAAAACGGAATCTTAAATTTTTATCGGTTTTGGCTTGTGCGCGCGGTGCGCAATTTTGATTACTTAGGCTAAGCAGAAAATTTTTTTTTTAAACATAGATGTTTTAAAGTTATTAGAAATATGACCTACCCTTTCCGTTGCTTTCCATCCTTGAAGCAGTATTCACAGTGTCTCCAAACAAACAGTACCTTGGCATTGACAAGCCTACAACTCCAGCCACACAGGGTCCTGAAATTGAAATTCAATTTTAAATCGGAAAGCGCACGCAAAACATTCAATGCAATTTTTATATACGTAATTGTCTCATTCTCCTGATTCAGCAAAGAGTTCATTTTAACTTTTTGGAGCATTATGAAGCGAAATTTTCGTCCCCGAAGTTTTGGCAAAAAGGTCTGGCGTCTCTCGATTTTTCACGTTCTTTCGCTTCTCTCTGCCGTGTAACCGTGCACTTTTTCATTGTTTGGCCGTGTAAACGTGCACGGTTGCAGTCGAACATATGGAATAGGGGAACCTTTTCAGTAGCACTGAAACGGTATTATTTCAACGATGGCACTTTTTGAAAGATTTCAAAAATCAATTTTACGAAATGTCTATGTTGAAACCTTTGCAAATTTTTCTTTGGTCGGTGTAAGCACAACCTTCCTACCTGAATTGATCCCAAATCTCTGCTGAATCCTCTCATTCGGAAGATGAGAAATTCGAAAATTTTGAATATACTCCCTAATAATTATACACATATCCACAATTTCTTTAATGTGCTGGAATCCGTTACGTGCAGGAAGGCCCGAAACGCATAAGTAACCGTCTCCTATCGATTCAACCTGAAATAAAACAGACATTAGACTGAAAATGTGAGATCCTACCTTGTAAACATCGTGCTGTTCGATAATATTATCATAGTTGCTATACAATTCATTTAATAGATTTACGACCTTAAGACTTTATTTTTAAAGAAAATTTTAAGCTTTACCTGAAAAGGTGAACATTTAGCAGCAAGTTGGGTAAATTTCACAATATCCATGAACATAACTGTAACACTGTCAAAGCCTTCTGGTTCTACAGTTTGGCCAAGTTTCAATTTTTCAGCTACTTGCCTGAAAACCAAATTTTACAAATTTCGAGTTTTTCAATACTTAGGAAGCATTTTGGACAACAGAGTGTCAGCTTTCTTCTTTTCAACCACAAGTTCTTTTGTTCGATCTTCAACTTCGACTTCCAAAGTACTTGTGTACTCCTCCAATTTGTTGAAAACATGGTCAATAAGGTTTAGCTGAAATTTTGGTTGTTTTACATTGTGGACAAGAAGGGTACCTTCTCGTTGGGAACAATGGATCTCAACAGTTTCCTAATGTTTTCGGCATTTGGGCGGTCTCCAGGCTCTTCATTCCAACAGTCTTTTACAAGAGCGTACTAAATCATTTGTCGTAAATATTCTAATGAGAATAATTAAATATGGTAATTAAAGAAAATTTGAAACTTACAATGGCTGGGCTTAATTCGAGGTCATCTGAATCGAATTCTGGGCGAATCGGTCGCATGCCTCCTTTCTTTACCAAGTAGAGAAGTTCTAAATACTTTGATTGTTTGAGAGAAAGAATCATAGAATATAAATTTTCTCAGGGCTTCGCAGATCCCCTGGGCGCGCGCATCCATAAGGACTCGGTGTCGCCGCAGATTCCTCAGCAACTGAATGTCTTTGGCTTTTCTCATTTAAATTTGATATAGTTTCTAATTTGAATCCAATTAAACTAAATAGTTTGTATAGCTGTCTAAAAAACCAAAGTTTAAAAACCGGCGCGTTCGGGGTAGTTACAGCGCCTTGGAAGTGAAATTTTCGAGTCATTCACACCAAAGTGGACATGATACATTTTAATTTAACTTACGAATAAAAAAAACGCAGTTAAAGCATATCACGAGACAGAAAATAACCCTTGTCGACAATTTTTAACAGTTATTTTGGGTTTGAAATCGTTAAAAAAGATAGTCGTCAATATTTTTCTAAACTAAAATGTTAATTAAAAATGAGTTGAGATTAATTCTGCCTCTCTGAAAATTAAATTTGCAACCGATTAACTTGTACTCATTTTGAAGTTTGGAGTAGATTGAAAATTAAGAAGTACCCTTAAGACACTTCTTCTTACCCGGTTCAAGAAATCGATGACAACTAAAACTTTTCACAGACGAAAACAAAAACCAACCATCTAAGCTTTCTTTTCGCTCCTTCGCATTCCACGCAGGTTTTCTGTTGATAATTTCCGATGCGATTATGGCAAAGGAGTAGATATCACCAGCTTGCGACTCCCCTCCAGACCTCAAGTGCTCGGGTGCTTTCCATAGAAGCGCTAAACCAATTCTTAGCTATTTTTGAATTAGTGTGGTTACCTCTATCTTTAACTTTCTTTCCATTGCTAAGCGAGTGAAGCCCAAAATCGCTAACTTTCACTTGCCATCCGTCATTCACCAAGCAACAACCTGAGTAAAGTCTTCCGTGACAGCCGACAAATGAACTGTGGAGGTAGAGAAGTGCCTAAATTTCGCTGTGTAAATTACTTTAGGCTTTGAAAACCTCAGCTAGGTCTCGAATGACACAAAATACAAAGAAGCTATCGGCAGAGTTATTCATGTTTCCAGAAGCAATGAGATCCTAAAACGAAACATAGAAGGAAATGCTAAATTTTACCTGTAAACTGGAACGACTGCAGTATTTCCAAATGACTTTGTAGTCCACGCCGTCAAGTGAAACACCGATGAAGTTGTTCAGATTGAGGTGGTCTATTTTTCGTAACTGAAATATTTAGAATGGCCAAATTTTTTATTTAAAATATGTTTTTGTCTGCTGCACCATAAAATGTGCTCATTTTAAAAAAATCCATCATTCAAGTGTACTGTTTTATCATTGTCGTAACGACTTTATTAAATGGCTCGTCATGGGTTTTTTTTTAAATCGCATGCTAATGAAGACTTGGTAAGTACTTTGGGCATAACCGTTGGCTGCAGCGGTGTTTGGAAAAAATCCAATTAAAAGGACTTTTACATATGGTTCATTTTCACTTGGAAAAGGCCCCTGACGGTCCCTTTAAGTTGTTACTCAAGTGAAATCGATTACAATTATGTACACAACTGCTCATTTGGCTTTCTAACAATTTCGAATGAAGAAAGCGGCGTTCCAACGCCGCGAATAGCGATAAACTTTATGCTCTGGTAATTACGCGTTCTGTCTCGCGACCTCCAGTTGTCCCCGTTTATGACCAACGCCCTTCGTTGCGGGACCGTGCACCTAAAATCCTTGAAGCTGCCAAACTTAGGTTTGCCTGTTGGGGATGACTGTAGAAAAAAAGATTGGCAAATCATTTTAAACATGAAATGACAGGCATCGTAATCAGCGCATAGATAGGTTTGGCTAGTTTACTTCGCCAAACGAAATGTAAAAAAAAAATAAAGCAACATAATAATGTGGCACGGAATGCTATTACTGTTATTATAACCGTTTCCATTCGTTCGTTTCTATTACCGTTTGTTACCTCTACTAGAAAAACGCGGATTTACAAAAAAAAAATATCGTCCTGCCGACGAAAAATCGATAAATTGCTAATTTTTCATTTTCAGGTTTTCACGTTTTGCCCATGTGTTTGTTTTTATAGCAGGTTTGCATTTGACAATTTGTGTTGTTACGTTTTTTGCAAATTATGAACATGCGGAAAACGGAACAAAAAATTCCAAAAACCTTCGTTTTTTGAAATAATTTTAGACCGATTTTTTTTTGCGTTTATTATGCATATTGCTTACTAAAAATTGAAAGGCTCTAAAATGTGTTTTCAATATTTTTCTCGTTCTTAATCAGAAAATGTGGGTTAGCAGGGAAATCTTTGACGCCATCTTATGTTTTGTAATTAAAGGTTTTGGAAAAATTCGAAAAATTGAAACAGGGGTTTTCCGAAATGTCACAAAAACACACAAAAAATATTTTCGTTCGCGAGTTAATTAAATTTCACACCTTAATAAAGAAATCTCCGTCATTCGCAGAAAGTAAAGCTGGTTCATGTTCAGTGACCAGAACAGGGTCCTTTTCCAAAATATAGAGATCGTAGTACTTTGCAGCCACCATGTCAGTAGTTGTCATTCGGCTGTCTCCAGTCATTGTGGAGGGATCCGAACGAAGTGAAGGCCGACTCAGGTGGTCTCGAGCTTTCTAAATTTTTGCCAATCAAGATGTCGTCGCGAATCTATCAGCCTTTGTAAAGCCAGGGACCAAGAAAAGAACAGGATTTTTGGAAAACTTGCGTATAACCTTCTTTTGATCCCTAGAGGAACATTTGAAACATTAACACCCAGGTAATTTTTCGTTTACGGGTACGATCGTTTAAAGTTAGATACGGTAAAAAAAACAAGTCCACCAAAAGTGCAAGTTGTTTTCTTTTTTTCGCAAACAAGTATTAGGAATTTTGGAATCAACCGCGAATACTTTGTATCAACCGATTTTCTAGTTATGAAAAAATAGTGAAGAACGTTTTTTACAATCTACATGGTTTGGTTTTAACACAGTATGAAAATTTTACAGAGAACTTGAAAAAATTCAAATTTTCGCGTGTTATGCCCATAGCTTTTGTTTTTAATCTGGTTTGATCTCGGAAATTGTATTTCCTGGCAGAAAGCTTTGATAACTTATTCTTTTGGTAAACTACTTTTAAAACTTCAAACTTCCAACCCGGAAACAAAAATGATCTAATTCGAAAAGTTTCAGAATTTTCTCTAGTGGAAGGTTACATTCAAAATTTCAGAAGTCCCATTTTTTTTGTGCTTTAAAAATTCCCAAATACCCACTTTTGGAGGCAGCATTAGCTTGTTCGACGAAATTTGCCATTCAGCATTTAGACGTTCTTTTTCCCTCCGGCGAGATCTAAAAAATAATTTTACTTTTTAAATCAGTTACAAACTCACTTAATTGTAAAAATTAAAACCAAAATTAAAATTATTACAAAAAGTCCAATCAAAGCGGCTCCGATTATCACAAAAATGCCATTCTGGTCCCAAAATTCTTTGGGACACTCGGTACCCAAATAACCGCAAATTGGACGAGAAAGGGGTCTAAAAATTATATTTTGTTTTGAAATCTTGTAAAATTACATTTTTCCTCCTCTTGTTGACCACATGGCTGAATCGCCTCCAGCAGGAAGATCGGTTATTTTCTAAGGTTTTTTTAATATTCAAATTTCAAATTAACTTACTGCTACTGAATTGATGTAGGTTATGTTGAAAAAGGCAATTTCGTCATACTTGGAATCCAGTGCGTATAGGAGGTATACAGGGGTGCGAGTTGTGTTGGAGTTCATAGTGACGTCACCGGTTAGACCTTTAAAATCGTGTTTGAACATTTTGTATATATTTGTAATCAGTTTACACGACTTTTTTTTATAGACGTTGCTTTTGTAAAAATCGAGCAGCCTTTGTAAGACAAGTGACATAGTAAACAATCAGATTATATTTTGTCTTACAGGAACACCGAATCCGAAGATTCGGATTTCCTGTAAGACAAAATATAATTTGATTTTAAAATCCGAAGAAAAAAATCGCGGATTTCTATGGAAAATAAAAAGACAAGGGCAAAAAACGTAATGTTTTGGAGGGTTTTCAAATTCTCCCGCAAATGTTCAAATACGGAAAACGGCTAACAATGGCCATTCCAATGCTGAGATTTCATCGCACAATTTTGTTTTTTAAATAAAAAAAAATCGAAAGACACTAAAGTTCTCGAAAATTCGTTAAAATATGACTTTTTCGGTTTGCCATGTTCGAGAGAAGATGGCAAGCCGAAAAAGAACATGAGCATACAGCTACAATAAACGCATAATCGTTGTTCTAAAATTGATTTAACCTGGGCAAAAGAAAAAATCACATGGCGGATTCGAACCCGGGTCTCGAGATTTGTAAGCAACGAAGTTACCACTCTGCCATCGTGCGGCTGCTTTGTAAATAATTTGACACTATAGCAGAGTGGTAACGCCCTCGCTTAAAGGGCTCGTAAGGGGCCTTTTCCAAATCGTATGCTAATGAAGACTTGGCAAGCATTTTGCGTACGGCCGTTGGCTGGAGCGGTGTTGGGGAAAATGATTTCAATTGAAATGACTCGATTAGCATACCATTCATTTCCAATCCAAAAAGGCCCTGACGGTGCCTTTAAAAATGTGGCGACCCGGGTTAGAAACCGCCATCGGATATTTTGTTTTGCCTACCTTAAACCAATATATGTTTGTACCTGTTTGTCGAAGCAAATTTTGCTCTCTAACGTCCTCCACCGACAAAAACAATTTCGGGCGCATTTTTTTGAAAACCTGTTACAACCAATTTTCTAGGTCTAAAAATCAAAGTTGTGCGATACTATTTCATAAACTAATCGATCATTGATAGCAAATTAAAAGTGTTTTTTTGGGAAGAAGTTGAATTTGTGCAGTATTATTTGATAACTTTATTTTTTGCTACAAATGTTTGTTGTTTATTTAATCGTGTTTGTGTCTGAATATAAAATTAGTCTTAGAAAGCTTAACGAAAAACACAAGTTTTCAGAAAATCCGGGTTGTTATATGTGTTCTAAAAAAGTTATTCGATTCTTAGATATTGGGGAAACACTGAAAGCCTATTTTTCTTCCTTCAATTTTTCGGAATTGGTTTTTCTCCCTTTTTCTGGTCCCAAAACACTTTACCTTTTTTCGCAAAATAAAATATAGTTTTTTTTTGTTTTTGTGCCATTTTACAACTTATAAAAAAATTAAATTTGAAAATTTCAGTAATGTTACATGGTTTCTAATCTGTACAATGTTTTCAGAAAACTTGACCAGCATAACAATTGCTTTTTTTGCATATGTCGTATCCAGATGGTTTTTCTATTTTCTTTCCATTATTTTTCCAAAAACGGTAGCAGTTTTTGTTTTCATTGAAAAATTTAAAAAAAAATTAAATAAAAATTTAGACTTTCAGGCACAATGATCATCCGAGACGTATTCATGTCTCTCCAGTTTTTCAGCACGCTTCTATCAATTTTTGTAAACTCATTTTTAATTTATATAATTACCTACTTTACAAAAAACAAACTCGGTTTCTACAAGTACTTGATCATAACATTTGCGGTCTTTGAAAAGCTTTACGCATTCTTGATAATGATAGGAAAACCGGTAAAGCATTTTATCTTAACAAAAAATGTTTCAGATGATTTTCCTGGCCCAAAATAGTTTACTCGTTCTCAGCCATGACGGTTTGCTTGGAAACACACAATTTGGCTTTCTAGTCCCTGGGTTTTATTGCTCTTTTTATGAAATTTGGATTGGTTTGGTTGTAGTGCACTTCGTTTACCGGTATACGGCAGTGTGCCGGTGAATTTATCAAAAGCTAGATGGGGATAGAGTTTTAGGCAGAACTGGCAAGATAAAATTTCCAAAAGTTGGTTTCTTAAAGTGGTGTTGGTTTTGTTGTACGCTGTTCAAGTTTTCTACTCACACATCTGTGGTTTCTTTTTGTGCAGAAGGATGGAAATGTCACAGGTACTGCACAAACTGTTTTAAAATTTTTTTAACGTATTTCCAACTCTTTCCGTAATTGAAATTTTTTTGGAAAATTGTCTGAAGCTCCAAAATTAGGAAATCAGAGCACTTTATCAATTTCGTGTATTTGTCTTCAGCAAATTTGATTCTTCAGTGTCTTTATTTTTTTTTTGCTATTCTAGGATCTTACAAAGACGACGTCTTAAGTTGCAAGGGTAGTGGAGGGATGTCTTTTCAAAACTGCAAAATAGTATTGAGCTCAATATAAAGTTAGATACGTTTGCTTAATTTTTAGGATCAAAATTGAAATTCTAGCCGGTCATAGGAAAATGTCTTCGAATCCAACCAGTGTATAAATAGGTAATGCTTTTTCCAAAAATATTGTCAATTACCCCTACTAATATTTTGACATAAATACAAAATGTTTGGCCCAAAAACCGCAAAAAACTATTATGTTTTTAATTTTTTCTCTGGCAAACTTTCAATGACGGTGAACATGTTTTCCGAAAGCTCGACACATTTCTACTTAAAACCAACACTATCTCGCAACAAAAAGGCATTTGATTGCCTTCATCATGAATTTGTGTTTCAACCACTCATGCATATAAACAAACATTTTTTTTGTTTTGAAAAAGGTTTTTGTACATTTTAACCTCCGAAAACAATTTTTAACCAAGCTTCTAAATGCGCGCACACGTTGTCTTGAAAAGAGGCTCATAAAGGCCACCAAAAATACAGCGAAAAAACAATAAAATATCCCAACCGAATTGAAAGCCGATTTTTCCTATATAAAGAAAACGCTAGCCCACAACTTTCGGCATCCACGTTTTAATATGCAAGTGCATATAATAGAACAATGTATGTCTTGTCTGATCTAGCCACCACGAGCATTTAGTTTTCGGACTATTTGAAAACAAAACTGTTCCCAAAACGTTTCATGTTACTGCGACATTTCATGAAAGAAGAATTGTGTTTTTCATTAGTTTTTTTTTCTGTGAACATATCAGTTTTTGGCTCAAAAGTTTTTTTGCGACTTTTCGGCTAAAAAATTCAACAAACTCTAGTTGTTTTTCATTTAGAAAGTAAATATGGCAAATTGTATCGCACCCTAATACATCTTCGGATTAAATGGAATTTGTTACAATACCCAATTTTCCCCATTGGTTTTCGAATAATCTGGGTTGAATCCGGAAAAGTTCCATAAAAACAAGAATTTGTTCCAGGAGTTGAAAAATGTAATCATCGAGGAACTCTCGCTTGCGAACTCAACCAACATCGACTACATGTTAATTGCCATGAAGGTTGTGTGAAAAGGCCAAGAGACAAGAAAAAGTTTAGGACAACGAAGGCTTTTGGCATCTCGCTTCCATGATTGCACTGGTCAATCACTACATTCTGGTTATAGTTTCTTTTGCTATTATTAACTTCTGCGGCGTTAAAATCTATCGAAAAATTGGCGAAGCTCAAAAAGACAGTTGCCTTTCACGAGAGAATAATATTCAGAAACAGTTGTTCTACACGCTCGTCGTTCAGGTAAAAATCACATAAGACACCTTTTATTTATGAGCCGGTTTTAGGAAAAAACGGATTTGCCTGAAATTGTGAAATTTAGTTGCCTAGGGCCCAAGACATTATGAAATAAACCTCGTTTCGAAGTTTTTTTTAGCGTACTGTCCTGAAAGTATGGCCTACAAAAAACGTTGCTAGTTCTAGAATTGCCCCAGACTTTGTGTAGAACCGTTTTATTGGCTCTTTTGAAATTTCGGAGATTGTTTAACCGGGGTTACAGTAGGGTAGTTTATTTTTTTCATAATTGGTTAAAATCATTTAAAGTAGTGTATTTTCAAAACTAACATTTAAATTTCGAAACTTGTCTGTGCTTCCGCACAAGAGTAAAAAAAGTGTAATATTGTATTTGAAATTTCTTGCGTTTTTTCCCATTTTTTTTTGACTTTTAACATATAAGCATTGCAAAACGCCACTATATAAAAAAAAGATGCGCCACAGTTTTGCGCATTATTTGCACCATTTAAAGGCAGTGTGTCACCAAAATTCGACCTTCTCAGAATTTATAACTTATTCTTTGCAAAATAACATTTAAATTTCGAAACTTGTCTGTGCTTCCGCACAAGAGTAAAAAAAGTGTAATATTTAGTGAGCTTTCAAAGACGATTTAAAAAATGTATATATCTTGTCAAAAATGTGTTTTCACTAGTTATATTTGGCTCCTCAAAGTTTTCCCGCGATATGTTTGAACTGAAATTAGCATCCCGCTCTTACCTTTTCTAATGGTGAAAATGGATCTCTCGCCTCACGGCACGCTGTATACAGGTCCACCCGTACATGCGTTTATTTTTCATGACACAATGCCTTTAAGTTCGAAAAACTCCGTGACCATCATGACGCAAATTGAAATTTAAGCGGAAATTTTCTATTAATTGGTTAAGGAAAACTACATTTATGGCAGGTCAACATTTTTTGCTCCCAAATTGCTCCAATGTTTTACATTTTTTAAGATTAAATTTGTTTTTTTGTTTCATGCCATAAGCATTTATATTCAGTTTGAGCGAGAAATAGAAATTAATTTTACTTGAAAAACAGGTAACTTTTCCCCGATCAAATCGATGGTGAATTTCAGTTTTCGCGTCAATGTTCGTCATGATGGTCCCTTAGTTTTTTGGACAACATTGCAAACGATGTTTTCATTTTACAAATTGTGGCAAATATTTCTGTTCTAATGTAGTTTTGCAATCGTTTCATGATAAAGGTCGAAATGCGACTTTTCAAAGGCAATTTGTCACATTTTTTTCTTCACATTTTTTGACTCATGTGAGGAATAACACGGAAGTTTTGATGTTCAAATGTTAGAATGGCATACTTCAATGCGACGGATTTTGTAAAAACACTTCTTTAAAGATTTTGATCACTTCAAAGAAAAAGAACCCTAACGTAACCGGGGTCAAAAAATAAATTTTCAAGTGAAAGTTTCGCTTTGATTTATGTGGGTAATAGGAAAGTTAGGGACCACTTTTGGGCCATTTCTAATGCAATAAACGTTTTGCTAAGACCTAGCCTACTTGACTCCCTAATCAACTGAATTTAATATTTTCAGCTATGTTTATTTTCCACAGAATCGCCGCATTTCAAAATCATGAAACAATAGGGATATGGCGTCCATAGCATTAATTTTGGCTTTTCAGACACTAATTCCAACCTTTCTGGGCCATCTCCCCTCCGCTATTTTCCTAACTTTTCCATTCTGGGATAGGCCTTCCACGTTTGATGGTTTCGCTTCGGCGTTTTCGTTCCTGTCAACTCTGCCGAAGCTATTAGATCCTCTAGTGTGTCTCTATTTTATAAGAGAATATCGCCGTGCCGTCTTAAGAATCTTCAGTGAGAATTTAATTTTTTATTTGGTTTAAACAATCTTTTAGAAAGACAACGTGTGGGAGAGATTTTCACAAAAACAGGAAAAGCTTCAACGTCTGTGAAATAGATGCAAGCCAACAAGGTCGATAAACCGAAATTCTTGTGTTTGAATAAAGCGGAAAAATGAATTATTTCTTGTAAAATTGCAGGCTGCGCGCTGATGAGCTTACCTATACTGTATGTGATCCTGGGTTGCTGTAACTCGGATCAAAACTAAATAATTAATTCTGTGCGTTCATTCGATAGATATTTTTACGCTAAAAAACAATGGAACTGGCCAAAATCTGCCATCCATTGAAAAAATTCTCAACAAGCTCAAAAAACTGTTTTTCATCGTTTTTAATCATAGTTTTTGGGCTGGACTGAAAAGTTTTAAAAGACATTTATTTGTTTATAGAATTCACCATTTTTTGCGTAAAAAGAAAACAAGTTTGGAATCACGCGCATCATAATTAAAATCAAAGTCGAAACGAAAAATTTACATCGAGAGAGAAAAACATCAAATTGGGGTCAAAAATTTTGCGTCTCAATTTTGCCAAGGTTTGTAGAAACTATATTTTGAACTGGATGAAATTTAATGATATACATAATAACTATAATTATAATGTTTTTTTTAAACGCATTTGAGAAGAAAAAAATTTTGTTCTACCAAATTTGATTTTCCACCAAATCAAATGGGTGGAAAACTTTCGTTCCATGGTCGATTTTCACTATGAGTTTTTTTTACCCTGAAAAAATTTTTCCGCTCAAATGTGTCAAACAAAAGTTATCATTAAAGATAAACAGTTTTTTTGTACACAACCTAACAAAATTGAAAATTAATTTTTTTGACCTATCAAAACTAGTTATCCAATTTTTTTTGTTGTAAATTGAATGTTTTTAAAAGAAATGTTGTGTTCGTGTTTTAGTGAACCCAATAGAACTGAAACATTCTTAACTCTTTGAGCCGTTTGCTCTTTTACACTTATACAATTTTGAATTATAAATTTTTTACCATAAAATACCATAATGTACCCATTTGACCTACCATTAAATGTCATCTGCACATTATCTTGAAGAAGTTCAGGACTTTTGTAGCCGTTTAAAGGATCCTGTTCAATCGATTTTTCCAAACTTCGGCCATAAAGGTAGAATGCATCATGGAGGTGTCTGGAAAATCCTCCGGCCTAAAAAGTCTTTTGATCTCTTTGATTTGGAGCACATTTACTTACAGACTGCCCTGTGTTATTCAAACAAGCAGGTGTGTTGCAAGAAATCGGTGGTTGGCGAACTCTTGGCACAACTTCCTGCATGAATTTTGATAAGTAAGGCTGGTCATCCACTAATGCACTTAAGTCAATCTGAAAATATTTTTTTTAAAGCAAAAGGTTCGTTTTACGGCTAAGGCTTTTCTCGCAGCGGATTTGGCCGCCTCGTCTTTTCCATCCTCGTTATTGTTGTCGATGTCCTCCCAAAAAGGGACCATTCCACTTGTGGTAACTGAATCGGAAGCTGAAGGCCAATAAAAACACAGTCAATTGTGATCTACTAAGCTAATAATGAAAACTTGCCGCACATGAAAATCAAAATAGTTTTAGAACATGTCTGTTTTTCAACTTTCCCAATGTTTGCGATACTGTTTTTGGAAACTCTTTTCGTTTTCTTTAGACTCTGCTTCAAAAAAGAGAACCATAAATTGTACTGAATGTTTTGAATTTGAACAATTTTATCCTTTTATTCAAAATTTAAATAGACCAATGTTGACATAACATTAATGCTTTTGTATTTTACAGCGAACCCATGACACGATAGCATGAAATGTTATATCTCGGTTCAAAATTTAGTTATCAGGCTGAAAGTGAGCTTCTGCAAACGCAAATAGTTTGCTAATAACTCGCAAAATAATCAAAATGGTCGATTTCAGCCGAAGCACAAAAAACGCATAAAAATGCACCGACAATTTTTTTTGGTTAGCAGTGTGATTGCAGAAAGTTCTGCGCAAAATAAAATGTTAAAAGTTGAAAACTCTAATGCCAATGTATTCAAAACTGGCACTGAATGTGCAAAATAAACCGCCAATTTATTATTTTAGACGGAACTTCACTCATTTGCAGATTTCGGCTGCCCGATGTTTAACACTTTGCAAAAACACTGCGGTACATTGCGATAGGCTCCGCCCCTCCACAACTGCAATTGACTACAGCTAACCGCCCTATATTGGTCATATCTCCTTCTAAAGTAGACAAAAACTAAAAACTTAAAAAGAATTCGCGGCTAATACTGATATCTATAACATTGGTTGTAATTCAATTATAAACGAAAATGTTAAAAATTTGCTTTGTGGTCATTGATGTACAAAAATATCAAAGCTCACATGATGTGTGTCCAGTTCCAGTTTGTCCTGAAATTATCATTAAAAAGACGGTTTCCAGTTTTCCTTACCAAATGCATTACTTTTCATTGACATTATTATGTAGACGTACTCATCGGATGTCATTCCCAGGTCGTTTACTCGATAGAAAAATTCCCTTGTTTCAGAAGCTAGATTGAAGCATAGAAGAAAAACTGAAATTTATCAACATGTTTTCGTTTTCCCAATTTCCTACTTCTTGAACGACTTTTCGCAGTGTTGAGCATGCTTATGTAGTCATTTGGCTTCGATTTCGGGATTTCTCGTTTCAAGACTACATTAGCTTGGTAAGTATCAGAATCCGCAAGAGCAAGCTGAAATTTTCTTTGAAAAACAAATTCTGAATTAAAACCTCAAATCCCTCAACCAAACTTTTACAGTATCCAACTGAAGTAGTAGTGTAGATCACAGAAACCCTGCTCCATTGGTACTTTTCCAACACTTCCAGTGTGACGTAACCCAAACTGAAAAAAAAACGGCGTTGGAACGAAAATGCTACAGATATTACGAACCTACGGGAGTTCGGCATAATAACGGCCATGTTAGGGTATGTCTCAACGTAGCCGAATTCAGCGTCGGTTGCGTAGCCCCAAACCATCATGAACTTCTTATAGTAGGTGGAGATCATTCCCATCATTCGGATAGCTGAAAAATGTAGGTTTTCAGAGACACAGATTAAACTTGTACTTGCTGGACATGGAGGTCCGATGATCGCATCGACTTTTTTCTCATTAACAAAGTCCATTCCAACGCTTACTGCTATGGAAGGGTCGCATTCGGTATAGTTGACATAGAACCTGAACAGTTTGTTAGTTGTCAAAATGTAGTAAAATTTTATGGTTCTGGAAATAAATTTCGGTTTTACTCGGGGACAGGTGGCTGCGTTTATTTCCTTAAAAGTTTTGAATGCACCTTTTTCCAATGTTAAGTGAAAATGCCAAATCATGCAGAAAATATAGTGTGGCCAGATACTTTATTTTTATAGCTTGAGCAGATGAACAAAATCTGCAGATGAACAAGATTTTCTGTTTTCGCGTAACCGCACATTCTCAAATGTTAGTTTACGAGGAAACATAATGTTTCTCATAAGTAATTCATCGTGAAACACTTATGTCCGAAATAATATGTTTTGTGAGAATAGATGCAAATGCATGTGCCGTATAATAAAAATAATATTAAACTAAATTCAACTCGTTTTGAACAAAAATTAAAGCAAAAAATATTTTTGACCTACCAAAAGGCAAAATTTTCCGATGGAAATTTTCTGATTCAAAGTCGAACTTTAATTTTTGAAAATGTTTAGAAAAATGTGGCGCCAGTATAGTGGCTTTTTGCAGCCAAAGGTCAAAAAATGTGAAAAACTGCAATTTCAAACGTAAACTTTGACTTTTTTGAGGTTTTATGGGTCCTTTGCGAAATTACATAAATAATTCAATAATCAAGGGTGAGATTCAGAGTATCCACGACTAAAACTATTGGAAAAACAGCACTTCGAAGAATTTCGATCATTTTTACAAAATTACCGTACCCAGGTCAAAAAATCGACCTAAAAATTTCAAAATAGTCTATACGGCCTATAGAAAGATTTTAGACCAAGTTTGGGCCAGTTCTATTGCTATCAACTTTTTCCCAAGACAGTGGCATGCACGAGTTTACCAGAGACGATGTCTTAAAAGGAAAAATCCAATCTGATAACCGCCAAGTAAGAAATTTTAGTATTTTCGCAAAATGGAATTTCTGGTTATGATCCTTTCTAGACTGGCTTGCTCGTTTTTTCCTGGACTTTTTTTTAATGGAACCATGCATGACCGCCGCCCAAAACTTTGCGAAACATGGAGAAATTATTACTTTTGGGTAAATTTTACTTCCCCCGGGGGAGGGGGTTGGAGTTATAAACTATCCAAACGTTTTGTTTTACATAACCTAATAACAATAATAAACAAAAATAGGAAAAATGTTGTTAAACGCTTATTAACGAAATACCTTAAGCCATCATTAGTAAATGATCTGCGTAAAGTTGGAAAACCTTTTCAAGCGAATAAAACGGACATTCAGGCGCGTTTAACAACATTTTTTTGTTGAACAAAAGAAAATTTTGTTGATAATAAAAGTTTCTACGACTATAGGCAAACAATTTGCCTTTTTCGAGAAAATACGCTACAAAGTAACCCGCTTTTATAAGACGTGCTATAAAAACGAATTTCGTTCTAAATGAATGAGATAGATCTGGGAATAAGGAGGGTGCCAGACAACTAGCATAACTTAATAGGATGAAAATTGCTTAGAAAATTCCGAGCAAAACCTAAAATACAAAATCAAACATTGTTATTCAAAAAAAGTGTTGAGTGAATCTTGAATAAAATAAAATTTGTTTCTGTGAAAATGGCGCAAGTTGACAGGGTTCAAGTATAGAAAAGGGGAAATAGACAACAAATTTTCACGTGGTTGCAAAAAAAGTATATTTTGGTACACTTCGGTTTTATCTTTTTTTTGCACCGTGGCGGGGTCGCTTTTTCTCAACTTATTCGAGCTCATTTTGTTTTTTTTTCTGAGTATCTGCGCTAGTTCGCTTTTTATAGTCAAGATGCCATATTTTTACGTTTTTCGTAGCAAACTTATAAACGTAAAAGCCTATTTAACAAAAACTAAAACAATAACCTGAAATCGACATTCAGTAAATGCCCCTCTTTTCGCAAGTATTCCAAAGCTAACGGTATTGCTCCTCCACATACAGAAAATCCGATGTTCAAAGTTTGCGTATTTTCCACAGCAGCGATTCCAACAGTAACCTTAAATTGGCCTACTTCTTGTATAAAAAGATTGGGAAACTCACAATTTGTTTAGTTGGTGGTTGTTGAGCATTTACACAGAGAGGTAGTAGTAAAAACAGCATTCGTGACTTGTTTTTCTCTAATGAAGCGTAAGATTTTATAATTCGGATTAAAATGAAGCCCCTGCATGTAGTTCTAATCAGCACATCTGGTGTCTGCAGTGGGGGAGATTAATCCTCGAAACTCAACGGCTTCCTTCTTAAAGTCACAACGGGCTTTAAATTCACCAAAACATGCCTTTCGATGTGCAGGGGACAAAGTTTTCTGTGATGACACGTTCGGATGCTAAAATTTCTGCGAAATATAGTTTTACTTTAGGTTTATGAAGAACTTATATGTGGATGTAGCCCGCTATACTTTTGAAATTTTTACACCGACGGATTAGGAAGCCCAGTTGTTGTCCTTTAAAAGTACATTATATGGGTTTGCTCTCGGTGGTCCTGCAGAAAGATAGAACTTGAACGATAGTCGCCCCATTAAGAAAAAATTAAGATAGAATACTAAATGGCGTTGTTTTTCATAATCATATAACGTGTATTGATCAACACTGGCTTTTAAACACCGAAACTGTTTTGAATATTCACTAACGAGACCGAAAACACAGAAAAATATGAACTTTTGCGTTTGAACAACCAGTTTTTCGCGGTTTTCGAATTCTTCTTCATTAAAAACTATCGCAATCGCGTCGCACAAGGCGTCATAGGAATGTTTTTTAAGGCACGCAATACCGTTTTAACGTACCAAACCAGAAGCCAAAGCCCCGCTGCGTTTTTTCATCGCCTTCTGGGTTCGGCGGCCTTCAGCCGCCTGAATTTGTAATCGTGGTCTGCCGCATAGGAACGCAGCTTTCCGCTGCTCATGTAGGCGGCCTTAGGCCGCTTTATTTTATCTATTTCAATGAAATGTTCCCCATGGTCGTGTTGGGGGAAATGAAGGGGTGTATCTATCCCCATATTACGTTGCGCTGCTAACCAACAGAAGGACAACCCTCTAATGTTATAAAGGATGAGCATCTTCTTATATAACAAAACGCTATGGTGTGTGTGTGTGTTGTCTATCAGCGTAGGTACATGCGATCATTTCCCCCGAGGGGGGAGGGGAAGGTCGGCTGTAGGCCGAGTTAAACGTACTTCACGTGACTTTCACGGCCGAAGGCCGAGTAATGAGTGGCCGTAGGCCACGAATGTACGAATGTTGCGGCCGCAGGCCGCCTAATTGAGCGACCGAAGGCCGCAAGCCAGGAGGGTGCGCGCCGTAGGCGCGCGAACCCGACTGGTTTTGTCAAAAAGCCGCTTTTTCTCTGCGCATCGGCTCGTTGCACACTATTTCCGCCTGCGCATCTCGCGAATATTGCACTAAGGCCGTTTTTACAGGATGCCGCGTTGGCGACATCTATACTTTAAGGTACCCTGGTAAAACGCTTCACAATTCCTTTTGCACCTTTTGAAACTACCTAAAAGGGGCCGTAAGGGGCCTTTTCGGATTGGAAATTAATGGTATGCTATTCGACTCCTTTAAATTGACATCATTTTCTCAAACACCGCTCCAGTCAACGGCCATGCGCAAAATGCTTGCCAAGTCTTCATTAGCATGTGATTTGGAAAAAGCCCCTGACGAGCCCTTTAAGGAAATTTTTAATACTAGCCCTTTTGTTCACATTAAAGGCTTCTTTTTAACACACTTCAAATTACATTAAGTCACATCCACACACGTACCTAAAAACAAATAACGCCATACAAATATTGACATGTTTATTACACATCTTCAACTACCACAGTAGTTTGTCGAGAGTAGTGCCGGTATAATGGCTCATCTTGATCAAGTTTCTGGTTTTTATCATTGTCTGCAGTTACTTCATTTCCATTCCCATCAAATGCCTCGTTCTGCTTGATCAACCAAAACGTTTCCATCACACCCTTGCCCTGAATTTTAACTCTAGGGCACATTGCTTGAAATCTCACCTTAATTATGACTTCTCCTCTTGATTCAGTTATGTATTGTCCATGAAAATGATCCACTAGTGTGTTGTAAGCAAGTGACGACATGTGGATCTGATCAGCTAAAGAAGGCTTCAATAAATGTACTCGTGGCTATGAGAATTTTGTGTTTTGAGGAAAAAGGGATTCGAAAAATGATCTTGAACTTAGTTTCTTGATATAACGATAAGAAAGAATAACTGTAAAAAGGAAAAAAAAATCCACAAACACCATTTGATAAATGAGTTTAAAAATATCAAAGGTTCGGAACGTTTTCATTGTGCACCAACCTTTTCCATTGCTTTCCATTCTAGAAGCTGTGTTCACTGTATCGCCGAAGAGGCAATACCGAGGCATCGATAATCCTACGACTCCAGCCACGCAGGGACCTAAAGTTACAAATATATTTATTGTGCGTCTCTCTCTCTCTCTCTCTCTCTCTTTCTCCTTTTGTCTAAACTGCTTTGCCTCTCTAATTCACTTTTACTTTGTATACCTTTCTTTCTGTCTTTAACTCTCCCATGCTCCTCTAAGTCTTTCTCCTGCGATCTTGCTTTTGCTCACTTTTTTCTCCCCCTTCCTCTACCGCTAAGTTTGTATATCTCATTACTATGTCTCTTCGCTCAATGCCTGTTACCTGACAGCAGCAGGTAGCAAAATGCCTAATGATCCCGTCGTCTGCGTCTCTCGGCGAGAGATTGTTGCAATGCAGTTAAACCAATACGACACAGCTTACGAAAAAATCGCGTCGTATCACCCGTCAAAGCTAAGCCCCCTTTAAAAGCGAGATAATTTGACAAAAGATATATACTGCTCGCCAATCCCACCTAGGCCGATAATGGGCCACGCCCCTTTTGTAGCCGAATATTTTGATGTAATAATGGAAAATTTGAATAACAACATCCGAATAATCTCACTCATTTCTAAGAATCTCCGAAGTAGGATTGGCGGGCACTATAGTAGAATAAACAAAATATTGTATTTCAACCCAAATAAGAATGTACAGCTCTTGTAAAAACGAAATCAACGCATGATGTAAAAAGGTTATTTTTGGCAGGATTTCAATTTGGCGACAGTTGTAGTGTTTGTTTCAGTATATATAGTGTCCGCCAATCTTACTTCGGTGACTTTTTGGAAATGAGTGAGAATATTCTGATGTTGAAATTCAAATTTGCCACTAATACATCATAGTATTCGGCTGCAAAATGCGCATGGCCCTATTTTGGCCAAAGTAGGATTGGCGAGGAGAATAACTAAAAACATATTAAAATTATTAACTCAAACTAAAGGGATCGCCAACTCTACTACGGCGGTTTTTGAAAATGAAGGGGAATATTCTGATGTTTATATTCGAAATACCCAGTTTTACATCAAATTGGTGCGCTATGTAGCCGATTTTCGGCCGAAGTAGGAGTGGCAAGGAAAATACGTAATTTTCCTAACACAGAAAATTGTGTATGCTTTCTTACCTGAATTGATCCCAAATCTCAATTGAACCCTTTCCTTTGGAAGATGAGAAATTCGATACTTTTGAACGTATTCCCGGATTACAAGGCACATATCAACAATATCTTTGATGTGCTTGAATCCATTTCGAACGGGCAAACCAGAAACACACAAATATCCATCTCCAATCGATTCAACCTAAATTAAACCTGTCGTTTGAACAAAAACTTTCTGCGTGCCTTGTAAACGCCGTGCTGTTCGATAATGCTATCGAAGTTACTGTACAATTCGTTTAAAAGATTTACAACCTGAATTTCAAACATTTTTTTAGAGGAAATGATTTCAAATTTTACCTGGAAAGGCGAACATTTTGCAGAAAGTTCAGTGAATTTCGCAATATCCATGAACATAACTGTCACAGTGTCGAAACCTTCGGGTTCCACATTTTGGCCAAGTTTCAGTTTTTCAGCCACTTGCCTAAAAAAAAATATCGATTGAAATTATAGTTGTCAAACTTTGGTAGCATTTTCGATAATAGAAGATCAGCTTTCTTCTTTTCAATTACAAGTTCTTTTGTTCTGTCTTCAATTTCTTCTTCAAGCGTTGTTGTGTATTCTTCCATTTTGTTGAAAACATGGTCGATGAGAGTTTTCTGAAAAAGTATTAACTTTGGATTTTTTTTAAATGTATCTTACATGTTCGTTTGAAGCCAGAGAATGTAATTCACGTTGAATATTGACAGCAGTTGGACGGGCGCCAGGTTCTTCAGACCAACAATCGCGGACAAGTGCAAACTACAAAATACAATTGAGCTTACAGAATTTGACTTACAACTGCTGGACTTAGATCCAAATCATCGGCATCGAATTGAGGTCGAATCGCCTTGTTTCCACCTTTCTTTATTTGATAGGTGAGATCTTAACCAAAATTGTCAGACATTGTTTCATTTATAGCTGTTGCAAAACGAAAATAGGTGAGCGTATACCAAAAACCAAACAGTTTTTTCACTGAGTCTATGTGTCTTGCTCACGTTTTCGCCTAACAAAAAGGATTGTAAGCCGTAAGAATATGCCCACTTTCGGCAAGAATCAGATTTGTTTCCAAAATTGAGAAACATTTGTAAGTTGAGAGACGTTTTGTAACAACAATGAGAGTTAAACATCCTCTTGTCAAACTTACGACTTCAACAGTAAAAGCGACCGTCAGGGACCTTTTGCAACTTTGGTTCATGTAAAATATCAAACTCGGCTGATCAAAAAACTGTATACAACATGTGGTTAAAGATTCTCCGTTTTCGAGATATCTGGCTTCAAAATGCCCAAAACCGGCCGACCGTCTGCAGATTCTGCGGATGTACGATGTTTACAAGCTAGGCTAATTTCGAAGTTACAATTCTAATAGGACGAGATTTCTCGAAAAATGAAGAATGTTCCAGACAATTTAGCATATATAGATAGTAAACTTTTCGACCGTACCAATGAAAATGGAAATGAAAAGGTTCCTGACGGTCCCTTTAAGTCGGTTAATTTCGGGTGTTCAATGTGCTAACTAGGGAATGTTCCCAAGGGTCCCCCAGCCAATCCAAGTGGGACCCATACGTATCGATAGAGAATTTAATTCTGAGTAAGCCTGTGAAATTCGTTTTTGCTTAATCGCTTCGGTTTTCGAGTATCGATCGATGTTGTCAGCGCCGACGCCGAGCAATAGAGATGTGCTGCCTTAAAAGCCCTTCTCTCCCACGCTGGTCCCCAATTGTGAAAACAATAGTTGTCAGCATATTTCGTTTCTGAAATGCCCGTATTGTGCCAAAGCGCAGTGTTTCAAGTGTTTTATTATCGATTGTCATAGATGTGTGTAATTCTTATAAACCTTTTTTTTCAAAATCGCGTAAATGTTGTGGTTTCTTGTGACAATTATTTATTGTTGTATAAAAATAGTTAACATGCAACTATTTGCGTTTTACCCTATCATCTAAAAAAAGCAAAAAAAGTAAGGTAACTTTGAGAAAAAAAAAAGTTTTTTTTAAGAATGCACAGAAAGTCAATTTTTTATTGGTGCTGCTACCATAAAAAAATATTTTTCACAAATGATCCAAATACGCTGCTGTGGAAAAGGTGGAGGTACGCTTTTTCAGAAAAATTTTTCTCTTTGAACACGCAAGCATTGAAAAACAAATTCATCCTCGATATTCCAATGAAAAGCTAGAAAATAGCATATTTGATTGCAGAAAACAATTTTGGAAAAATTTTGAGCTCTCGAGACAGATAATTCGAAAGCCCTTGAAATTATGTATTGGAAATTTGAAAAATTGACTCTTTCTTGCAATTAAAACAGTAACATTGTGGTAGCAGAAAAGCAAACTACCATTTTTAATGTTTAAAAACTAAAAACTTGTCTGTTCGAAGGGAATATTTTCCTGAACTTCAACAATAATCTGTGGCACCATATTGCAGTGAAAGCTCTGCAATGACTTACCGAATAGAAAAAAAAGTGAAAATGTACTTTTTTCCGGCAGTGCAAAGTTTGCAGTGCACCAAAAACCCACAAACGCTCACCATCAATACTTTCTCTTCTTCCTTTCATGCTCCAAGCAGGTTGTCGGTTTATAACTTCAGAGGCAATTATTGCAAAGGAGTAGATGTCTCCAGGCTGGGACTCTCCAGGTTCTCGAAGGTGTTCGGGAGCTACCCATAGCAAAGCTGAAAGAAAATTTGTATTTTCTAGTTCACCTAACTACTTTTATCTTCAGATTTTGCTCCATTATTGAGCAAATGAAGACCAAAGTCCCCAACTTTCACTTGCCACCCATCGTTTACCAAGCAACATCCGGAATGAAGCCTTCCATGAACATGAATAAATGAATGGTGGAGAAAAACAAGTGCCTGAAACATATTTTATAAGTTTGTTTTAAACGTTATTACTTCTGAAATATCGCGAAGGACACAAAATACAAAAAAGCTGTCAGCCAGGTGCATGTGGCCTCTATCGATGATGTCCTGAACAAATTTGTAAAATCTAAAATTCATTTTGAACCTGAAGACTTCCTCTGCTGCAAAATTTCCAAACGGCTTTGTAATTTATCCCATCTAGGGACATGCCGATGAAATTGTTCAAATTGAGGTGGTCGATCTTCCGCAACTGAAAATGAAAAAAATTCTCTCTCTTTCTATCTATCTCTCCTTCATTTTTTCTCTGTCTCTCTCTCCCTCTGTGATGGATAGCTTTTGCAGTTGAATTTGTTTATTTCATCTCCAGCAGTGTGAAACACCGTTTCATCAAATTACCGAGTAAACGCACCAGAAATGCAAAAAATGACAAATTAAAGTTTTCCGAGCTCATTCGGTTTATTGATCTTATCACCGGCAGTATAATTTGCAGTACAATTTGGAGCGAAATGGAGAATTTACTGTGCCCAAAAAGTATCGGCGCATCTCCATTTTTTTTTAATTTTTGGAAAATCTATTGACCTAAGGTGCTTTTTTCGTGCTTTCTTTTTAGCTATTTCGGGGATCTTGCTTGACATTTGAAGTATTAGAAGTTAATTATCATAAAAAAAACTGGAAATTCATAGCGGAATCCACCAAAAACAGACATCGATTTTGGAATGTCGAGTGAAAACTCGTTGAAGAGGGCATTGAACATTTTTGCAACTTTGGAGGAGATGTCTGACACTATGAAGGATCGTTCGAGATGCTCAATTTTCATTTTTGGAAACAAAACATTCAATTTTATTGGCTTCAAAAATTTTAGTCACTTTTTGCGGTGCCACTACAATTTTTCGATTGCGTGTTTTGAATAGCTTGGCTCCCTCGACAATTATTTTTTTTAATAAGAAAAATATGCTAATCTCTACAGTGCGCGAAAAAAAATATAGGGGCACCTCGATTTTTCATGAATTGGAAAAAGTGTTTGACTGAGGGGTTTCAAGGTTTTTTGGTGCATATATGAATTAAATTAGGAAATAAAACGGCTCCCAGGGTTTGCGTCAAGAGGGATCTTTTGAACACCAAAAAAACCTTAAAACCCCTCAGTCAAACACTTTTTCCAATTCATGAAAAATCGAGGTGCCTTTTTCTCTTTTTTTCGCGCACTGTAAAGATTAGCATATTTTTCTTATTAAAAAAAATAATTTTAGGAGTAATAAGGGAAAACTAATTCAATTAAGTGTCTTTGTCGTATGAACTTGAAAATTTTTTTAGTATACGGCACAAACATGCTCTTTTTGCCAAAGTATGAAATTGGACCTGGGTTTTATTTTTGAAATCCAACAGGGTTTTTTTTTGCTAAATGGGTTCATCTCAAAATGTCTGAAAATCGCGACATCACAATATTTATGGCTTCCTCACCTTTATGAACCAATCACCATCTTTGTCTGCAAGTGGCTTCGGCTTGTGTTCCGTTACAAGAACTCTTTCTTTGTCCAAAACAAAAATATCGTAAAACTTGAATGTCACAATTTGACTCATACGACTTATATCGCTGACAACAGTCGATTGCAACGATTTCTCGCTGGCCATTTTCTGAAATTTGTTTTTTTCTAAAATATTTCTCTTTTTTTCACATTTGGATGAACCAAGTGAGACATGGGTATTTGCCATTCAGAGTTCAAACGGTGCTTAACAAGGCGACGAGATCTGAACTAACCGTAAGCTACTTAACTTTATATCTTACCGAATCGCAAAGAAAATAATAAACATTACCACAATTAGCATGAAAAGTACAATAACTGCCCCAATTATAACGTAAATGAGGTTGCGACCCCAGAAACTTTCAGGGCAATCGTTACCCAAATACCCACAAATTGGACGGGAAAGAGGGCTGAAAATTTCATTTTAAATCGGGTAAACGTGGATTTTTTTGCTAAAACGCAGGTCAAGAAATCTTGAGTCATTAAAAAAAGTTTTACATTATTCCTCCACGAGTTGCCCAAATAGTCGCGTCACCTCCCGAAGGACCTGTTTCAATGTACTAAAATAACTCAGCATGATAATAGTTTTGTAGAACTTACAGCTACAGAATTTATGAAGGTTAGGTTAAAATATGCCTGTTCGTCGAAAAGACTATCCAAACCTAATAAAATGTAAACTGGGTCACGAGTAGTGTTTGTGTTGATGACAACGTCTCCAGTAAGACCTGAAAATCGTGTGTTTAAAGGGGCAGTAAGGGGCCTTTTCATTTCATTTTCGAACGGATACGGTCGGAAATTATGCGAATGAACTATTCAAAATTGTCTGGCACCCTCCTCATTATCACAGCTATCTCAGTCAATTAGAATTAATTCGGTTCATTAGCATCCCTTGCAAATACCGGACACGCAGGGTGTACTAGCCATCCGCACAATCTGCGGATGGTCGGCCGTTTTTGGACACTTTAAAGCCAGGTCTATTGAAAACGGTACATTTCCGACCGATAGTCATATATATTTTCTTGATCAGGGAATTTGTCTCTCCTAGATGAGCCAATGTTGTAAAACCCGCCTGACTGTCCCTTTAAGGGTATCTGTGTGTGCTAATGTATGTATTCGTATGAGTCTGTGTGTACGTGTGGACGTGTAAACATGAGATCGTGTGAATGTGTGGATGTGTGGTTGTGTTGATGTGTGTACGTGTGTACGTATCAACATGTGAAGCTTTGTACGTGGCATATGTGCTCGTGGAATTTCTTCATGTGTACAGGTGTGCGTGTAACACACCCACGTGGTATGTGTGTATGTGAAACGTGTAAACGTGCACCCGTGTGTATGTGCACCTGTGTGTATGTGTACGTGTGTAAGTGTGTATGTGTGTACATATGTACGTGTGTACGTGTGTACGTGTGTGCGTGAGTGAGTGTGTACGTATGTAGACACGGGTGTACGTGTAAACACTTGAATTTGTGTACGTGTTTTCGTGTGTGCGTGTGAGGTATGTGTGTACACTTTTTTCACTTGCCATTAAATGTCATTTGAACATTATCTTGAAGTAGATCAGTATTACGAATTCCATTAACGGGATCCATCTCAATTGATTTTTCCACACTTCTTCCGTACATATAAAAAGCATCGTGAAGATGCCTCGAAAATCCTCCGGGCTTCAAAAAATTCGTTGAAGTCTGAAAAGTCAACCCACAACATGCCCCGTGTTGTTCAAACACGCAGTTGTTGTGCAGTAAAATGGATCTCCTAATACTCGAGGTACAACTTCGGCAGTAAATTTTTTCAGCCAGGCTTGGTCATCAACAAGACCAACTAAATCGATCTAAAATAGACTTTTGAGAAGTATTCAGTTAAAAAAAGACCGCAAGAGCTCGTTTTGCTGTTTCCTTTGCAAGCTCGTCTTTTCCATCTTTGTTTCCAAACTCAAGGTCTTCCCAGAACGGAGTTAATCCGCTGGCTGTCACTGAAATTTTGGTTAAGGTTAAGGTTAAGGTTAAGGTTAAGGTTAAGGTTAAGGTTAAGGTTAAGGTTAAGGTTAAGGTTAAGGTTAAGGTTAAGGTTAAGGTTAAGGTTAAGGTTAAGGTTAAGGTTAAGGTTAAGGTTAAGGTTAAGGTTAAGGTTAAGGTTAAGGTTAAGGTTAAGGTTAAGGTTAAGGTTAAGGTTAAGGTTAAGGTTAAGGTTAAGGTTAAGGTTATGGTTAAGGTTAAGGTTAAGGTTAAGGTTAAGGTTAAGGTTAAGGTTAAGGTTAAGGTTAAGGTTAATGTTAAGGTTAAGGTTAAGGTTAAGGTAAGGTTAAGGTTAAGGTTAAGGTTAAGGTTAAGGTTAAGGTTAAGGTTAAGGTTAAAGTTAAGGTTAAGGTTAAGGTTATGGTTAAGGTTAAGGTTAAGGTTAAGGTTAAGGTTAAGGTTAAGGTTAAGGTTAATGTTAAGGTTAATGTTAAGGTTAAGGTTAAGGTTAAGGTAAGGTTAAGGTTAAGGTTAAGGTTAAGGTTAAGGTTAAGGTTAAGGTTAAGGTTAAGGTTAAGGTTAAGGTTAAGGTTAAGGTTAAGGTTAAGGTTAAGGTTAAGGTTAAGGTTAAGGTTAAGGTTAAGGTTAAGGTTAAGGTTATGGTTAAGGTTAAGGTTAAGGTTAAGGTTAAGGTTAAGGTTAAGGTTAAGGTTAAGGTTAAGGTTAAGGTTAAGGTTAAGGTTAAGGTTAAGGTTAAGGTTAAGGTTAAGGTTAAGGTTAAGGTTAAGGTTAAGGTTAAGGTTAAGGTTAAGGTTATGGTTAAGGTTAAGGTTAAGGTTATGGTTAAGGTTAAGGTTGAGGTTAAGGTTAAGGTTAAGGTTAAGGTTAACGTTAAGGTTAAGGTTAAGGTTAACGTTAAGGTTAAGGTTAAGGTTAAGGTTAAGGTTAACGTTAAGGTTAAGGTTAAGGTTATGGTTAAGGTTAAGGTAAAGGTTAAGGTTAAGGTTATGGTTAAGGTTAAGGTTGAGGTTAAGGTTGAGGACAAGGGTGAACTCACGTGAAGTCTTTCCATGCCCAGTTTGTCCAAATCCGTTGCTTTTCATAGACAAAATGAGAAAAACGTATTCATCTATAGCCATGCCGTTTTCCTTTGCGCGGTACATGAATTCTCTAGTTTCTTCTCCGAGATTGAAACAAAGTACAAAAACTATAATTACTTGTAAAATCACATTGTAAGGGTAAAACTTCGTGATCGTTGTTTAGCCTGTTGTAGCAAAAGATTATATTGTTTTGGATTATTTGATGGAATTTCAGTTTTTTGAGCTATCGAGGGAGAATAAGTATCCGGGTCATCCAAAGCCATCTGAAACGAGAAAAATTTCAAAAACGGGATTTTCATTTACCTCGAAACTGTCCATAATAGTTTCGCAGTACTGCACAGGACTTGTTGTGTACATCATGGTTACTCGATCCCATTGGAACTTTTCTAACACTTTTATTGCCACAAAACCGATGCTAAAACTACAAAGTTCTTTTTGAAATTTTATGATAACCTTAATGCGCTTGGCATTATCGAAGCCATTGTTGGATATCGTTCTGGGTCTTCGAATTTCGGTTCGATTGCATATCCCCATGTCATGATGAAAGTTTTGTAGTAACCAGCTAGCATTCCCATCATTCGGAGACCTGAAATGTGATTAAACTCCTTGTTGGTTTTTGTATTTTTCAACGCTTAAAAAATTTTTTGGCTGTCATGAAGCTCATTCGATTTTTAAATATTTCGAAACAAACTGTTAAAAAAACAAATTTTTTTAATGAAATACACCAAAATATGGGAATTTATGAATTAAATGAAATATTTTCCACACACGGACCCAGAAATATTTTTAAAGGCACCGTCAGGGGCCTTTTCGGATTGGAAATGAAGGGTATGCTAATCGAGTCATTTCAATTGAAATCATTTTCCCCAACACCGCTCCAGCCAACGGCCGTACGCAAAATGCTTGCCAAGTCTTTATTAGCATACGATTTGGAAAAGGCCGCTGACGAGCCTTTTAAGGAATATGTTCGAAAAGTTTTTTAAATGTGTTTTCAGTCGGTTTCGGAAAAAAGTTTGACTGACAAAACGACTGAAAGGTACATAAGCTGCAAAACAGTTATTTCGGCGGGTGTCCAACGAAAATGCGGGTTTTTTCAGCTTCTGCGTTGTTCGCACGCCTGTGGCAAAAATGCCGTTTTTGCCGGAATTCCACCTATTAAATGATAACCAGCACCTTTTTTTTTCTTTTTTCCTATGTTATTTTTTAAACAATGTTTTCTAAGAATTCTTAAAATGATTAAAATCATTTTCTAAATTTATCAGCTTTGTTTGATGAAACGTTCGTTGACCAACAGAGAAAAATATTTTTGATCTACCGAATTTCATTTTTCTCCTAATCAAATTGACGAAAAAACACATAGACGACCAACGAAGAACATGCAATTAACCAATATCATTCGAAGAAATAAGTATCAAAACTCCAAAATGTTCCGCTTCATCCTACTGAAATTAAAACTCTTTCAACATTTGCCTAAAATGCGATTTTCCTATTTTCAAACGTTTAATACTCATAGGGAAATCAAAATCGAACAAAAAAACGTAGTTCGAAATTACTAATATCTCCTTATAAAACAAAAAGCTATGGTGTGTGTGTTGTCTATCAGCGTAGGTACACGCGTTCATTTCCCCCGAAGAGGAGGGGGAGGTCGGCCGTAGGCCGAGTTTAACGTTCTCCACGTCACTTTCACGACCGAAGGCCGAATAATGAGTGACCGTAGGCCACGAAAGTAGCTGCCGCAGGCCGCTTAGCTAAGCGGCCGAAGGCCGCGTGTGGTTGCGGCCGCAGGCCGCCTAATTGAGCGGCCGAAGGCCGCAAGCCAGGAGGGTGCGAGCCGTAGGCGCGCGTACCCGCCTGGTTTTTTAAAAAGTAGAATTTAACAAAACAAAAAACATATGATTTTGTTTTGTTAACAAACGATTCTAAATCCAAAATTTCATAGAAAAAAATGGATTTTTGGCTGAGAACTGTATCTTGTAAAATGAAAAATGTTCGGGTATAAGGGGTTGTAAAAGTGCTCCATTGCGAAAATTCTGTCTCACGTCTAATGTTGGTTTCAAACGAGGAATGAATTACACATGTTTTTTGGCTCAGTGCTTCGTACGAATTTAAAATTTTGCACATATTATTAAATATTATTTTTGGCCTGCCTTATAGGATTACTGCTAGTTGCGACTTTGTGATTTTTTTTCAAAATTAAAAATGTTTTCAATGTAGTCCATGGCTGGATGTTTCCTCACTTTCAGGACATGGAGGTCCAATGATCACGTCCACATTTTTACTTTTGATGAAATCCATTCCAACGCTGACCGCCAACGCAGGATCGCAACCAGTGAAATTATAGAAAAACCTGATTCAGTGTTTTTAAACTTAATTTTCAAAAGTTCTCACTTGAAATCGATATTTTGAAGCCGGCCTTGCATTTTCATATATTCAATGCTCATAGGAATCGCGCCGCCACAAATCGAAAATCCAATGTTTTCGTGTTCCGGCTCTTCTACGGCAGCAACTCCAACTGTTATCTGAATTTTGACAACTTTGTAATTAAAAAAATGATTCTACCGTTCTTCTAGGAACTTGCGATTGAACGAAACGAAAATATGACAAAACAGGTAGCAACCAAAGCATGGAGAAGAATGTTGTCGCGGGGGATGTCTGCTGTTTTGATTAAATTTCGAAGCTCCAGTTTGTACTGATCATTAATTTTCAGTTGTTTTTCGACGTGTTGTTTGATTGGGAGATTCTTTCTAGACATCTAGAAAACTTTCAACGAAATGTGAAAAACTCGAAATTTTGCAGGTATAATGAAAACTCGAGCAATTTTAGGAAACAGTAAAATACAATTTTAGGAAATAGTCCAAACCTCAGAATTAGTTCATATTTGGTTATGAGCCTTCTTAGCGCCTGATAAGCCATTTTGAAAGTTTTAGGAAATTATCGAATTTATGCCTGGGTTTGGTAGGGTTCAAAATTCAAAAATTGTGAAACAAGTTGGAAATGGTGTTTTTCCTGTAGTTTTGGGTATAAGTACCTCAAATCCTATCTTTGAACAGCGGCTTGATTGTGTACTTCCTCTTAGGACCCAGAAAACCACGAAACAGCGAAATTTTTGTTCCATTTTTTGTTCCGTTTTTATCGTTAGCTTATGAGACCGGCAAAATTCGACCTACTCCGCCAAATTATACGTTTACTGGCGCATTGAACCATACATAAAAGTTTAGAAAAATGCTCCTTGAATGTGTGTTTTTCCACGCATTCGACCAGCCAAAAATATATTATTAATATTATTATTAGCTTTCAACGTTTAAAAAAATTTACTTACCGAAACTACATTTTCTGCTGATCGAATCGATGGAAAAAGTCACATTCAAGGACAATGTTTGTCATGATGGTGAACAGATAATTTCCACTTCAATTTATGGATTCAATGCGCCAAAAAATGTAAAATTTAGCTCTATAGGTGGAATCTTGTCTGTCTTATTAGTCAAATGCCGAACAATTATGAAAATAGTAACGGCGGCTTCGAAGTTAAATTTCATTTTCTGAGTCCTGAGTGGATGTTCATTGTTCTTCCTCTGTTTAGAAAGCCCGTTTTTCGGAAACACACCATATTTTAAAGATTGAATGTCATCCTTTGAAATATGTTGCTAGTTTGTCGATCGTTTTACAATTTCATTTTGTTACACAAATTTGTAAATTTTCATTAAGACGAGCGAAAAAGGAAAAAAGAATTTCTTCTGAAGTGTATGTAAAGACAGTAGAACATTTTCAACATCTCTCGTTGAAGGGAATTTTGCAGATTATTTCCGACCCCATCCATAACCTGAAAGCGATAAAACTGAGAGGAATGAAAGGAAATATGACCGTATCCACAGCAACCTCCCCATCGACGGCCATATCCACCGTAGCCGTATCCACCCCAGCCCCCGTAGCCACCTCCCCAGCCGCGGCCTCCCCATCCTCCATAGCCTCCGTATCCGCCGTAGCCTCCCCTCCAGCCTCCTCCCCAACCGCCTCCAAAACTGATTCTGAAGCCGCCACCAAAGCCTCCTCCCCAGCCTCCCCAGCGTTTTCCTCGAGAGAGTCTGAAAATGCAATATGGATAAGACGCTTACTTGCTTAACGAATGTTTTGAATGTTTGACCTTCTGTGCATCTAATGACTGTGTTCGAAAAATGTGACGTCTGCGTACATGTAGACAAACGACAACGACAACTAGCGAATGCAAGATAGTGAAAGGGACCGTCAGGGGCCTTTTGATAGTTTGTTTTATTTGATTATTCATATCTGACTATTTCAGGTTTCCAACCATGGCTTTTATTTACCTATCCTACAAAAAGTATTTAAATGATTAATAAGGAAAATAATTTGTTCCAACGGCTTTCAGCCAACGGGCCATACGACGTCGCGATGTTTACAGAAAACTGTGCGCAAATAGGCAAGATGGCACTTTGCGAAAAATTTTCTTTGCGGATATTCAAACATGTTTTTAAGTTTTCCTCTAAAAAGTGTTGTTTAATTGTTTTTCACTTTTTAGATTCCCCCATATTTAACCATTGACGACTTGAAACATTGGAGTGAATAAAAGTATTTTAGGCGAAATAGCATAGTAAAAGAGGAATGCGCAGGTAATCAGAAAAATCGCGGCGGGACCTAATGTGCCATCCTTTAAGGTTTTGGCCAAAATTCTGTGGCGTTTTTCGGAGACACACTATAAATTACTGCCGTGAAATAGATGACAATGAATTAAAATATGGCTGGTAGCCGAGTATGCTATGGAAAAAGGGTATCAACGGTGATTCTCGTTCTGTCTGTGTCTCTCAGGGAGAGGTTCGATCCTCAGATCAAAAACATTTGAACAAACCCCTAGGGGTAATCGACACCGATCGTAATCGTAGATAGTGCCACGTTGGTTTTTATTTCCGTGGGGTACTCTAGCATAAAAATACCCCTGACGATCCCTTAAACAATATAGTCACTGTTGCCGAGTGGTCTATGTGATTATTGCGATGTATATTACATATGTATATTGTGTTTCTCAAAACATAAAATCATTGGTCGCTTGCCGAAATGCACAAAATCAGTGTTTGATTGGGATTTGTTTTTGGGACTTTGAGAGAAATACGATTCGATAGCACTGGAAATTTTGTTTTGGAAAATGTTTTTGTATAAGTTAAACAAAATGTCCTCTAGGAACAGACAAACTTTGAAACTTTTTTTTTGAAATTGCTTATCTGTTTGAAAAAGGAAAAATTTAGGAGAAAAGATTTTCCCAGCCAAATTTCAAGGGCCAAATTTCCTTCACTTATTTCCCGCGGTGTTCATTTCAACTCACGGCGTTTTCGAGTCAGCTAGATGGTGGTCTCCAGGCCTTTGATCTAAGTTGGATTGAACTTCAGCTACCGGAAGAGCTTCAAGAGGAAGAGCTGCTACCAGCAGTACAAGTATCACAAATGGCTTCATACTGAAGAACGCTAAAAAAAATTTTGATTTTAAAAGAATTTATGCGGAACTTTCAAAAAGCTTTCGTACTTTCAGCGTTTCCCTTTTTTTCCTCTTTTTTTCAGACTGACTACAGTCTGCCAAATTAAGTGCAATTTCAATTACTCAGACGGAATTCGGTAAAGAACACAGTCTCGTGTAGTCTTGGAACCCTGTAGAAACTGGTTCCGCGGTGGGGATTCCCATATGTGCATGTTTCCCTGTAGGTGTTCGGCGAAGGGTAGAAAAATATTTGATTTTTACTTGCACTAAGATGTCATACACTATTGTTCTCTTCGTACAAATTTGTGTAATGAGTGATAAACTTCCTTGATATGTTTTTTTCATTTTCGTAAATTAAAAAAAAAACATAAAAAGCCATTGTTTTTTCGTTTTCTTTAGTCGTCTATCGTTTCACTTTGACTTTTCATTGAAGTGCTGAACACTAGTAAAAATTCGCAAACTTACAGAAAAAAAAGTTTTGACAAGTTCACGCGTTCATTTCCCCCCGAGAGGAGGGTGAGGTCGGCCGTAGGCCGAGTTTCACGTGCTTCACGGCATTTTCACGGCCGAAGGACGAGTAATGAATGGCCGTAGGCCATGAATCTGCGGCCGAAGGCCGCGTGTCGGTGCGGCCGCAGGCCGCAGACCAGGAGAGTGCGCGCCGTTGGCGCGCGTACCCTCCTGGTAGGGTAAAATGTTTGCAACTGGCAACTTTCTACAGTTTTTGCCCTTTTCTCGGTGTACATTAGTCGGCAAAAAACCGATTTAGAAATTTCATTTAACGATCAAACTCAAATTGATTGTCAGGTATAAAAATCGCCCGGATAACGTTTCCGACTCAAATAAGTCAGAGTAAACCATTTTTAAAATAAAATTCAATAAGTCATCAGTTTTTTTTGTTTTCATAATTTTCTATCGTTTTAATTTGACTTATCTTTGAAGTGCTGAACATCAGTAAAAATTAGCAAACTAAAAAAAAGTTTTGACTTTTGATTTCTTTTCAGCAAACGTTTGTCTTCGTGTTTCAGCCGATTTCAAGCGCTTATGGAAACCAAAATTATATTCGCTGCAAGTACAAGTTTACAATTAAAAAGAATGAAACCCCAAAATTCCAGAATTTTTCTTCTAGGTTAAACTAAGGTAGACGATAAAATATTAGAAAATAATTTTGAATAAGCGTTATAGTGGGTCAAGACAAACCCGATCCCATCAAGTTTGGTTTCCATAAGGCCAAAAACACGATCCTCTCAAGACAAACGTTTCCTGAAAAGAAATCAAAAGTCAAAACTTTTTTTTAGTTTGCTAATTTTTACTGATGTTCAGCACTTCAAAGATAAGTCAAATTAAAACGATAGAAAATTATGAAAACAAAAAAAACTGATGACTTATTGAATTTTATTTTAAAAATGGTTTACTCTGACTTATTTGAGTCGGAAACGTTATCCGGGCGATTTTTATACCTGACAATCAATTTGAGTTTGATCGTTAAATGAAATTTCTAAATCGGTTTTTTGCCGACTAATGTACACCGGGAAAAGGGCAAAAACTGTAGAAAGTTGCCAGTTGCAAACATTTTACCCTACCAGGAGGGTACGCGCGCCAACGGCGCGCACTCTCCTGGTCTGCGGCCTGCGGCCGCACCGACACGCGGCCTTCGGCCGCAGATTCATGGCCTACGGCTATTCATTACTCGTCCTTCGGCAGTGAAAATGCCGTGAAGCACGTGAAACTCGGCCTACGGCCGACCTCACCCTCCTCTCGGGGGGAAATGAACGCGTGAACTTCCGCTGATCCACTACACACACATACACACACACGGTAGCGTTTTATTATAAGGGATATTTTCACAATTTTTGGCACTCGAACACCAGCTTTAAAACTAAATTACAAAGTGTTACCGGTAATTTTCTATCCATGGCGGGCGTCCACCGCAAAAAGGGACTTTTTTCTCTGCGTTTTCGTTCTTTGCACCCTGTCTCGCCTGAGTATCTCACGCACACTCCAAAAATGCCGTTTTTGGCTGATATCCAATTTGGTTATAGCTACACTCAAAAAATCACTATATCTCAGCCAATTGCTCTGTCCCGATTTCCTAAACAGCAGTGAAACAAAGATATCTCAATATTGTTTATGAACATCACTTTGACGTTGCGGGTTTCTTCTTCTGGAAGACCATCAACGTCCCCAGCCCCATCCACCTGAATTACTTTGTTAGAGGTTTCATCAACATTTTCTTACCGTATCCACCGTAGCCGCCCCATCCGCGGTTCCATCCGCCTCCCCAGCCGCCTCCCCAACCTCCGTAGCCGCCCCATCCACCCCAGCGCCTCAGACGAGTGACTCTGAAAGACGAATTTCGCTTTAATGGTTGCTTTTTTAAAATGTGTTTCTTAACATGGACCTTGAGAGAAGCCTGGTTGCGGAATGAGATTTTTCTAACTGACATATCTAAACTATATGCCGTATGTGTTCATTAAATCGAACGCGTGTTTCCATAACTTCATTTTTGTGGAATTCGATATTTTTTAATATGGATTGTTTCTGGAACTGAATTTCCTGTCAACAAAAAATTTATATAACTTACCATTTCGGTAAACTTTGGTTGTTTTACCGTACCCAACTTCAACAAACCATAACCCGCTGTTGTTTGAGCGGAAATGCATGTACGCAAGGACACATTTTGCGTAAATAGTTGTGTAAATATGCAGATTGTCAAACTGATTGTCAGATTGTCAAAGATTCCAACTGTCGTTGTGCAATTTGCACTAATAGCATCCCAAAAAATCGAATCATTAACCCAATACGCGTGATTAACGCTAGTGCTTCCCCAACCATAACGGTTTGGGGATCAGAAGTTGCAAAAATAAAATATAGGAAAAAAAACAGGTAAATCCATGCCACAAGCGTTATTATATAAGCAGAGTTGTCCCGCTTACGGAGCTTTTGAGTCGGTTTCCGCGTTGTCACCAGGACGTTGGTCCAGGCCTGGTTCCACTTCTGCCACAGGCGCAGCTTGAAGGGCAGCTGCGACGAGCAGAAGCAATAGAACCGATAAGAATTTCATGCTATAATAGTGTTTTTACAATGTTCCATAGTACACCACAATCGATGAAGGACGTTAAAGGAACCGTCAGGGGGCTTTGTACAAGTTGCATGTTAATAAAGAATTGGCTAGCATTTTGCGCATAACCGTTGCCTGGCGCGGTTTTCGGAAAACTAATTTCACTTAGGATGGCGTTATTTGAATACGGTTAAATTCCAATCAGAAAAGATCCCTGACGGCCCCTTAAAAGGAATGATGGTACAGAACTGTGAAATGAAAATTGTTTGGAAATTGCAAATAATTGTAACGGCGGATGTTAAAAAGATGATGGTCTTGATTTTCTAAAGCTTTTATACCCTCAGCTAGGACAAGAGCAGTCGGGCGAATTGACTGAATCAAAGGATGATTTTGCTATGTTCGTTAAAGAGTGTAACTTCAGGTGGTGTTAGTAATCGTTTGGATCTGGTTTTTGTTTTGTCACAGCCAACGGGATCATTGTGCTCTACAAATCGGTGAAATTATGGAAACTTTTCAGCTGATCTAAGAGTACTTCATTCTATGACACTTTAGCAAATCATCAAAAAAACAAAACTCTGACAAACAACGCTGATGTCATTTCTCCGAAGAGTGCAAGTCATTGTGGGCATAGATTGATTCATTGTCGAGTTTTATCATTGCACAAGTCGCCCTTTCAAAAAACTTCGAAAGCACAATGACAACAACCATAACCTAGAAACAACATTCTGATTCAGTGCATTATGGATTTTTGGTCTAGGATTACTGTAGGATTACCTTTGGTCCTGTACTTTGACTAAAATCGGTCGAAAAAACGCAATTCATGCGACTTGACTCAAGTTATAAACTGTTTAAAAAAACTGTTACAGTAGTGGGGCGAAAGACTGTGGTTTTGAAAAGTTGCAAATTTCTGAAGTTACAAAAGTCTTTTTGATTTTTATTAAAAGTTTTCCCCTTTCAAGAATCATATATGAACAATAACACTGTGATATCAAAACATTTAAAAAAAATGATACATTGCGTTTTTGGGGCCATGTGGTCTCAAATAACCGTTTAAAATGCGATTTATTTTGAAATTCACTAAAAACAAGAAGTTGGTATCAACATAAAAATGAAACATATAAAATCTTCAAAAAAGTAACCGTGACCGGAAATCGAAAATCATTTTTTTAATTTGTTTTACAAGTTTAATGGCTATCCTAATGAAATGAAATACTCACTGTTAAACAAGCTAGAACTTTTTATAACAATTTTTTTTTCTTTTTTTCCGCAATACCATTGCTTCACAAATTTGCAAAAAAAATGTTTTAACTAAGTTTTCGGTGCTAATTGTCTACGCGCAAAGCCATGGGAAATGTTAATATATTTCCACCAGAAAAGATTGAGATTTTTTACATAACGAAGAATTTGATACATACAGCGTCTAACATTTGTAGCTGACCGTCTGTGTTTTTCGACAATTCTAACTTCCTTTTCGTCCTTTTCCTTTCAAGAAAAAGGAAAAAAATGAACAAAAACAAAAGCGAGTCATTTAGTATGCTGAATATATTTATTATACTTTTTAGGTTAGTTCGTTTAAGGGACAGTCAGGCTTGTTTCACAACATTGGCTCAATAAAAAGACGAAAAATCTCTGATCATGAAAAAATTTATGACTATGGGTTGAAAATTTACCGTTTTCGAGAAAGAGAGTTCCAAAGTCGCCAAAAACGGTTTCCGTTTACAGATTTGTAGAGGGCCGTACGCCCTGTGTTTCCGGAAATTACAAGAATGCTAATTAGCTGAATTTCATTCTAATTGGCTGAGAAAGCGCTGAAATGAACAGGATGCGAGACAATTTAGCATCGAATATTTGCATAATTTCCGACCGCATCCTGTATACAACGAAGTGAGAAGCCCCCTTACTTTCCCTTTAACGCATAGGTGAGGCACAAGGTTTACGTTTTTTTGTGTATCTTAAGTGTTTTGCGTCCGGTAAAAAAACTGAACATTCTAGGCTTGCTTTTTTCTTTGAATTCGGGCGACAACTCTGGCTGTTCACGTCAGACCGTTTTGCGGCCCCACGTCAGCCTCTGTCCTTTTGAAAAAGAGATTTATATTGCTACAAGGATGAAAACATAGGTGATAAAAGTCATTAGTTTATTTACACAAGAGCTATCACTTGTAAAGTCGACTTCGAACTCGAAGGCTTCCGCAATTGGTGTGAGAAGAACTAACGACCCCAGCCCCATCCGCCTAAAAACTGATTTTAAAAATTGTTAAAAGCGATTTTTTACCGTAACCTCCCCAGCCGCCTCCCCATCCGCGGTTCCATCCGCCACCCCAACCTCCATAGCCGCCGTAGCCGCCGCCCCAACCTCGGCCCCAACCTCCTCCCCAGCCGCCGCCCCAGCCTCCGTAACCTCCCCATCCGCCCCAGCGTTTTCCACGAGTGACCCTGAAAAAAATAACTGAACTTCTATATAGGGCATTTCCAAAACTGAGAGAAGAAAAAGGGAATTTTCCTAAAGGACTAGGTACAATGGGTCCCGCTTGTCTGCGCACTACTCTGCTTTTTTCGCATTTTTTATTGATATTTACTTCGATGTTTCAAATCGTCAATGGTTAAATACCAAGGAAATTCACGGTCATACAAAAGTCGTCGTCTCAAGATTGGAAATAGACTATAAACTTCTAAAACTTTTTTGATTTTTTCAATTCCACAAATTCCTTCGGCTTTGGAAAATTCCCTTTTTACAGTAAATGGCTTCAATAAAAATGTCCTTTGAATACTTCAGATGATCTTTCGGCTCGGAATGTTAATCTTTTTTATACGTTTTCTGGTTTTTTTTGTAGGACCGCGCCGTGCATGTTTCAAGCAGCAGGGAGAAGGATATCTCATAGCAGGAACTCCCTGGTTCGACCTACCTCCGTTGTTATTGTGTTAAGGGAACATGACACCCGGGGTGGAGCGCACAAAATTTAAGACGCGATGTCCGAGAGACTTGAAATACAGTTGGACGGTATTTTTCAAAGTGGTTCAATTGAATTCATCTTTGGTGGACTGTTAGAAACCTTTGGTACATTTAATTCTAGTGGGGTCTGAAATGAAAAACTTTTAGCGCGGGAAAGGGCGCCGCGTTTCCTGCGTTTTTTTTTTTCGTTTTCTTCGATGCCGGATATCCGGATTTTGACGGTTAACATATTTTGTAAAGAAAAGAAAATTGAACAACTTATCAAAAATCTGTAATATGCTTTTCAGAAGCACTGAAGAAAATTATGTTGATTGATGTTCTCACAACGTTTTTGTGAACAACTTTTTTCTAACTTTAGAAATATATTTTCCCTTCACCTACACTCTTTTTCAGCATAACATGTGCAATTTTTCGCCCTTTCAGATGTAAGGTTTTTTCAAAGTTTCAGAGTAGTTACAGTAACGCGGAGTACAGTACTCCAACCCAGAAATCGATAACCGATTTTATGTAATGTTTTTTATCTTTTAAAGGGTCTTAAGGAACTGATACACCAAAAGATGGGTTCGATTGGATCACTAAATTTTCTGTTCATGAGTAAATTTGCAGCCCAGGCTGCGCGTTTTAAAGGAAATGTAAAAAAAAAACTTAAAGCCCTTTCTAGTTGTATTTTGTTATACATAGTTTATGAGAAACGAATTTGATAAAGCTGACCAAGGAAACCAATGAAAAGTCAGATTTCAACTTTTTTTAGGTAGCTTACGGAGTTTTCGAGTCAGTTGCAGCATGGTCTCCAGGGCGCTGCTCTAGGTTCGTCTCCACTTCTGCCAGGGGCGCCGCTTGCAGAACAGCTGCTACGAGCAGAAGCAACAGTATCGAGAAAAATTTCATTCTAAAATGTTAGTTTTATATTGAATGAGGTTGGTTGACACAAAATTGTAATGAGGGGATGAAAATAGTGGAAATTTGGCAAAAAAAAAATCTAAGAAAGCTGTGGGCCAAAAAAATGTAGACGCCATAATAGAGAATGTGAAAATGAGGTTCATCTTGTTTCTAACTCTTTTATTCCCTCGGCTATGACAAGCGCAGTCGGCCGAATTCCCTGAATCAGAGTGATGGTTTCTCTTATTCGTTAAAGAGGGTACCCTTTGCGGTCTTGGTAATAGTCTGGAACTGGATTTTGTTTTGACATACCCAATGGGTTCCATGTGCTCTACAAATTAGTCGAACTGAAAAAAAAACTGTCAGCTGACATTTGTGGGAGTCTATGGTCGAAACAAAAACTGATGAAAAAACAAAGCAAGAGAAAATGCGGCTTTTTCTCTGCTTTTTGCTTTTTGCACAGTCAGGCGGGTGTCACAACTATGGCTCAAGTATGAGAGAAAAATTCGCAGGTCATGAAAATATATAAGACTATGGGTCGAAAATTTACCGTTTTTAAGAAAATATAATTCCAAGTCGTCAAAAACGGGTCTCCGTCTACAGATTTGTCGACGGGCAGTACGTCCTGCGTGTCCGGCGTTTACAAGGCATGCTAATGAGCCGAATTTCATTCTAGCTGAGAGAGCGTTGGAAAAGTGGAAGGTGCGATACAACTTAGCATAGTTAACTCGCATAATTTCCGGTCGAAGGCGATCCAAAATGAAATGAAAAGCCCCCTTACTACCCCTTCAAGGCAGTTTTTTTCAGGATTCCATTTTGGCGACAGCTATATGCTCTAACTCGAGCCATTTGAGAACGAGGCGATTCTAGGAAAATTGTATTCCTCTGAAACTACGAAAATGTTGGATAGGATCCAATTAGTTGTAAAACACACCGACTTTCGCACGGCAATGCCTTAAAATCCTTAAGGAATCGTTAAAGTTTTACTTCATATCTCTCAAAGTGAACTTTTGCTTTCCGAATCCGTAAAACTCGAGCAGACCTGTGACAAATGCAAAATCGGACTTGCGGAAAACTTGTGTCTTCCCTATAAAAGATTCTGCACTTTTGGGCCCATGTCATTTGTGTTCTTGGGTTACGGTAGTTTGAAGTGGATAGGGTGCAAATTTAAAGCTCATCAAAAGGATAAATTATATATTTTGCATGAGAATAATGCGAATTTTCCGAAACACCATGAATTAAAATATATAATTTCGGAAAAAGTTTTTTCATTTTCCCCGAAATGTTTTTGTTCATTTAGGGTATAGCCGGCGCCACACGGAAATCGGTTAGAAAAAGCCGATTTTCCTCTGCGTCTTCGCTTTTTACACGCTATTTTCGCCTGCGTATCGCACGAATGCTGCATTGATTCTTTTCTTGGCCGGATTTTAATTTGGCGACAGATTTAAATGATAATTATTGCGATTTCATTTTGAGAGCGTTCGCTAAAAATTGCTTATGAAATTTGTGGGTATTAATGTTCTGCAAAATTTAGCATGTTCGAGAGCTGATTCTGTCTGAACGTGAGCAGGCATGTACCATAAACTCGTCATCACTTCTGAAGTCGGCCAAACGCAGTCAATACAAATTATCAGAAGGCGGATTCGAACCCAAGCCGCGAGATTTGTAAGCTAAGACATAACCGAAATTCGGCATCTCCCCAAGAATTACGGATGAAAAACGGTCGGGGGTTTTGGAAAACTAGCGTTTATCGCTTTGACAAATCAGTTCGTCAAGGCAAGAAATGAGACCAATCGATTTCTGCCAAACAGAACATAGCTATTTGCTAGGAGGAAGGCTTTTTGCTAGGAGAATTTTGTCGAAAAAGCGGTTTTTTTTGTCTGCGCCTTCGTTGTTTACACGATCTCTCGCTTGTGGATAGCACGCCTGCTACAATAGTCTCGTTTCTGGCAGATTTCCAAATTTGGTATTTATGTTCATCTAAGCCGTTGTGGTTGCGAACTGCTGAATTCCAACTTGAGCCACTTTTTATTCTTCGAATAAAGCACATAAATTTCTTTAACTGTTTCACATCGATAGAGGAAAGTAATGTTTATTATTTACATATTTGTACTTTTATACACGGAGGGAGTATTGTGTCGACTCTGGTGACTACTTGCCCCAGCCCCAGCCGCCTGAAAATGAGGTTTTGAAGAAATTGAGGCGTCAACTTACCGTATCCTCCCCAGCCTCCGCCCCATCCGCCATAGCCTCCCCAGCCGCCCCATCGACGGCCCCAGCCTCCCCATCCGCCGTATCCGCCGTAGCCTCCCCAGCCTCCTCTCCATCCGCCGCCCCAGCCCCAGCCGCCTCCCCAGCCTCCGTAGCCTCCCCAGCCCCATCCACCGTAGCGTTTTCCTCGGGAGACTCTGGAATATATATATTAACGTTTCTCTGTCTATCTGTCTTTATGTCTCTTTGCCTACACACGTACACAAGCACACACGCACGCCCGCACACAAGCCCACACTCACACACTCACACACTCACACACTTACACACTCACACACTCACACACTCACACACTCACACACTCACACACTCACACACTCACACACTCACACACTCACACACTTACACACTCACACACTCACACACTCACACACTCACACACTCACACACTCACACACTCACACACTCACACACTCACACACTCACACACTCACACACTCACACACTCACACACTCACACACTCACACACTCACACACTCACACACTCACACACTCACACACTCACACACTCACACACTCACACACTCACACACTCACACACTCACACACTCACACACTCACACACTCACACACTCACACACTCACACACTCACACACTCACACACTCACACACTCACACACTCGCACACTCACACACTCACACACTCACACACTCACATACTCACACACTCACACACTCACACACTCACACACTCACACACTCACACACTCACACACTCACACACTCACACACTCACACACTCACACACTCACACACTCACACACTCACACACTCACACACTCACACACTCACACACTCACACACTCACACACTCACACACGCACGCCCGCACACAAGCCCACACTCACACACTCACACACTCACACACTTACACACTCACACACTCACACACTCACACACTCACACACTCACACACTCACACACTCACACACTCACACACTTACACACTCACACACTCACACACTCACACACTCACACACTCACACACTCACACACTCACACACTCACACACTCACACACTCACACACTCACACACTCACACACTCACACACTCACACACTCACACACGCACACACTCACACACTCACACACTCACACTTTCTCCTCTTTGGATTTTCCTCACTCACGGAGTTTTATCTTTAGCTGAAGCATGATCTCCTGGACGCTTGTCAAGATTTGAAACAACTTCGGCCACAGGTGCTGCTTGAAGATCAACGGCTACCAGCAGAAACAACAGTAGTAACGAAATTTGCATTCTGAAGACCGGTTTATATGCAAATTTGCTTTCGAAAAAAATGTTAAAATCAATATAGTTTGAAGAGTTGAGGGCAACTTTGTTTTTCTCGCCTTTTTATTCCAGCGCAAACCGGCGACCAGAATCGGCCAACTGGGTGAGTCATAGTTTTTGGGAATGAATTCGTTAAATATCGCAACCTCCATATAGTCTTTCGGCTGGCAGGAACCAGTCTTTGTTTTCAGATTTAACCACTGTGCTCAATGTGCCCCTTGACTTTGGCGAATACTGGAAATTGTTAGTGAAATTTGCTTGTACTTTTGTTTCACTGACATTGAAAAACTGCTCTATAGAGCAGAAAATTTCCTTTTTGCTTTTACAATGTTTAATTTTTTGAGTAATTGATTTAAATTCACACGCACACGCACACGCACACGCACACGCACACGCACACGCACACGCACACGCAAATACAATTTCAATTTCTGTTCTAAGCAGATTCTAGCTAGGGTCGTCAGGTGATCTGTAAGGAAGCTTCTACGGTCGGCTACGAACGGGTTAGGAAAGTAAACGCTTAAGTAGCTATGTTTCAAGTTGAAAATATACATCAGCTCGTTATGGCGCATTTTGGTTTCGGATTTCACGCATGACGTCCTCATTTAGAAGTCTCGACACTTCCAATGAGAATTTGTAGCATAAATGCACTTCATAGTATGAAGATCATGTTTTTGCCAAAAAAGGCCAATTCGCCGAACTCACCACAAACGCCCCCTTGACCTCGTGATTATGATACCGAGATGACTTGAAATCTAAACAGTTCTGGGAGAACTTTTCCGGTAGGTTAGAAAACGGGCAAATTGCCACAAATCCTTTGTTCAATTACAGTGAAAAAAGCAAAGCTTCCTTAAATTTGAGTTTATCCCAAAACTTTTTTGAAAAAGTGCAGAAGAACAAGGTTTTTTGGAAGTTGATATTTTTTATTAAATTTCGCTCAACAGGGATTTTGACTTTCCCACTTAGCCCATCTTCGTGGCGCAGGCGTATCCAGTCACATTTACAAGTGCCTGAAGATTCTTCAAAGCGCAACTCTTCTCCAAGCTTGTCATGTACTGAAACAATTTTGTGCTAGGATTCTGAAGCACCTACGGGCAGCATAGCCTGGCAAACTCCATCGATGTAAGTGCGAGTGACGGCAGTATTACCATAGCTGTATCCAGTTAGCATAACGTCGTATTCGGATTTTCCACCAGCAGCCTTGGTTTTCATGACAACTGATGACATCTGGAAAGAAAATATTTTAGTATAAAGCTGAATACGGTAATTTTCTCTGTAATTTACGAGCAGGAGAGTGCAATAGAATCTTGGTTGAACTTTTTTTATTTTGATATAGATTTTCGGTTTTGGGTTACGGTATGTGATCATGGGTTACTGTAGCTCGGGCTAGCCAAGCCCAAATTTTTTAGTTTGTGTAATCATTCACGACGCCATTTCGAATGAAACTACACATGTTGTGCAGCCCTTCAGTTGAAATCTCTTCGGTAGAAGCCAAAAACAACGATTTAAAACTTTGTAAACTGTTTTTTTTGGCTTTTGGAAACTATTTTCATGATATGCCATTTTTTTATTCAATGACATTGTTTGTCAGCGTAAAAAAGGCTATCGATTGATTATACTAAATGAAAAGTTTGTTCTTTGTTGACAGTAACAAATGACAACATACAGTAACCCGAGACCGAAAATCGTTATCGACTCAAAAACTACACTATGGATATTTGGACTCTTGAGTTCAAATAATGTTTGTTAATTATCGAGGTCATTTGGATAAATACAGAGACCGCCTTTTAGAAAATAAAACGTTACGCTGGCTGAACACAAAATCTGAATCGTTCGGTGCATCAGCAATTTTAAGACCCGGGTTTGGGTTCTTACAGCGTTGTAAAATAAGAATGCATGTCAAAGCATCTGTATTATGTGTCAAAACATCTGTTTTTATAGGTTTTTGGACTTTTCTAAGTTAAGGCACCAACATGTTACAATAAAATTTTCGTAAAAAAAAGTTTTAAAAATAGAAATGTTTGGGTGCCCTGTTTTCGGTATCTGCGTTTGTTTCTCCGCGCTAAAAATAGGGCCGCAGAGTTTTCACATTATTCTTATTAAAAACTTTTTAAAAACTTATTCCGTATAATATTTTACGTTTTATTCTGATAACCCCAAAACTCCCATATTGGCCCTTCAAAACCAAAAAGTCAAAAATATAAAAATATAGCTGCGGCCAAAAATCTTGAAGAAAATGCGCGGCTGCATTTAGGCGGTTTATGACTGGATGCCAATTTGGCGACAGCTATATGTTTTTGTTCTTTCGCTATGTGGCTAGAAAAAATTGGTCAAGAGACTAAAATAAATCGAATTGGCGTTTGGACAGTTGGAGTTTGAAAAAAAAACTTATAAGGATGGAGTTGAAATTTGGTCAAAACTACATAACCTAGGGCTACCTAACGTAAAACTAGAACAAAATCGATATAAGTCAAAATAATAGCGATCCCTTATAATAAAACGCTACCGTGTGTGTATGTGTGTGTGTGTGTAGTGGATCAGCGGAAGTTCACGCGTTCATTTCCCCCCGAGAGGAGGGTGAGGTCGGCCGTAGGCCGAGTTTCACGGGCTTCACGGCATTTTCACGGCGGAAGGACGAGTAATGAATGGCCGTAGGCCATGAATCTGCGGCCGCAGCCCGCCTAATTGAGGCCGAAGGCCGCGTGTCGGTGCGGCCGCAGGCCGCATACCCGAAGGGTGTGCGCCGTTGGCGCGCGTACCCTCCTGGTTTTAGGTTATAAAACTGTTCTAAACATAATGTCTTAAAGTTTTTGAAAACGCAATAGTTTTCACAAGTGTACCCACTTACATTGTTATAGACGTTTTTAATTTGAGGAACCAGGTAGGGCATCAGCTTGTCGATGACGTCCATAGTTGTAGTTGAAGGAGTCTGGGGCTTCAGGCACTGGTCATCTACAAATTAAATAAAAAAACTGTTAACTTTACCAAATAGACCTACTTGTACTGATTGCTTGCAGAATAGGTGAGCAGGAGCCGTAGTTACCGAGACAGTAGGAGAGCGCACAGCTTTTGAACTCTGAAATAATTTAGATTCTCGTTATCAGGAAAATTCTTACTATCAGCAGCACTTGAAGCATTTCCTCCGGAGTAGACGGTGGGCTCGGTACAGTTGCATATCTAAAAAAATTCAAATTACTTCTATTGAGCTGAAAAATTTTCTATATCCTAAAAACATAAATCTTTTAAATCGTCCGTCCAATACCCGGTTTACGGTAGGTGGCTAAAATGTACTGTACGAATTTCAAAGTTTACCAAACTTCAGTTTGAAATTTGCTTTTTGTAGTAAGTTAAATTTTCAGATTCGCGTCTTACAAAATGTTAGATTAAACTGTCTGAGGGTAAGCGCGGCTCAGGCCATTTAAATGAGCGGCCGAAGGCCGTAAAACTGAGCGGCCGTAGGTGTCGAAAATTTTCGTTCGCAGGCCATCTAAGCGGCCGAAGGCTGCAGGATCTACAACAGAGCAGCCGAAGGCCGTGAAAATGTTCGACCGCATGACCTACAACTGAGAGGCGAAAGGTCGCAAAATGTTTCGGCCTCAGGCCATCCAAGCGGCCGAAAGCAACGTCCGAAGGCCGTAAAACTGAGCGGCCAAAGGTCGCAAAAAATTTTTGACCGAAGGTCGTGAAAATGTTCAGCCGCGGGCCATTTAGCTTGAGCGGCCGAAAATAGCGAAAATTTTTGGCCGCAGGCCATCTAAGCGAGCGAAAGCCGCTGGACCTTTAACTGAGCGGTCAAAGGCCGTGTAATTGTTTGGCCGCAGGCCATTTAGCTAAGCTGCCAAAGTCTGAGCGGCCGAATGTTGCAGAGACGCAGGAGAGCAGAGACACGCAGATTCGTTTTTGGAGTCGGTCACCCAAAAGCCATATTTTTCAGCAGAAAAGCCGTTTTTTCGTTTTAGAAAAGCCGTTTTTTGCTTCCGAAACGTAAATAAAAATTTGGTTATTCTGAATGAGATCGTTTTTCTCAACACCTCGCCGAAAAACGTTTAGTCACAAATTGGTTGCCCACTTTTTGTCACAAATTGCGTGAACTTGAAAATTTTGTAAATGTACAAAACCTACCGTTCTCATTCCAGCGTTCGGGAATTTCACTCCAACGTTTGCCAAAGTGAGCATGAAGTCGGTAAAGGAGTCGGAGTTGACAGCGACCGCAAATGCAAGGAAGAAAACGACTCGAGCGACCATTTTACCTAAAAAAATTGAATTTCTTTTAAAATAATGAAATTGAGGATATTATGATTTGGAAAGGGAGTTTGATACTCAACGCGCCGAGGCAAGCCATTTTATATCACTTCTTTATGGAAACTTATTGTTTGTCTCACTGTTTTTGATACAGATCATCCGTCCAAATTGGTACGCGTTGGGCCGCGTGGGTAGTAACCGGATGTTTTTGATCCACTCAGGGTGATATATAAACTATGTAATGTTTTCGTTGTTTTAGTAACTAGAAAAACATGTTGGAAACGTGTAAAAGTCCACTCACCTACCAGGAACTGAACTAGTTTTTGAAAAACAAAATGAAACAGTGTATATTTCTCATCAAAGGACGGTGCCATAGCCGCGGTGACAAAGTTGGGTAATTCGTCGGCTCCGGATGTATCGTTTTGGGGGGTGACTAATTCAACTCCTCTGAGTCTCATTAGTCCTGGCCGTTTGTTTATTGTCTACCGTGGTATTGCTAGTTAACGGCACAGTCAAACGGGGTTTTACAATATTGGCTTAATATAGTGAGAAAAACTCGCTGATAATAAATGTATATATGACTATGGGTCAAAAATTTACTGCTTTCGAGAAATTACGCTTCGAACTCTTGAAAAAACGGATCTCCATCTTCAGATTTGTAGACGGGCAGTACGCCCTGCGTGTGCGGCATTTACAAAGCATGCTAATTAGCTGAATTTCATTCTAATTGGCTAGGTAACAAGGAAGGTGCACGATAATTTAGCATAGTTAATTCGCATTATTTCCTACCGTAGCCGATTGAAAATGTAATGAAAAGCCCCTCGACTGCCCCTTTAAAGAAAAGTCCATACAGGTGGAGTATTCGATACTATCAGTAAGCGTGATTTCCCGGAATTTCTTCAACTGCAACTTTTCAAGAGTTGGAACATACTTCGCGACAAAAAGAACTAAATGTGTTACACGAAAAGGGCCGGCCCGCTGGCTGAAAAAAAAACTGGCCGGCCGAAGAGAAGTGTCGGTCAGGTTCGAAAAGTTGCCAGATTGTTTCATTTAATCAAAATTTTTGCTTACGCTAAAATTTTAAAAGCACGCGAACAGTTTCATTTTACTTCTATGACACAGTTATACAAATTCTAAGTTAGCAAAAACCAAGTGTCCCGACCGGGTTCGAACTTTGGTCGCGTGGGTGACGTTTGACTAGGTCGCCCGAGTGGACGGGCCGGCACCGGTCGGGCCAGGGGACGTCATGGTTTTCGTTTTGCTTGCCGAACATCAAGAATCTAACTGCAAGAAGCATATGTCCTAGTCAAAAATCGAAAACGCAAAAAATTTAAAACGCAAATTTTTACTTTTTCGTGGTGTGTTACTTTTCCGTCTTGTGTGACTCCTAAGTCTTTACTTTTGTTTTTTGAATTCTTAAAACAATGCTGTACACAATCTTGAAAATCTTGAAAAAACGCAGTACTCAATAACCCATTACAAAAATATATATTGTGGAAAAACTTCCAGGATTTAGAGCAATACGGAAGTTGATGAACCAAATTGAGCTAATTCTAAGGCAATGAACTGTTAGCAAAGACCGGCTCTAATTACCAAGTGAGGTTCTCCGCCCCTAAGAAGTGAATAAGAAAACAATCTTCAAAAAAGTTTTAATATATGTTCGTAACATGTCTACAGCCCGATCTGCAGCGAATTCGTGTTCCAAGCTTAGGCCATCTTGGTAGCGCATACGTATCCAGTCACATCGACAATGGCCTTGAGGTTCTTGAGAGCACACTGCTGTTCCAACTTTGTCATGTACTGAAAGAAGGTATTCACAAAAATTGCATTGTTTTGACTTGAAATAATATTTTTCTTACAAGAAGTAACATACCGGCAGAAGGCCCTGGCAGACGGTGTCAAGGAAACCCTTTGTGACGACTTTCAGACCGTAGGTATATCCAGAAAGCATGATGTTGTACTCGGTCCCTCCAGCAGCCTTGGCCTTCATAACTGTAGCAGTCAGCTGAAAACATGACGTTTTGTAATGCAAATGACGTCATTAAAGTACTGTATAAAAAGACGTCACCGAGCTCAGGTAATGACATCACAATGACGTCTTTGAACAAAGACGAAATGATGTCAAAATGACGTCATTTAACTATGGTACAGTGATGTCATAATGACGTCATGGGGGATGTTATCAAAATGGTGTCTTTGAAGCTACGTTTAAAATGACGTCACTTAGGTCTTGTAGTGACATCACAATGACGTCACAATGGTACATAACAATGACGTCATTAAGCAAAGACTAAGTGATGTCATAACGATGTCAGTTAACTATGCTAACGTGATGTCATTATGACGTCATGGGAAATGTTATGAAAATCGTGTCTTTGAAGCAATGTTTAAAATGATCTCAGGGAATGGCATTACAATGACATCATTGAATTCTACCGGAGTGACATCACAAAAACGTCTTTCAAATCTGACAGAGTGATGCCATAATGACGTCATCGATATTTTACCAGGGTAAGTGACGTCATGGGTACTCTTAGATTTGCTATACACTCACATTTCCATAGACGTTCTTGATCTGGGGAACGAAGTAGGGCATAAGCTTGTCAATCAGCTTCATGGTGGTCTGGGAAGGCACCTGAGGCTTCAGGCACTGGTCATCTAAATCAATCAATACTTGGGCTTTAAAACTAATTTCTACTTGTGCTAATGGCTTGGAGAATGGGAGAACAGTCGGAATAACCACCAAGAAGGCAGTGATTCAGGGCACAGGTCTTGAATTCTAAAACACACAAATTTAAAAGTACATTTCGGAATTCACGATTAGCAGCTGCTGTTGCATCCCCGTTTTTGAAGACAGTGGGCTCAGTGCAATTTACAATCTGAATTTCAAAGTTTTGCTTAAAGGATGGAGAGGTTACCTTTTGCATACCAGACTTAGGGAACTTGACACCACATTGGTTAAGACGATCCAGGAAATCGGAAAACGAATCGGCGTTTACGTAGATGACAAACGCGAGGAAGAAAACAACGCGAACGAACATTTTGTATTACCTGAATATGTTTCAATGAAATTAAGACGCGTTTTTATAAGACTCGAGACACCTGGGACATGGGAAATTTTTTTGTTTCTTATTTTATTAATAGAATAGCATTTATATGACCAAAAAAGAGATTAACATTTTTTCCGTCTGTTGTTATGTTTTCATCATGAAAACAAGGATTAAATATAAAATATTTAACTGTTTCCGACATTCCCGGTTTAACCCCCAAAAGTTTTATTAGCGACATAGTTTTTATGATTTAGCGCATGTTTTTCTAAAATTTATCTTTTTTCACCAAATTTTTTAAAAAAATTTTTTCCAAAAATTTATATTTTATCTTTTTTCATCAAAAAACCTTTTTTGAGAACGATGTATGCCCTAAAAAATTTTGGTGTAATGAGATAAAATGTAGTAAAAATGTGTAGTAAGTGCCGTGCGACACTTTTGGAAAGCTTTCTTAGTCACAACTACAAATCTCGAGTCTTATAAAAATTGCGTCGTAAATATCTCTCATAACTACATTGAATTCATTTTATAAAACAGTATATCTTAAAATTACGTGTGAATGTACAGGAAGTTTGCCAAAGAACTTGTGAAATGTTAGAAAAGGAGACTGGAACGGCTGATATTACGAATTTGATATTATCCCTTTTATAGTTAAAACCAGGATGTTTTGAACGTAGACACTTGTTGTCATCCCACTTTTCATGGTGTTAATCCAAATAAATTGGCACGTGGTATTTGTTTGTCCGTTCTATGTATTTTGGTGTAGGTTTTCTGGGTTAATTGTGGGTGATGTTTAGATGAGTTCCAAATTTACACTAGATTCAATTCTCGCCATAACGTTTTTAAAGCGTTTTTTTTTAAGTGAAGGCAGCAAGACGAAAAGTGTGAATGAATCATCGAACTTTTTTTTTTCAGAATTTTTTAGGAATTTTCTTGAAATTTCTTCAATTAAAAATTTTTTTAAAACTTTTTTTCAAGAAATTTCTTCCATTAAAATATTTTTTTTGAAAATTTTATTTCCAAAATTGGCAAAATAATGCTTTTTTTCACCACTACAATTGAAGCAAAATCGGTTCACACGTTTCAGTTTTGCAAAACTTTGATATCGTCATGAAACCTTTTAGTTAAAATTTAAATGAGGCTCAAGGTTTCAGTTTTTTTCCTCAGTTTTGTGTCCTCTTTGAAAAGCAGTGCTTGAAAAAAAATTTAAATTAAATTTCTTAATTTACCTGTTTAGGAAAGTGTTTTATGTGTTTTGCTGGTAATATTTATGAAGGCCATATTTATGCCATGAAACCTTTTATTGCTATTTTCAGAACATCTCATTTTTATGATCTCAAAATCATAGTTCTCACGTTCCGGGCCGGGCCGACTTGAAAAAAATCCTTGGCCCGGCCCGGCCCGCTTCGGCCCGTCCACTTGGACAACCCAGGCAAACTATCACCCACACGACTAAGATTCGATCCCGGTCGGGACACTGTATTTTTGCTAACTTAAAATTAGTTTAAATATGTAATACATAGAAGTATAATGAAAGTGTTTCAGGGGTTTAAAAAAATTGACGTAAGCTAAAATAACGATTTAAAGAATTTTTAATTTGACAAGTTTACAAACCGGGCCGAAACAGGCCGGGCCGACAGTTTTCTCGGCCCGGCCCGCTTCGGACCGCCGGCCGGCCCAACAATTGAGAACTATGCTCAAAATTTTAACATTGAAATTTCATTTCAGGTCAAATATTTCACTGGACAAAAACTAAGGCAAAAAGACTCACAAAAAAGAAATTTCTCTTATGGTGACAGGAAAAGAATATTCCTTTCTAAAACCCAAACGAATGTTTGGCGTTGAATAAACGATAGCATTTTCAAAAATACATTGATTTCTGATTCATAAAACTTTTAACTTCATGCAAATGCATTTCATTTTTTTCAGTGATAAATACTGCCCATGGAGCGAAGCAGGCTGTATTGACCAAGGGCAGGATCGAACTTTTGACATTTTTAGTGGTAGCACACAGCAACTACACATCACTAGACCACCACACCTCAAAATAATTATTTTTTTATCTACGATTGCATAAAAAATGGTTTACTTGCAAAGTAAATGTTATTCGATTTGATGTTACTATTCTGGAACGAAGTTTGCGCGAACTGCTTTACACTTTCATTCGTGGTCACATAGGTCGATGCTTTCCAAGGCGGCAGTTTCGTTATTTCTTATTGTATTCACTGGTATTTTTATTTCACTCAATTTTCATGTTTGATGTTTTCAGAAATTCAAGCTCGAGGAGGAGGTGGTGGAGGTGAGTGAAGGTGTAGTGACTGAAAATTTTAAAGTACGGTGCTGATTCTTTCGGATTTTCCCCACTTTTTTTGAGAAATTACATTTTCTTCCCCGGAAAATGACTCACAAATATGTGCAACGTTCATATTTTGCTGTGTGAAACTTCGTTTTGTTTGTTTCACCGACCGCGTGTTCTTCTGTTCTTGCGATGATCGAATAGGAATGACCTTCGCCCGGGAATTCGCTAACTGTTTAATGACCTGCGTCATGTCACGCGAAAACAAAGAAAATTCTGCAGGTGATTTGAAACAAATGAGTCAGAAAATGTTGAAAAAAGCTGGAACATTCAGCGTTTTCGATTATTTTCTTCAAAATTTTCAAAAGAAAACATATAATGTTTTTTTTAAAATAACTAAAGTCAGCCATGGGCCAAAGATTAGAAAGCAATTTTTCAAATTTTTTATTTATAATAGCAATTTTTAAGATTCCAATGTTTCTCAACTTTTAGAGCTCAGAGCATTAGGTACGTTTTCAGTAACATATTATTCTTTATCCAAAATTCACAAGAAAATGACGATTATTCGTCACGGTGAACGTGAAATGAAACAATTGTCATTGTGGGTATGAGGGGTGTACTCGCGCTCCATTCGCAAAAAATCTGATCCACCGTCAAAGTGGGTCCAAATTTAAAGGGTTCACTGGTACATCCCCCGTTACTCATATTCTGTTTAGATTCAAGGTTTGCATGTTTTCCCTCGTCAACGTAGCGAAAATTCACAAAACAATTTTCGTCTGCCGACTGCGACTTGCGACTTTTTTATTTGTTTAAAAAAGAAACGTTGTTGTTTTAGCACATGGCTGATTATAGTTGTTGTCTTTTGTAAAACAAAGCTAATACATTAGACAATTTCGAAAAGATGGAAACTCTCGTAATAGAGGATATCTATAAAACTCGCAGGAACGATCCTGACCGAAAAAAGTCACCCGGTTTTGGGCAAAACTTTGAAGTATGGGACTTTGGTTCCCTCCGCGATCGTCTAGTTGTCTTCGTACTCCTCTTTTCCAGTGCTTTTTCGCATATTCTATTTCAGTTCACTGCAATGTTTCAAGTCGTCATAGTTAAACACGAGTAACTGTCCGGGTTTCTCAAAAGCAGACTTCTGTCAGTTGGAAATAGACTATAGGTGCATTGACGATTTTTCAAACAGATTTGCAGGCCATGGTGGGGGAGGTCACGGAGGCGGTCACGGAGATCACGGCGGGCACGATCACGGAGGTCACGACCACGGTGGCCATGATCACGGCCATTGGGGAGGCCACAGTCATGGTGGAGGGTTCGTGTTGCAAATTAACAAAGCCATCGGTTTCTCAGAAGTCACTGGCACGGAGGAGGTTCTTCCCATGGAGGTGGAGGAGGCAGCTATGGGGGTGGAAGTGGAGTGCTCGGGCTTCTTGGTTTGGGAGGAATGATGGGAGGTAACCTAGCTCACCATTTTCAAATGAATATTTTTGTAAGGTTACAACAACTACGGCAACTATTACGGTAACCAAAACTACTACAGTGGATACGTTAGTACTCCTTGTTGTAAGTAATTTGCTTTACAAACGACGTTATTGATTTTTAGCCGGTCAGTTCGTAGACTATGTCAACGGAATTGCAAGATACTACTGTAACTGTGGTGCCTACGGAGTATCGTATCAATACAATGGTTGTACGGTTCAGTATGGATAGAATTTCTAAGTGGACTTTGTTTTTTTAAATGAATTTAATATAGTTCGTTGGTTTTGCTAACTGTGAAACTCCATACTTCTCAAACTCTCTCAAATACTCAACTCTTCCCTCCTCTGATTCTCTTACCCCTTAATTATCTTGCTCTCTTACTGCGTCTCTCTCTAATCTCTTTCGCTTTCCACTCAGCTCTCACAACTCCACTCAATTACTCTCCCTCTCTAACTTGCTCTCTCACTCTCTCAACTCTATATCTCTCTCTGTAGCAGCAAAGAGAGGGAGAGGGAGAGAGAGAGAGAGAGAGAGAGAAAGCAGTGGGGAGAGAGACTCTCTGTCTCTCTGTCTCTCTGCTCTGTCTCTCTGTCTCTCTGTCTCTCTCTCTCTCTCTCTCTCTCTGTCTCTCTCTCTCTCTGTCTCTCGGTCTCTCTGTCTCTCTGTCTCTCTGTCTCTCTGTCTCCCTGTCTCGCTGTCTCTCTTTTTCTCTGTTTCTATGCCTCTCTGTTTCTCTGTCTCTGTGTCTCTCTCACTCTCTCATTTTCTGCATCTCTGCATCTCGGTTGAAAAACCCAGTTAGCTAAACAGGGTGTAACGTGAATGCCTCTTGTTGAAATTTCTTCACACCTCGGTTCGCATTTACACAGCTTCAACATTTCAACAATGCGCGGCTTGACAGTGGCCTTCATTTTGATTCTTCTAGTTTCCTACGGTTTGCAGCCTTTTTCAACAAACATATGCGTACCCATTGCAGAGTTAGTCGATGCCCAGAAGAAAGGAAAAAGTGGCGGAGGAGGAGGTAAGTACTTTTTTCTTATTAAACAAACGCATCTAAATTCTAGACAAACTTTTTGTTCGACTCCAACTTTTAAGTTTCTTTTGTACTTGATGGGCTGATTGTAGATCATAGATCAAATTTTGCAATGAGGTCTCAACACGATCGCTCGAAAGATCGAAAGGATGTTTTCTACTTTTTCTACTTGCATCAGTTTATGACTATATCAAGCTCGGGTCTCGAAGCGATAGCGTGCCAGATTTTCAAAACTGCAATTTTGGCACCGATTTGTCGGAATTATCCAACCTTCAGCATGTTTTCTCTTGCAAATACAGTTTGTTCCAGGCCGAAGTAGTGGAAGTGGTCGAAATGGAGGCAGAAGTGCTGTAGGAGGAAGCCGCGGAGGGAGCCGCGGAGGAGGCCGCGGCGGGGGCCGCGGCTGGAGAACCGGAGGCCGCGGTGGAAGTCGGTGGGGCGGAGGTCGCAGTAGCTACTATGGAGGGTAAGCTCTCTTCAAATTTACTTTTCTTCAACATTTTTCAGAAGTAGTCTTAGCTCCTTAAGCAGTAACAGTCAAAGCAGTCATAGTAGGGAAAGCAGTGGAGAAGACGGCGGCGGTCTTGTCCTACTCGGTGGCCTAGTTTCTGGAGTCTTGAATGGATTGGGAGAACTGACGGGATCTCTTACAGGTTAACCCACATTTCATAAACAAAAGTCACCCTAAAATTTAGGTGCTAACAACAATTACTACGGTAATCAGTATTACGGGAACGTTGGATACGGTAACACAGGCTGCTGTGAGTTTCTTTTCCCTATTAAAATTAATTGAATTTCAGCCGGTCAATTTATCGATTACGTCGGAGGTGTTCCAAGATACTACTGCAACTGTAATGGAGTACCATCCTACCAGTACCATGGATGTGTAGCAGGTCACTATCGATAATATTTCAAAAACAACTTTTGTGTGTTTACAACAACTTTTGTGTGTATATAATCAATGACGCAATATACTTTTTTATACTGTGTTTGTTCAAAGAAAATATACTGACTGGTTGAGTCGGTAATTTACAAGAATGCGTATCCGACACGGAAGTGGCAACTTTCAGTTTCGAAAAAACTGGTGGAAGAACTAGCATCAGTCGACTGGATGTAATTTTTCAATCAAACTAGGGACAGTAAGGGGGCTATTCAATTCATTGTTAGATCAAAAACGATAGGTAACTTTGCTTATTCATATTTCATATTCATTCGCTGTATCCTCAATAGATCAACTATGCAGCGCCAATATTCTCTCCTTCCACGTCTTCTGGTCATTGGCTGCTCGAAGGAAGTGGGGCCCAATCTTGGTCGTGAACTCGTCTCTCCAACGCACTCTTGGCTTTCCTCGTCCTCGATTCGGTCCGCGTGGATGCCACTCAGTGAGCGCCCTTGCCCATCTCCAGTTCTCCATCCCTGCCAACCGCTCGCACCACAAGTATTTTCTCCTAACACACTCCGCCACAACGTCCTTTAGCTTTGTTCTCCCCCGAACCCACTCGTTCGCGCGATGGTCTAGCAGAGTAATACCTAACAGAGTAATACTTTGCTTATTATAAAATATATATTATGGTGTTTTTCGAGCGACATTACTTGAAAAAGGCAAGTTTACACATATATTATCACAATCAATAAATTTCTCTCTCCTAATTTAGGCAATAACGTAAAACCCGCCGTTCTGTTCCTTTGAGTTTGAGTAAACCTTTATTTTTCATTGAGTCGCTAGACAGAAAGCCGAGAGTTCGCTGAAGGGACGATTTCGTGATCAAAATCGAACCCACTTCTTGAATCAGGAAGTGATAAAATAGCATCCAAACGATTTTGCATTAAAACACTTCCTGTTTTTGCCGAAAAGTCTTTGGGTCAACAATTCTGTCACGCCAGTATTTCTGGTGTTTTTCCAACAACAAAAAAGGCAAGAAAAAAGGTTTTCCTCAAGAACTTGGTACACATGGTCCCGCCGTGATTGCTGGTGACTTTTTATTTGGCAATTTGCCAGTGAGCAATTTGCCAGCCGATAAAATCAAATTTTACATATTTGGACTAAAACCCCTAAAGGCTTGTTATTTTTAGAATCTCGATGACTATAGGTCAGTTTGTTCTTTTGATGTCTCCAACACGGAACCGATGGTTCAGTGCAGTTCCATCGCGCAGTTAGCTGAACCGCGTGAAAAGGTCTTGGCGAATTGCATCACAACGGGATATTTAAGACCGGGGTTTACACAGTTTCTACAGTTCATCGATGCGCAGCCGGACAGCGGTCTTCATTTTCATTCTTCTTGTTTCAAATGGTAGGACGTTTCTTGAACTCTCACATATTTCAATTTCAGAGCTAGTTAACGCTCAGAAGGGAGGAAAAGGGGGAGGAGGTTCGTTATTTTTTTTATTGAAAAACAACGATATGTTTTTGAATGTGAAATCCTTATTTTTGCAGGCCGTGGAGGCGGAGGCGGAGGCCGCGGAGGCGGAGGAGGCGGTCGCGGAGGAGGAAGCGGAGGCCGCGGAGGGTAAGTACTTAGATTTAACCTTAAGAAACAGTCATTATTCGTAAAATCAACAAGAAAATATCGGTTTGGCCGAAAAGTTTTCTATGACCTTCCCATGACCCAAACCTACTGCGGAAATTTTTATGTCCTTATCAATTGGTGTACGAAAAATAGCAAAGTTTCGGAGACAGGACATAAAAACTAAATAACTTTCACCAAATTGTCTTCAGTGCAGCATGTTTTCGAAATTCAGTAGGGAAGAAGTAACAAATTCTCAAGATGCAAAGAATACGTTTTTTCGCCGATGCTCGTTTGAAACCGACAGCTATAAGCGGACTAAGTATACTCCAATTAAAAAATTTAACATACCAATAAGTAATTTAGTCATGTGCGGCCAGGGGGGAAGACCTAGCTTTTGTCAAAACCCCAACCTCTGTTGACAAATATAAAGAAATAAGTCAATATGGTTGTCTTTCCGTCAATTCTCATATTTGGTTAACTGAAAATCCCATTTTTGTTTGAAATTGCACATAAAAAAGAACATTTAGCGTAAACGTCCATTTAACTTGTGCGATGTTCAAGGTGAAGTTGAATTACATTAACACACGTTGGATTTGAACCCGGGTCCCGAGATTTGTCAGCGAGGTCGTTACCACTTCGCACTTCGCCAACGGTGGCGCGCTCTGTAAATTTGCCGCCAGCACGGGACCGACACCGTAGAAAAATGGTTACGATTTTGTTCAAGTTTAGACAACTTCATGAACAATTATACTACGTGTTAGGTGTCTCTCTGCTCCCGTTCAGGCACGTGCAGAGCCAAAAAAGGCTATACTTTTTAAACGAATTTTTAAGAATTTCAGTATACAACAATTCTCTAGCCCTATAAAGCAAAGTTTTGCAAAACATTCTCTAAAACCGTTCCATCATAGTTAGCCATTCGCGTTAAAAAAAAGAGAAATTGAAAGATCCGAAATTTCGCGTCTTTGATCATAACTTTTTAGTTTTCATAAAATTCGCAGGTTTTCTATTTGGATTGGTACCGGGAATTCAATTTACTCTCAGAAAATTTTACAACATAACTTTTGGTTTGTTTCGATTTTTCACCATATCCAACTTCAAAGTACCCTAACCGGGAACAAAAAATTACCTGGGCCAAAAGTTTCAGAATACCATTAAGGTGTGATAGGGATGTTTTACATATGTTTGCAGCAAATCCGACTTTTTTCTTGGTCACTTGTGCGCTCAAATCTTACAGAGACGGCGTTTCGAAGTTTAGTCTGGTTACAATCATTTTATAGTATGTTTTTAACGGGCGGGTTGCATAATAACAGATTAGTTGAAACACAGTAAGAAACATAGTTCTCACGGGCAGGGCCGGGCCAACTAGAAAAAAAATTCTCGGCTCGGAAAAAAATCCTCGGCCACACCTGTCACCCACACGACCAAGTTCGATCCCGGTCGGGACACTTTATTTTTGCTAACTTAAAATTATTTTAAATATGTAATAGAAATATAATGAAAGTGTTTTAGGGGTTTAAAAAATTGACGTAAGCTAAAATAACGATTTAAAGAATTTTTAATTTGACAAGTTTACAAACCGGGCCGACACTTTTTTCGGCCTGCGGGCCGGCCCGTCATTTGAGAACTATGGTAAGAAACAGACAAAAATATGTAACCAGCGCCGGTTCCGGTATCTTTGCGAACGTAATGCGGCTGCCAATATTAGCGTTCACCCCGCCCGTTAAATTTCCAGTGCCGTTTTTTTTGTTGTTGGAAAAAGACCATACTAAAATTTAAAAAAAAAAACAAAAAACCAAGCCTTAGAAATGCAATGAAATTCCGTTTTCAGAGGGAGCCGGGGAGGAAGTAGCAACAACTACCGCAGTAGTAGCAGTAGCAGTGGTAGCAGTGGTGGCCCCGACCTAGCTCTCCTCGGTCTAGTCGGCCTTACAGGTCTTCTGGGAATGGGAGGAATGGGAGGATTGGGAGGAATGGGAGGTGGTAAGTTAAATCTTCCTGTGTTAATTCAACCCAAATTAGGTTATAACGGTTATAACGGTTACTACAATAACTACTACGGTAATCAGCACTACGACTACAGTGGATACGGTAACACTGGCTGCTGTAAGTTACATTTTCCTACAAAAAAATACAAAAGTTTCAGCTGGTCAATTTGTTGATTATGTAGGAGGTATACCAAGGTACTACTGTAATTGTGCTGGAGTTGTGTCTTATCAGTACAATGGATGTGCAACTTCATATGGATAAAGTGGAATTTGGAAATTCTATGATTCGAATGACAAATTGCTACTTTGCAATGCATGTGTTATATGTGATATGAAATTTTTTGTCATTCTTTTAGTTGAACTGAAATTGCAAAGAAAGCAGTGAATCTGAAATCATCCTGGTTTGAAAAAAAAGTGGCCAACCTACATTTTCCTTCGAGTCACCGAAAGAGAAAGCAGGAAATTTGCTGAACCGACGATTTCAAGAACAAAACCCACATTCTGGCCTCACTGTTTTTGATTAAAAAATATTCAATTTCTTCCGAAAAGTCTTTGGGTCAAGAAATATTTCCAATCAACAGTTATGGTGTAGTTTTCCAAAACAAAAGACTAGTAAAATGGTTTTTTCCTCACGGACTAGGCACATAACTACTAGCCATGAATAGATTTCAAAATTGTTTCTCGTAACTTAAACGACCGAATCAGTTTGTTTATGCCACTGGCATAATGCCAGTAACCTGTTAAAAGCTGTAAAGGATAGTTTTCGCTTTTTCAAAACTTTTGATGTGGGTCAAAAATAACCAAAAACGGGCTGTGTTAACAAACAGGTAAATAAGCATTATTTTGGCTTGAAACGGAACAAAAACATCTGCGATCGCCACGAACTTCAAACAGGTGAGGTTTTGTGCTCTTTGCAACAAAACTAACTGAATGTGGTTTATGAAGAAAATTTGGTTCTGCCAGCATGTTGAAAATCTGCGAAGTTTTGATGCCGGGCAATTAAACATGAAAAAGCGATTTACATCTTTCCACAAGTTGCTAGACATTTAGAAACTCACTCTTTCGTTAGAGGTTACGAAAGCGCATTTTGAAACACATCTGCTGAGAAAATACGTTTTGCTTCATGTTGCCAGATTTGTTTGGTTTTTCTGTAACCCAAAATTTGGTTGTCTCTCTCCGTTGAAAAACGACTATAGCGATTGATTGAATAAAGTTGTTTTCTCATCTTTCACTGATCAATAAGTTCTAATTTAAACTTTTCGTTACGTGATAGGAAAACGTACTTGTTATTCTGCCAGATCTTAATATCTAAATGAAAAAACGTTATTGTCTCTATTTCATAACTTTGTTCTTCTGATCTTCAAGACGGAATCAATCGTTCTGTGTAGTTCGATCACGCAGTTAGCCAAACCACGTGAAAGGTCTTGGCGAATTGCATTACAATGCGATTCGGGTTCACACAGTTTCAACAGTTCACCCATGCGCAGCAGGACAGCGGTCTTCGTTTTGATTCTTCTTGTTTCGAATGGTGAGACGTTTTCTAAACAATCAAGAGCTTTCAATTTCAGAGCTAGTTAATGCTCAGAAGGGAGGCGGAAGAGGCGGCGGAGGTGGCGGTTTGTTTGTATTGCCATCATAGAACACTCTATTTTTGAAATTACAGAACAGTGGCGTTGAAAGTGAAAACTTTCTTGTTGCAGGTCGTGGAGGTAGAGGTCGAGGCGGTGGAGGAGGTCGAGGAGGCGGTGGAGGTGGAGGTCGCGGAGGCTGGGGCCGCGGTGGAAGTCGCTGGGGAGGAGGAGGTCACAGCAGCCACGGAGAGTATGTATCTTGCTTTTAAGTTTTCAAATCCGTCTTTATTTGATTCGAAAAGCAATTTTCGAAAAAATCGGTTTGGCCGAGAAGTTTTCTATGACCTTCCCACGACCCGAGCGTGTTTCGGAAACTTTTTTGCGATACGACAAATCTTCAAATCGTGGCTTGTGCAAAATTGGCCAAATGCAACAGTTTGGCGAAATGTCAAAAGGAAAGGGGGCAAATTGCGAAGCTGGGAAGAAAAAGCGGTTTCAGGCAGTATTTCGCAGTTTTCGGCCTCTTACATAAAAGTTGCACGACAATCCATTTGACGTATTTTGCACACGTTTTCCCAAATTAAAGTCTGAAAAAATCCGTGACCTTCATAAAGAAAATCGACTTTGAAGATGGAAATTTCAAACGAAAAATTTTTTATGCTCAAAAATAGAGCCCAACTTAACAGGAAAATCTATCTACCATGGCGCTACACGGCAAAAATATTTTTATCCGTTTGAGAGCAAAAAAATTTTTGACCTACCAAAAGTGAAATTTTTTCTGATCAAATCAGTGATCAATCACAATTTTAACGTCGAAGTCGATTTTGTTATGAATTTCACGAAGTTATTTTTTCAGATTTGAGTTTTAGATTTTTATGTGCGCAAAAACACGTAGAAGGCAATGATTATAGTCCGATTTTGCGCAACTTCAATGTCAAAGGTCGAAAAGTGCGAAAAACTCAAATTTTCAACAAAAAATTTAACGGCAACATACAATGGGTCTATAATGATCACAATCGCAAAAATATGAAGATGGATCACTCTAATTACTGCAATAAGCAAATTATTCAATCCAATTAGCAAATTAGACATTTTTCGGTTGGGAGAAACAACCTGTGATGTAAAAACAAAATGTAGCAGCGTAGTTTCGAACCCAGAACCCAGCCTGGAAGATTTACAAGCAAGAACTCTTCCTCTTGACAACCTCAAAGTTGTCGTCAGCGCCGGTTTAATAGTGTAGCGCAGTGGCAAAGGCCTCGCTTGAAAATTTGGTGACCCGTTTACCCTGCGATTTTCACCAGCCTATCTCGCTGACAATAACAATTTTGCGTCAATTGGGAAACAAAGTCTGATAAATTCAATGAAAAGCGTTTTTCAGAGGTGGCTGGGGCGGAAGTAGAAACTATTACCGCGGTGGTGGCGGAGGCAGCGGCTTAGGCCTCCTCGGTCTTGTTGGCCTAACAGGACTCATGGGATTGGGAGGAATGGGAGGTGGTTAGTTAAAGCTACAAATCTCAGATCAACTCAAAATAGGTTACAACGGTTATAACTACAACAACTACTACGGTAACCAGTACTACGACTACAGTGGGTACGGTAACACTGGCTGCTGTAAGTTACCTTTTCTACCTTAAAGTGCAATAATTTTTGCTGGTCAATTTGTTGACTATGTTGGAGGAATTCCGAGGTACTACTGTAATTGTGCAGGAGTGGTGTCTTATCAGTACAATGGATGTGCATCTCAATATGGATAGGCTGGAGTCACAACAAAACTCCATATGTGATTATGACAAATTGCATTTTTGCAAGGCATGTATGTTTTGTGCCATAAAAGGCTTTATGTTCTGTTTTTACTTGAGCTGAAATCTCAAAGAAAACAGGTAAAATTGAAGTACTTACTACGCAATCCTAGTTAACCTTGGTGGATTGAAATGCATTTTGCATCTAGACCATTGGTACAAAAACCAAATGGTACCAACGCTGGGGTGTCGAAACAAGCATTTCTCATGCTCGCGAAAGATACATCTTGCTGCTGCGCTTCCAAAACCACATCCGACAGCCGCGTCTCTGATTGTTGGTAGAAGTAGGGCAACTGCGCCTGGGGGCAAGAAAAATCGATCGTAACGCGAGAACCAGCATAATGAGCATTAAATTTTATATCGAATTGTATATCCTAGCAGTACAGTGAATGGAAAAATTGGAATTAACAAATTCTATGATTCGTAACGAATACTTGTCACTTTGCAAGGCATGTGTATTATGTAAAATGAAGTTTTTCTGTTTTGTTTTACTTAGGACTAAAATTCGAAAGTTCAATTTTTCAAAAATCAGGCCACGCCCCCTTTGTGCATAACATAACTATTTTGATATTAGAATGGGTATTTCAATATGAAAATTATAAACCCCACTCACTTCCAAGAACAGCCGAAATAGGATGACGGATAGAAATGAAGTTTTAGTCTACAAAGCGTTCAGTGGTACGGAAAAAGCAAAATGATAGCAACGCCGAGAAGTCGAACCAGGGGCCTCCAGCACAAGATAGGAGTTTCTTACCACTGCGCCACCGAAACCACAAAAAACGGGCTTGGGCGTTCATTGTTAGAAAAAAGCAGGACAATCGCGCGGGAACTAGAGCAGAGAAAAACGATCGCAAGTCGAAAATCAGCATTCTTAAGGCAATTTGATAGCAAATGCTGTAATCAGCATTAAAATTTATATCGAACTATATGTAGAACCCAATAATCCTACTTTGGCGGTTTTTGAAAATGAGCATGACTATTCTGATGTTGATGTTCAGATTTCCCTTTTTTACATCAAAATAGTCGACTTCATAAGAAACTTGACCGAATTTCGACCAAGGTGTGAATGGCGAGACGTATAATTCAATCAGAATAACGTTTCAGACATCTAATTTCCGTATGAATTAGTGTGTTTGATATTTACAAAACTACTTACAGAAGAGTTATGGAATAATCCTTTATATCTGAGTATTGCCCACCAAATCTACTTTCCAGTGTAGGTGTTGGTCTTCACAAACGGCATCTTGGTCACAGTAACCTTGGCGCTCTTCAACCCAAAGTCCACCAACATCTCGGTCCCTTCCTTGGCATACGAACTATCCACATAAGCCATGGCTATGTTCTGACCCAGACAGGGAGAAGGCAGTCCGGAGGTGACGAATCCAACAGCAGCCTTGTTCACAGAGTCCATCAAAGGAAGGTCCCTCCTAGGGGCACGTCCGGGCTCGGCGATGAGCCCCACACGCTTCTTGGCCCAGTTCTTCTCCTTCAACTGAGATATGATCTTGTCAGCTCCGGGGAAGTCCATGGTCTGGCGGCGTCTCTTCGCCACAACGAAGGCCAATCCAGCCTCGATAGGGGTGGTGTTCTCGTCGATGTCGTTGCCGTAGAGACACAGACCAGCTTCGAGGCGGAGCGCGTCGCGAGCTCCCAGGCCTGCCAGACGGGCAACGCCTTTCTTCGTAGCCAAGATCCTCTCAACCAAAGTAGATGCGTGTTCAGAAGCTACCGAGATCTCGAATACTACAATTAGAAAGTTTTGAGGAGTGACGTACCTCAACACCATCCTCTCCGGTGTAACCACAGCGGGTAACACGGCAGTTGTCGATTCCAAAAACGCGACCGACAACGGTGGTCATGAAAGTGAGGCGGGAGAGGTCAAAGTCTACCTCCGATTCTAGGATGTTCTTCATGTCGGGGCCTGAAAACAAAAATGCAATGAAACGGTGAATGAGTGTGTGAGTGTGTGAGTGTGTGAGTGTGTGAGTGTGTGCGTATTAGATTTCTTACCTTGCACAGCTACCAATCCACGACCATCCAAAGTTTCGATAGTGACGTCCTTGCCACGAGACCTCCACACAGAAGCGTTCGCCTAATCCTAACTATTCTTTAAGTAAATCGAGGCCAAAGCACCTGAAGGTGACGAAGATCCTTCTCAATACAGCCCGCATTCGTAACCATGTAGATGGTGTCCTCAGCCTTCGTAACAATCAGATCATCCTTGATTCCTCCTTTCTCATTGGTGAACACTGAAAACCAAAGTTACTTCAAGCCCCTTCATAGTTCTACCCGAAAGGCAACCGGAGTTCTCAGCCAAGCCCTGAACATCAGCCGTGGTAAGGCTCTCAATAAAGGCAATCCTGAACTTTCACATTAAAAAATCGATAACTTTAACGTACCTATCCTTTCCCTTGATCTGCGTCTGCAACATGTGCGACACGTCGAAGATGCTGGCATGTTTACGGGTGTGGGTGGTGGAATCCGTGACGGAGAGATCGGCGTACTGCACGGGCATGTCGAAGCCGGCGAAGGAGACGATCTTGCCATTGTACTTCTTGTGAAGGTCGTAGAGACACGTCTGCTTGCTTTAAGAAAAAGAAAACTTTAAGATTTTGAAGACAGTGGCAGTAACTTACGTAGCTGTGGAGGCGACAGTGTTGTTGAGCCTGCGAGAAGCGAAGTGGTAGAGTGCGGTTCGGGAACGAAGCATATCTGAAAGGTAGCTTTCCTGTGAGAGAGACAGAGAGATAAAGAGACAGAGAGACAGAGAGACAGAGGGACAGAGAGACAGAGAGACAGAGAGACAGAGAGACAGAGAGACAGAGAGACAGAGAGACAGAGAGACAGAGAGACAGAGAGACAGAGAGACAGAGAGACAGAGATACAGAGAGACAGAGAGACAGAGAGACAGAGAGACAGAGAGACAAAGAGACAGAGAGACAGAGAGACAGAGAGACAGAGAGACAGAGAGACAGAGAGACAGAGAGACAGAGAGACAGAGAGACAAAGAGACAGAGAGACAGAGAGACAGAGAGACAGAGAGACAGAGAGACAGAGAGACAGAGAGACAGAGAGACAGAGAGACAGAGAGACAGAGAGACAGAGAGACAGAGAGACCTAGAGACAAAGAGACAGAGAGACAGAGAGACAGAAACGGGAATGATTGGAGAAAGAAAGAAAAACACAAGGAGGAAATGCAAAACCAACCGCCGGTAAAGGGAAAGAAAGAAGGAATGTGAGGATCTAATATCATATGCATAATACCAATCATATTCAAACTAACTGAATTCTTATGAGCTCGTGCAGTTAAAATTGCGTTTATGAAAATCATACGCTAATGCATTATATGAGCAAAAAGGGTTTCAATTGATTTCATATTCAATTCTGCTTAAAGGGAACATCAGGGAGGATTTTCACTGCCATGCTAATCAGATGACAATGAGGACTTGGCAAGCATTTTGTGAAGAACCGTTTCGTGGAGCTGTGTAGTAGAAAATAATTTCAATTAGAATGACATAAATAACATACACTTTCGAATCGAAACTTCCGATTCGAAAAGGCCCCTGATAGTCGCTTTAAGTTTTGTTTTCAAAATTGCAAAAGCCCCTTACGGCTTTTTAAAGATGGCTTTTTCCTTAAATTCCGGCGCTTTTTCTGCAAAGTAATTGTCCTGAGTTCTCTCGCACCCTCCTCATTTGCAATGCTCTCTTATCCAAAAAATAATAATTTTCGTAAAATTAGCTTGTGTATCCAGGATGTGCATCCAGGATGTTTTTGGTAATCTACAGATTTGTTGACTCGTTTGCCGTTTTCAGCAAAAATTATGCGGATTCTCTCGAAAAGTGATTTTTGTTCCATAGTCATTAACAGTTTTATGATCATAGAATATTTCTTAATTTACTAGCCGAAAAACAGTTCTTTTTCGTTTGAAATTAAATTTCTCCGTATTTCAAGCCTCAGTATTTTTCTACCCCAACATTTATGGTTTTAACGTGTTTCACTTTGTTTTTGTTCTAGTTGTCTCCCAAAATGTTGTGCATATATGAATGCAACAGCGCCTCTCAAACTTTAATTACTTTTGTAATCAGTTAAACACCTTTTCCCTGAATGAACTCACTATGAACGTCGTTTTATAGACGTTCGAATTTTGCTTTTGAATCCAATAATATTTTTGACAACTTTCGCTAATATCCCTTACCAGGAAGGTACGCGCAACAACGGCGCGCACTCTCCTGGTCTGCGGCCTGCGGCCGCAGATTTATGGCTTACGGCCTTTTTTTACTTGTTCACGTGAAACTCGGCCTACGGCCGACCTCACCCTCCTCTCGGAGGGAAATGAACGCGTGAACTTCCGCTGATCCACTACACACACATACACACACGGTAGCGTTTTTTTATAAGGGATAGTAAAACGCTATGGTTTTTGTGACTCACTCTGAAGCCGTGGGACCCAGGAGGGTGCGCGCCGTTGGCGCGCACCCTTCTGGTATGACATAAGATGACATTTTTTTTCCGTATTCCAGCACTAATTACCTTGTTTAAAGCGTGTATCTAATTCCATAATAAACGTTATTTTAATCCACATAAATGACAGGTTGCCCGTTCTCCGCGACGGCGGATTATTGATCTTTGGTGTCCACATGGGCGTTGTGCAATCGGGCATCAAAGTCACAATGTTGTGCAATACTTCGCACGAATCATATATATTCGCAAACTAGCTCTTAGTCTGGAAATCATTTTCCTTTTATCGATTATACAAAATTTTGATGTTTTTCAAGTTAAATATATTTTTATTAGTTTGTTTATGTATTTTTCGACTGTATCACTATTCTACTTTATGCGCGCATTCGGTATAATAATTTTCTAGAAAAGTCACAATGATCGTGGGCCTTTTTGGTAGTTCCGTTACCCTTTCGGAATTGGAAAAAGCTCTCCAAACTGCACTGAAAACAAGTTCCAAGTTCGGAAAAGCTGCTAGTTTTGTTGATCTCGGAGATGGAAAGGTAAAAGTTTTACGAATTTCTCATTCTTGGTTGTTCTTTTCAGGGTATTGGCTCTCTTGTTGGTCTTTTGACGGCTGACTGGACTCCTGAAAACGAGGAACTGCCGAAAACGTTTGCTGTGAAGGTATATTTTTATTTATTTTTCACAAAACCCCTTATAAATAAAACTCTCAAAAAATGATTCTTAAGACAAGCAATACTTTTATTTTGAAAAAACCAAATTCTTCACCGTAACCAAAGGCGTATGTTTTAGAAACATTAGTCCCATCCCTTATAATAAAACGCTACCGTGTGTGTCTGTGTGTGTAGTGGATCAGCGGAAGTTCACGCGTTCATTTCCCCCCGAGTGGAGGGTGAGGTCGGCCGTAGGCCGAGCTTCACGTGTTTCACGCAGATTTTACGGCCGAAGGCCGAGTAATGGGTGGCCGTAGGCCATGAATGTTTGCGGCTGAAGGCCGCCTAACTGAGCGGCCGAAGGCCGCGACCCAGGAGGGTGCGCGCCGTTGGCGCGCGTACCCTCCTGGTACTTTATATAATTACAAAAATGAACACATTTTTTTTGACATCCCTTGATTTCGTATCTTGATTGAGAGTGAAAAATGGCAAAAATGACTTAGTTTTTTCCCTTTTTTCTATTTTTGACACAGATAAAACTTGATTTAATAGCAAAAATTTTTGAAAAAAAAAATTGGTAAAAATGAAACCGATTGCACACCGATCACAAAGCTACTTTATTCATGAACATTGGCTGTAATGCCAAATCTTAGTTCTAAATTTTTGCGGATATTGAAAATTTTCAATCAAAGTACCATCATTAACACGATTGTTATTTGAATGAAAATAAATGAAGAAATGAAAATGAATAATATAGCTTTTACGTTTCAAGAATATCCTTTAAAAAAGCAAAAACGACTGCGCGGTGATTTGGTTACTCTGCTTTGCCTAATTTCTTTGTTTTGTTATTAAATTTTGGTTTACAAAAGTTATATTCTCCTTTTTTGCTTAACAAAAATTCTTATCATTGGATCAAACAAACAAATTTCCGTTAATTTTGGTCGCAGTCCGTGGAATGATCACAGTCATTTAATGAAAGACAATTTTGCCAAAGAATTGTGGCTGTTGAAATCATTTTTTTCTCTTTACCACATTTGTACTTTTTTCAGATAAGTGCTCCTTCTGAATCTGCAAAATTGAAACCCGGAACCGAGGACAACAAACTCGCCCAGCTTGTCGCCAAAGAACAGTACGATGAAAAAGAACAAAGAACGGCACACGTGGGTTACCAAAAGAATATTTAAATTAACCGATTTTTTCCAGTCTCACAACACCGAAGCCAAGATTTTCCAAAAGTTCAATGACCATAACGTCGCAAGCGTTAGGGTTCCTAAGGTAAGGCCTTAAAAATGATCTAAAATTTTACAACTTTAGGTCTACGCCGTCAAATTGAGGGAAACAGTAGCTGAATCTGGATTTATCATCATGGAGCATATCCCAGATTGTGCATCCCTACATATGAACAATAATTTACCTGAAAATGCCGTCATTCAGGTTAAATTTAATGAAAATTATATATAACGGCTTTCAGTTGGTAAAAGCAGTCGCTTCCTTTCACAATCAATCTCACTTATTCTCAAAGGAGGAGCAAAACGAGATGAGTGGAAGAATGTTTGGAGAAACTTTCAATGTTCTGTTCCAACCTGGGGTAAATTTTTGTCAATTTTGAAAGTTCAGGGAAGAAATTTAGATGATGGCTGGATTGAAGCAGATGATCAAGGATTTCGGTGGAAAAATAATGAAAAATGAGGCGGAGGAGATGGAAAGAGTGATTGACGAAATGGCGCAACCGGAGTATCTGAACTTTGTGGATCAAACTGCTGAAAACTTGGGTTTGTTCTCTCTTTTTCATTTTTTTAAACTTTGCTATGACTCCACGAACGTTAATTTCACTGTATTTGCATCTCACTACATCTCATTTGCATCTCACTATTTGCAACTGCCTCACTACGTTGCCAGACTGTTTTCTGAAAGGATGCAAAGCTATGTTTTTAAAAAACTGAACTAACGATAAGCTTCAGTTTCAAGCACGTGTATTATTTTTTTATTGAATTTTAAAGGCACTTTGCGAATTTCCCAAATAAAGAAAAGTTGATCTAATGTTTGACTCAAAACAAATCGTTCATTAGTTGAAACACAATTCAAATTTTAATTAAATAGTTTCAATAACAATACTGTGACTTTACTGGCAACTCTTTTTAAGTATTTTTCATCACATTTTTAACTAAAATGCAATTTTCTTGAAATCTTTTTGTTGTGGTTTTCGACGTCAGGTCATTAGTTGAAGCACAATTCAAATTTAAACTGTGGCAGGTTTCTAAATGAAAAGTATCATATTGTTGAGTGTTGAGTGAAATTTAAAAATTCGTTTTTCTTTTAAATTTTGAAAAACCGAATTAACAACAAATCTTTTCTCCCAGTTTCTTGAAAAATAGAAAAATGTTTTGCAAACTCTTTTTTTTTATTCGAAAACAACGACTACTTTTATGAAACCCTTTTTTGCATATTTGGAAGATTGAAAAAATTCAGTCTAACGCTACATTCAAAACCTTTTGGTTTTGTTGTTTTATTTGAAACAGAATTTGAATTTTAAATCGAGCAACTTTACCTTTTTATCCAATCAATTGTCGGAAACAATCTTAAAATAAACGTTTTTGTAACACTATTGTGGGCTCAATCCAAATGTTGTACTTTGTAAGAAACACCGAAATTGCCTTCGGTGTTTTGACAAAATCAATTACATTTTTTGCAAGGTATAGTGCGTTTCCTAAAAAGAGACAAGGAAAACGGGGTTTTCCTAAAGGACTAGGTACATTTGGCCCCACCTCGATTTCTTAGTTGTCTGCACACTCCTCTTTTTCTGTGCTGTTTCGTTTGTTAAATTTCAATTCACTTCAATGTTTCAAGCTGCTAGTGGTTAAAAACGAGTGGAAATCAAGGTAGTCGAAACGCCGCCGACTGTTGGTTGGAAACAGACTATACTTGGATAAGTTTAGTCATATTCACCTAGAAATTAAAATCAAAAAGAGGTTTTGGGCAAAAATGCCGGTGTATAATTCGCATATGAGTTCCGTTCGTAGAGAGAGCAATTGACGATTTTTCAGGAGTTCCTCGCCTGCTTTGCCATGGAGACGTCTGGATGTGCAATCTTCTCTGGAAAACGACCGGTGAACAGTTTGATATTCAGGCTATTATTGATCTCCAGGTAAATTTAAAACAAATTTTAAACAGTAAAATACCTTTTTCAGACAGCGCAGTTCAGTTGTCCGGGCGTAAACCTCGTTCGCCTTTTCACTGGCTGCTGTTCCGGAAAACAGCGCCAATCCCAATGGAAAGAGTTTGCAAAAGTTTATTGGGAGGCTCTTGACAAGAGCTGCGATGGAAAAGCTTCTTATTCCTACGACCAGGTAAATTCCTTAACTTAAAATTGAAATAATAGATAAATTCAGGTTCTTGAAGCATATCGTCGCATGTTCCCTCCGGCAGCATTTGTCGTAGCTGGAAGTATTGGAGCTGTAGGCCAAATGATCATCGACAAGCAGGAAAGTGAAGCAGCTAAGGAAGAGGTTAACTTTTCAGAATTCAAAAATATACTTTATTTCAGGCTCGAGGTAACCTTCAGGAGAAGCAGCTTCACCTTCTAAGAAATATCATCAAGTATCACAGGAGAAATATGGATCTCATTGAAACGGCCCAAAATGGAATATAGAAACAATGAATAGTTAGAATTTTTTGTTTTTTTTTCTTGTTTTAAGACGTGGTTTCCAGCACCATTTGTATTTGAAAATATTGGCACAGTTGCTTTATTCATCATTTAGCATTGCATTACATTCTTGAAGAATGATTCTTCGGCGCAGATCCGTCATCGCTCTCCAGGTCGCTGAGAAAATATTAAAACATCATAGGCAGCATTTGATATAGAAAGATCTCAGGCAATGTTTTATATTTTCAGATTTACATTTTCAGAATTTTCTCAAACTTGACCAATAACTTTTCTTGAACCCATATACGCGAATTAAAAGTTGTAAAGGATATTTCAGCTTTTTTTTTAGCTAAATTAAAATTTTGCTCGTGGATTGGTATGTGAAAGTTCAAAGCACTTTCTAAACTTCAAATTCGATTCTGAAAAATCGAACTAAAATCTGAATAATCGAATTTGAAAATTTCCATAGATCAAATCGCGAAAATATTCATTTTTCTGTTCAAAACTTGCTGCACAAACAACGTTTGTTTTTTTCTGCTGGCCAGAAACATTTGAATCCGTTGAAACGATTTTTTTCTTTATTTTTGGTTTACTTTAGAAAGAAACATGGAACTATTCTTCATTTTTAAACATTGAGTTTCAAACTAGCACTTTTTTCAAAAGACCGTCCCACAATTTGATTCATGATTTCGGAAGCCAATACGTTCAATAGAACTCCCAGTTTAATATTTTGTCTAAATTTCACTGTCTGGACAGGTGGTAGCTGAAAAATGTAGTTTTTCTTATCACTTCACACTCGTCATATTGGCTCTTCGATCGCATTATCTCATTCGCAATTGCCAACGGGGAAAACCCCATGTTACGTGTATCCCTTTCTTCATTTTCGATTTCTTTTAGAAGACAATTTTTAATTTACCATTTTTAGAGTAGTTTACTAAATGCATGCGACCAATATTTACGACAGCAATATCACTATTGCTGATCTAGAAAAGGTTCTTCAAGAATCTCTGTCAACTGATTCAAAATTTGGCAAAGGATATTCATTCAAAGATCTTGGAGATGGGAAAGTAAGCTTTTCTCTGTTTTTCACTTGAGTTTAAACCTTTAGGGAATTGTATCTCAAGTAGGATTGTTGACTGCTGATTGGACTCCTGCAAATGATAATCTGCCGAAAACTTTTGCTGTGAAGGTAAGGGAACAAAGAAAAATTATTTAGCAACCCAATGTAACCGTTGCCCCACCAAAGTCTGCGGAATCCAACAAGAACAGCGGTTTTGTTTTTCATTTTTTGCAGGAGTGACTTGTGTACAAAACACTCAAATCACAAAATTGCGATCAATAAAACGCTCTTATCTGGAAACTTTCAGGTGAGTGCTCCTGCGCCTGAACTGCCTGAAAATTCGGAAAATCAATTGACGGAACTTGCAAATAAAGAAAAGTGCGATGAAAACACGGAAAGGCTAGTCAGGGTGAGTATAAACGCCAAATCGGAAAATCTTTCAATTTTGAATCAATTATGAAACTCATTTTCAAATTTGAAGATATTTTTTTCAAACAATATAACGGTCAGTAAACATTTACTTTGCAATATAACAAAAAATCGCGCGTTCTTAACAGTTTTTCTCTCGTCTTTGGATTTTTCAGTCATTCTTTGTTGTTTTTTGCCCTTTTTGGTCTCTTTACGAATTTGGTCCCAAAAACGTGCCAGAATCAGATTTAAAAATATTAACGAACGGTCATGAACGTTCTTGCAAAAATTACCTTTCTAGTTCGTCCAAAAATTTTTTTTGAGGGGTTTACAAAACGATTTCTACATTTTAGAAAATTGCAGTGACAGAGTTACAAATAGAAGTTTCAGTACCACAATACTGAAGTAAGCGTTTTCGACAAACTCAAAGAGCACAATGTCGCCGATATTCGTCTCCCTAAGGTAAAAATAAAAGGTTTTTTCTCAAGCAATCGTTTTTTTAGATCTACGGAACAAAGAAACGTGAAAATACGAAAGATTCCGGCTACATTATTATGGAACACTTTTCCGGGTGTGCATCGCTTCATATGAATAATAATCTTCCAGAAGATGCTGTCATTCAGGTGCTGTTAACATACTGAAAAAATTGCGATTTGTTACAGTTAATCCAAACTGTTGCTGCATTCCACGCCCAGTCTAAACTTTTTTCTGATGAAGAGCAGATTGCTATGAAAGGGAAAATGTTCGGCGACACCTTCAATATTTTCTTTCAAGTAGGTCTCAAAAACGTTTTTAGACGTCGTCTCATTCCGAAAAGTGTGTTTTTTGCAGCATATCGCATTTTTCTCTTGACGCATGATTCGGTCAGAAGCAAGGAAAAGTTGAAAAAGCTAGCTCTAACTGTTTCAGGCGTGCTTTTTTCCCACTTTCGGAGCATTCCTTATCTTTAAAGTTTTTTTCTCGCACCAGCATGTGAATGCCATTTTTCAGATGTCACTTGGTCTGAAACAAATGATAAAGGACTTTGGAGGACCTGAAATGGCGGAGGAGGCAGAAGAAATGTGTCAAGTTATCGACGAAATGGGGCAACCGGAGTACATCAAGTTCATTGACAACACTGCTGAAAATCTAGGTTGGTTAGTAAAGAGAAACACATGAAATTTTAGTGTCTTCATATTTTGTCAAAAAACAGTGATGGAAAATTAAGATGTCTCAGTTTTAATGCTACGAAAAAGTTGGCCAAAAAATTGCCCATGACTTTCCTAGGGCCAACATAGAAACTTTTAGATCGATATCAATTTTTTCAACTTGGGCTAATGTAGGGTACTTTAAATTTTCAAAAGTTGTCGAAACAAGTTAGTTTAGGGTACTTCTGGAAGTTATTGGCATGAGTGTTTCAAATATTTCACTCTAATAACGAAATTGGTTTGTTCTTCGGCAACCGAGTCCGAAAACCTCGAAAAAGTGGAAATATCAGTTCGAAATTACAGTTTTTCGTATGTTTCTACCTTTGGCAGAAAAGCGTGGCAAACCGCACATATATAACAGAAGATGCGTTTTACATCCTTCAATTTCACCAAAAAAAGTTTTAAAAATGGCCAAACAAGTCAAAGACTTCAACTGAAACCTGCTAAAACGTACTTTTTTGCCAACGGCGCCTTTGTCGTAGATCGTGTTAGAAAAAAAGAATCGATTTATTCTATTATTTTTTTTTTAAAAATTTAATCGATTAACTCAGTGTGTATGATCATGATCAGCGTTTCTGTAAAGAGCACAATTTTACAATTTTCTAGGTCTTCCCCGTATCTTATGCCATGGCGATGTCTGGATGTGCAACCTTCTCTGGAACATAAAAAACGACAACTTTGACCTGAAGGCTCTAATCGATCTTCAGGTAAAATATTTGGTCAAACTGGAACTTTTCTTTTTTCCAGACAGCCCAGTTTACTTGCCCAGCTGCCGACCTTGTTCGCCTCTTCACTGGTTGCTGTTCGGGTCATTACCGCCAGTCAAAATGGGAAGAATTCATAAAGTTATACTGTGACTTCTTGAACAAACGGTATCAGAGCCCATACACCAATGAAATGGTTAACAGATTTGTTTTGCGTTAAATGTGATATTTGCAGGTTCTCGAAGCCTACAAGCGAATGTTTCCCCCTTGCGCCTTCATTGTAGCCGGAAGTATTGGAGCTGTGGGAAAAATGATTGTCGACAAGCAACCGACCGAGGAAGCTAAGACTGAAGTAAATATACGTAGAACATTGAAAAAACATCTTTTTAGGCTCACAAGAACCTTCTGGAGAAGCAGCACTACCTTTTGAAGGACATCATCAAGTATCATAAGCGCAACATGGAGATTCTTAAACTGGGGAAAAGTGAATAACAAAAGAAAAATATAAATTTTGTTATGGTATTTTACAGTATGTTTTCTTTTATGCGGACCCGTAAGGTCCCTGTTTTCCAAAAAAGGTCGTAGTTTCAGAATCGGCTCAGATTTGGTATAAAACTTTCTTAGGGCACACATTTTGAATGTTTTAGCTCAGTATCGATTTTTGTCCTGGGTTACGGTAGGGTACTGTAATTTGGTAACATTGGTCGAAATCTCGGGAAACAGTGTTTCTCGAAAAACTTTATTCGTGAATTCACCAATTCTAACCGCTTAACTGTGAAAAGTTTCTTAACATTCTTAAAATTAAGCGAAAATTCTAACAAATCTAACACCCATTGTAACAGTGCAACGTTTGTGTAATTCCGCCCAACACTTAAAAAACCTTAAAAAAATATATTTTGCGTTGAAAAAATGCAGTTTTTCCCATTTTTCAAGTTTTGACTTTGAAGATGAGCAAAATGTGACCTAATTCATTGAATTCTACGTTGTATTGCGCTTTGGAAATATTTATCAATGTTGAAATTACATGGACCCCATCATGACGAAAATCGCATTGAAAAGTTACTTTTTCATCGATTCGATCAGGGAATACGCCATTCTTGGTAGATCAAAATGTTTTTTTTTTCGGTAATTGAGAAAATGTGCATGCATGAACTAGACATGATTTAGGATGTCTGTTACAAGTGTACTATACTTCTACTTCAAAAAAAATTTTTGACCTACCAAAATGATTTTCCCTGACCGAATAATATTATTATTTTTCAATGATAGAAGTGTTCATTTTTCGTTTTCTCTCTTTTTTGTAACCAAGTTCAAAACTTGAAAACAGGTTCAAAAACCTGTAGATAATTGAGGTTTGTTTTTGATTGCGGTAATCTCGGTAATCCAAAGACCACAAAACTGAAAACATGTTTTCATTTTTCATACAGACTCCACATGCAGGCAGCGGTTCTTCTTGGCTTCTTTTTTCTAGCTGGGAGCTGTGCGGGCTTTAAGGTTTGATTATGTTTTGGAAACCAGAATTTTAAGAATGAAAAAACCTAAATCACAAAGATAGACAAATCGTTTTTTTAGGTACCAGGCTTGAGACTGGACTTTATGCAAATTAAAATGGTCACTTTTAAGTCACTAAAACCGCAAGCTGTTTCAAAGGTTTACAGAGTTTATTTTAAAACTGTTTTTAATAATTTAGTGTGTGGCCGATTTCAATAAAGGAGCGACAGTGAAACTGCAATACGCCGCTTTGATGGAAGTGGGTAAAATTTACACTCACACACTCACACACTCACACACTCACACACTCACACACTCACACACTCACACACTCACACACTCACACACCACATACCACTTATTGCAGTTGGAAGTGGGAGTCTCACCCGCTGAAAAACCAAATCTCCATGCCGTTTTAATGGCAATCATGGATTATCGTCAAATTTTTGCACAAATGGGAACTGGTGTGCCAGTGATGTTCGGTAAGAGTTGGACCCCAGAAATCGACAAAAAGGTAGTTCTAACTACATAAGAAAATATGAATTCTTTTTCGATGCTCGATCACGTTACAGCCAACGACGAAAAGTTCAAAGGAGACTGTTCTCTGTACTTCGCTGCCAGTTTGAAAGTAAAATGTTTTAGTTTTACATAACTATAGTATATAGTTTCAACAAACTCTGCTCCCAGAATCCAAATTTCCTAAGGAGTACAAGATGTTGAAAGACAATATGGCAAAGGAAGACTACAGTATGTTTCTCTCTCTCTCTCTCTCTCTCTCTCTCTCTCTCTCTGGAGTAAAAAGACAATTGTTTTAGTGCGTCTACTAGCATTGTGCCATTGGGATGGCAAGGACAAGGGAATCTACTTTTGGAAGACCGGCTTCAAAAGAACTCCAGCTGCTTGGGAGAAGATGATTTGAAGTGACTGTTCACGAAAACAAACACGTTCAAAATAAAGGATTTTTTTTTGAAAAGTAGATGTTGAAAGATACCGATTAAAGGGGAAATTTTCATTTTTTTTTTAATTGGGCGTCCTTCATAAGGAACTACGAACACTTTTATCCCAAATTAATGGTTTAAAAAAATGATTAATGGTTTAAAAAAATGAAAAAACTTTTTTTAAAAAAATGTGCATGAATGGACCAATCAATTAAAACAAATCAATTTTTGCTGTTGTTTTTAACGAATTTATCTTTACGAAGGACTTCAGCATCGGTTACGCGTTTTCTGTTGATAAAAAAGCTATAATTTTCATTTTTCTAATTTTTGTTTGCTTATTGTTCATACAAATACAATTTGGACAATTAATACTTTTTCGTGCTACCGAATAAACACATTTTTGCAAAATTAGGAATTCAGCATCCTATCAAAAAGTCTCGTAAGGCTGTAGTTTTCGAAAGTTTGCGTTATCCAAACGCGATTTTCTTCTCCTTGAAAAAAATTCATTTAAAAAATTGTCCGAATTGTGAAATTTAAAATTTGATACATTAAAACTAAAAATTCAAAAAATTCCTTTGATCACATACAAACAACTTGGGAGCAACACCACTTTTGACCTATGAAACCGGATTTTTCCAGATCAAATGGGTGAAGAATATATATTTCAAAGTCATCTTTTCTTCTCAAAAAATTTTCTGTTTTGAATTTTTCGTTTATTGCCAAAATAACAATGAAAAATTTTCTAGTGTGCACAATCATTTCAAGGCTTACAGAAAGACGATCACTTACCGTAATTCAAGTCAAAACATCGATAATGACTTGAAAGTCTCAAATGACATATTAAGTCTGGTCGGGTTTTTCCAAACACGGTCCAATTACAATAGATTATTTTCATTACGCCAAGAACATAAAAAAAATTAGTAGGTCAAAAAAGGCTTTTCCCAAATATCTCCAAGTTGTAAACAAAGAGTACTTACAATTTATCTATTTTAGAAGAAAATTTTATTTCCCTAAATAAAGTATTTTTGTTATTCAATAAACCAATGGATAAATCAACGTAAACATTTTTTTAGGATCGCGACAAAAACGACATACTTTATTGATTTAACAAAAAACAAAATAAATTTAAAATTCTTCAAATCACATGGTTGTTGTTCCAACTCTATGAATTGTAGCAGGACGTATATTTATTTTTCTTCTTCCGAGAAGGGCATCAATTTCGTTGCGATAAAGTTTACTAAAACAAAAAAAATTGATTTTATTATCATTTTTCACCTGAATTTGTAGTAAACAATAAATTCAGTCGAAACTGTAGTTGTTATTGCTAAACTTGCGTAAAGAGCGAGAAATTCATTATCTTGAAGTGAAGGAATAAAAGTTCGTGCGTTTAAAAATGTCGCTGTTTGTAGCCAAGAAACGGTTAGAAAAACAATAGTAATAGTTATCGATTTAAAGGTAGACTTGAATTTTTCATCTGAAAATTATCTATTTAAGTTTTTTTTTTACAGATAAATAGTCTTACTTGCTCCTTTCCGTCTCACAATCACAATTACGATGCCGTAAATTGCACAAGTCATTGGAAAAAGAACATTTAGTGCTATGCTTTGAAAAACGTTGCCTCGGGCAAATGCTGAGGGAAGGCTGCAGGGAACTGGACTGAAATGTTGAAGAATCATTCAAAATAAAGTATTACCAATGTGGAATTTTGCAAAAAATTCAAAACACGTATATTTTTAAATTTTAATAATGGTAGCAAAAGAAAATTATTTTTTTGATCGGTAAAATGTCAGTTTCCTTTTTTTTAACTGGGCCAAAAACAATTGTTTTGGATCTACTATTTCAAAGAGTTATAACAACTAAAAGTTATAATTTACTGATTGTAGTTTGCGAACAGTTGCTTTATACCGTCAAAACGAAAAAAATTAAAATCCTTTAACGTTCTATTTAGAAAAATTCATTTTTTGAACTGAAATGGGATAACCGTAAGTAAAAAATTTGGAAAACCGGCTAGTTTTATCAGAAAAGTGAAAATTTTGGGTGAAAAAAGAGTGTATGATTAAAAAGCCGAAGAGGGGTTTTTGCTAGTTTTCTTTTTTTGTTCCAACTTATGGTAGATGGGTCAAAAAATCCACAAAGTTGTTTCAGAAGATGTTTTTTTGCCTTTCTGAAATTAAATCACAAATCATTGTTCTGAAAGCGCGGTTTGAATTACCTGGTAATTGCGATTCGAGAAATCAAAACGTCTATTTTAAAGTAACTGCAAGCACATAAATGATATTTTAGAAATTTTAGAAAAAAAATTTATTTGAGAAAGTAATTAGCAATCCTGCACTTCCCATACCGAATGAAAAAGACAATAACACTAACAAGTAAAGGCGAAATTTCCACTTTGTTGTTTGCCAAGTTTGATATCTAAAAGCAAAGGCAAACCAGTAAAAATTATTTTCTAACCTGTAAGGCAGCGTGATTGCAAAGAGACGATCGACTGATAGACAGAAAATTAATGGAGCTTCAAGATATACCCCGAGAAGAGGGAAAAATTCGATAAGAGTGCAGTAAAGTTGTGGGGTTAACTCTAAAAAGAGTTTTAAACCTTTCTAAACGCACGTACACACGCATACACTGACACACTGACACACTGACACACTGACACACTCACACACTCACACACTCACACACTCACACACTCACACACTCACACACGCACACACGCATACACTGACACACTCACACACTCACACACTCACACACTCACACACTCACACACTCACACACTCACACACTCACACACTCACACACTCACACACTCACACACTCACACACTCACACACTCACACACTCACACACTCACACACTCACACACTCACACACTCACACACTCACACACTCACACACTCACACACTCACACACTCACACACTCACACACTCACACACTCACACACTCACACACTCACACACTCACACACTCACACACTCACACACTCACACACTCACACACTCACACACTCACACACGCACACACGCATACACTGACACACTCACACACTCACACACTCACACACTCACACACTCACACACTCACACACTCACACACTCACACACTCACACACTCACACACTCACACACTCACACACTCACACACTCACACACTCACACACTCACACACTCACACACTCACACACTCACACACTCACACACTCACACACTCACACACTCACACACTCACACACTCACACACTCACACACTCACACACTCACACACTCACACACTCACACACTCACACACTCACACACTCACACACTCACACACTCACACACTCACACACTCACACACTCACACACTCACACACTCACACACTCACACACTCACACACTCACACACTCACACACTCACACACTCACACACTCACACACTCACACACTCACACACTCACACACTCACACACTCACACACTCACACACTCACACACTCACACACTCACACACTCACACACTCACACACTCACACACTCACACACTCACACACTCACACACTCACACACTCACACACTCACACACTCACACACTCACACACTCACACACTCACACACTCACACACTCACACACTCACACACTCACACACTCACACACTCACACACTCACACACTCACACACTCACACACTCACACACTCACATACTCACACACTCACACACTCACACACTCACACACTCACACACTCACACACTCACACACTCACACACTCACACACTCACACACTCACACACTCACACACTCACACACTCACACACTCACACACTCACACACTCACACACTCACACACTCACACACTCACACACTCACACACTCACACACTCACACACGCACACACTCACACACTCACACACGCACACACTCACACACTCACACACGCACACACTCACACACTCACACACTCACACACGCACACACTCACACACTCACACACGCACACACTCACACACTCACACACGCACACACTCACACACTCACACACGCACACACCTCCATTAATCACAAAAACGATGTACGGAATGTGGCCTAAAACATGAACGAAGCCAGCTAATGACCCAAAGGCAATTATAATACTGGAAGAATAGCGAAGTTCTCTAAATAATACCACTTATCGACAAATGGAAAACATAACAAACTTTGAATATATTGTAACAGCTATCATCAAAAAGTTACCAAATGTGCCGACAACTATGCAAACAAAGTAGAAAATGGCTAGAGGGTAGTAAAATGTAGCAACTGCCATCCGCCGAAGTTTTGCTCAAATTGTGACCTTTTTTTCACTTTTTACAAAACAAACTACAAAAATGAGAATTAGGTTTTCGTAAGACAAAGTAAGGTACGGCTACATTTGGCTATCGTTTTTGCCTCTTCGCTTAAAGCAGGATTGCTCGCCTGAGTATCGTATGACGAGTGATTTTTTCCCCGAGTGATTTGAAAGTGTATGGGATATGATTTTAAAGAGTATTTTTACCGCAAAATATGATTTTTCTGTTGAGATGAATGGCGTGGTAATTTTAAAGCACCTAAAATTTTCTACACTTTTACACAACGTCGAGCATGAAATAAATCATAGTGGTGGCGGAATATGTACAAATTGTTTTGTCTAACCTTTGGGTATATCGACCAAAGAAAAGTAAACGTTTTGTATCGGACTTTAAAGGGACCGTCAGGAACCATAGGCTTACAGCCGTCGTTTATATTTTATTTTTTTAAGATCCGAAAAAGTTTTGATAAGTTTTGATAAGAAAATGGCTAGAGGGTAGTGAAGTTTATTTGTCTCATTCACAATTAATCTACTTAAGGCGTTTTCAAGTTGCAACTGCGATAAGATGTTAAAAACAAGACAACATTTTCAGAAACTTTTTATATTTCAGTATACTTTAAAATGAATGTTGTCATAATAACAATACAACAAAACTAGACAAAAACAATCAATAAATAGGATCGTAAATGGTTAATCAGGGAAAACAAAGCGGAAAAACGTTGAGATATAGTTATTAAAAAGTGTTAAACTTTTAAGAATCGTTTTTAATGTTTATTTAGCCGTTGGTGTTCTTTATACGTCTTTAAAAAATTAAGAGTATCATACTTTGCAATCAATGTGCAGAGAACCAAACCTTTAATAATCAAGTTTGCCTTTCACTTGCAAAAGCCAGTAATTGGATCATTTTCACACCACTTTTTTGACACCTTCATGTGAAAATGTGGTGTGTTTCACCGAGCGTTCAAGAACTGACGGTTATTTTTTTCTAAATTAGCACTAATTGGTAAAACGCGTGGTAAAACAATGTCATGTTAACATCCGCTCAATTTTCAGTAAAATATTCGGTTATGCGTTTAAAAATCACGAATTTTCTATCTTTTGTGTATTTGGTATTTTCATGTTTTCATACAACGAGTCCGGTGAAACAAAGTTTTTTTAGAATACAACTCTACATTTTAAAACGTAGCTTGAAAATTGCTAGAGTATTAGAACTTCGATAACAGCAAAACACGACGAGCATTTTTTAATAATTTCCGTAGTGATTTTAATGTGTATGAGACAATCAACGAAATGAGTAGTGATTTATAATTTTTTTGTTGATGTAATTTGCGTAGTACGCACCATATTTTTCAAGCTTTATTGCATTGTATATAAGAAAGGTCTCAAAAAATCAAAATAATTTTGCGATAAGACTTTTCTTTTCATTTTAGCCTACTATTTTACTCGAAGAAAGATCGAAAAAAAGCGTAGAGTTGTGCAGAGAACCAAACCATAAAAAAGTTTTCACATGCAAAAGTCACTGATTTGCACCATTCAGCGCTTTTGAGGGCTGAACGTGCGAAAATGTGAAGGCTTTCACATAGCGCATAACGTACGAATCTTTCTAAACTAGGAATTGTGTGTGAAAAAACTACGAATATCAAAAAACTGCATCACTTCAAAGTCTGAAACCTACGTCATTTAGATTGAAAGTGCGAAATTTCGATTTTTTTCTTCCGTAAAACTTCGCTTTGAAGTTTTTGAGATTTCTGGATTCAAAAGCCCAAAAAAACGTCTGAAAACCCTGCGATTGTTTGGATGGTCGTATCGACGTATCGACCGTTGTGTCCTACGTTTACAAGGTATTCTAATTTTTCCAGACTAGTATGCACATTTCTACCTTATACAATAAACTTTGAAACAGTTTGGGTCTGAATAAAAACTTTCATGAATTAAGGATGTTCAAGTCTAAAATTTTGTTTGAGGTGACACAACAATATAAATATATTGAAAATACAATAAAGAAATTTTTTAAAGCTGCAAACGGTTGATTTCACAGCATTCAGCTTCACTGCTTTTGCAATTTGTAAAGAGTGGGGGCGGAACTGCGTCATTTATTTTCAACAAAAATCTGGTTGAAAAGTGGAATTACTTATGAGTCAAATTACATTGCAAAAACAGAAAAAAAACAGACGTGAAGGTCAAAGTCATTTTGCAATAAACCGTTTTTTTTTGTAAAAGTTTCAACTGAAGGTTGAAACAGTTTTTTTTACAAACGGATACAAAATTTATTTAAAATTCTACAACGCGGCCTATTAATGAACCGAAAGATGTATGAGAATTCCAAAAACAAAACATTTCATCTTTTCGTTGATAATTGAAATTGAGCAAGCAATTTAAAATCCAATCAATTACAGAAACTTGACTTGAAAATGTTCAAAAAATGGCCTTGAAATTGAAAAAAAAACAGATAACGTGATTTATGCCCTGGCAGAAAGTTTGTTGTACACTTGACCTATTAGACAATTTAATTAGGTTTCTAACCGATTGATGTTTGAGCATGGGTAATTTTGAATGAAAAGTAAATTAACCTGAAAAGTTTATATGTCTGCAACTGTTTTAGACACAGAAACGTTCAAAAGTAAAAAAAAAATTTTGTAGCAAAAACCAGGGGAACTTTGTTTGTTTGTTGAGTAACCTTGAAGTTGACAGTAAAAAGTACAGTGCCCATCATAAGTTTGAATATTGAGGTTTGAAAGCAGAATACTGAGGTTTTTCATGCTGGCAAATCTTATGGTACCTCTTGTACCTTTGCATTATTTACCAGCAGAAGCCAAAGCCCTGCTGCGCGGGTCTTCGCTTTCTGGGTTCGGTGGCCTGCGGCCGCATAGGAACGCAGCCTTGGACTGCTCATGTAGGCGACCATAGGCCGCTTGGATTTGCAGATTTCGGCTGCTTATATAGACAGCCTGCGGCCGCGTAGGTACACAGCCTTCGGCTGCTCATTTAAGCGGTCTTCGGCCGCTCCTGTATGCAGCTTTTGACCGCTTTGTTCTATCCATTTCAATTATATGTTCTCCATGGTCGTGCTGGGGAAAATGAAGGGGTGAACCTATCCGAATATTACGTTGCGCTGCTAACCAACAGAAGGACAACCCTCTAATGTTATAAAGGATATTTGCATAAGGACAAAATACGGGGTAGCCGTGTTTATTATTATGGCCAGTTTTGTACTATTTTCATTAAGAAAGGATCGCCGGAAAACTCGAGCAGACTACTGTCTTAGTGTTTTTGTTCATAATATAAGAATTGGTTCCAATTTGGTCAATAACTTTCGCTCTTTTATTCATTTTACAATTTTGAAAGACCTAGGTAATTTCGTTTTTACCGGGGTTGCGATAACGTAGTGTTTTTTTTAAAAAGTTTTTAAACTAGAAGAAACATAAAATCCCATTTTCCGTCAGAATGAGTACGTAATACCCTAATTTTTCGTGCATTCCTCTCAAAATAGGAGTACTTTTAGTCGAAGAATTTTCATGTTTCAACAAAGATTTTTGTAGCAAATTTTATGACAAATTTGGAAAACATAGTGAAAATGCTCTTAAATGAACTCTTAGGGTTGACAAGCGCGGAAACCCTCAAAAAAGGCTAAATTTTTTAAATACGTAAGATCTTGCTTCAACCATAATATTTTAGACAGTAATAAAACATTGTTGTTCATTTTGTCAAACGAAAGTTTTCGACCTCATTGGCTTAATTTGGACCACTTTCAGTGGAGTTAGAGAAATCCAGGGTGAAATACAGTGACCCGGACCGAAAAAATCGATAATGACCTAAAATTTTCAAAATAAAGTTTTTTTTACATGATTTTGAAGTTTGAGCGAAATCCATTTTTTTTGAATGTCGTCGGTGTTTCCCTTCTGTTCCATAATTACATATATGACGCCTTAATATCCCAAATGCAGCCCTTAAACCGTGAAAAAAATGAACAGTTCAGACCACAGAAAATGTGGCCTGAACTATTCATTTCTAGCAGCTTCTAACAAAGAATAACAAGCACACTAAATAACAAAAATTATTTTCTATCGAAAGATTTTTTGTTTTGCTAGTAAGAAATAAACTTGTGTTTTGCTAATTTCAGAAATTCACCTACGTTCTCGTCACTAAGGTTCTCAACGCTGTTTACAGAATCATTTTAGTTGCTACCAATTAGAGTTCTTGAAATTTTGCTAAATTTCATTTTTTGTACTAATAAACGCTACTACGTTGAGTTGTTCAATTGTGCACAAATTAGCGTGTTCTCTACAACATCGACACGAAGAACCCAAATTTACTTTAAATTTTCAATCTACATTTATTTTACGGGGTATATATCGTTGTTGGAACAACATTTTTTTTTCAATTCCAAGAAGTAGAAGAATTTCAAGAACCAACAACTCTTGTACTCGGTGCTAGGACGATCAATGATTTGGTCTTTTTTCCAAACAAACACTGAATTTCGAATCGATAGTTTTTACTGAAATATGAAGCCCGTTTTAAAAATCAACTGTCTTACCTAAACTTGTAGTAAACAATACAGTTACTCGATATGGCCGCAATGATGGCCACTTCTGCATAATGCTTCAGCAAGTCGTTATTTCTGAGAGAAGGTATAAATTGGTGAGCATTTTGAAACATCGCAGTTTGAAGACAAGAAAATGACAAAAGAATTACAGTAACTGCAATGGATTTAATAGTTCCTTTGAAACTTTCAGCTGAATTATTCAGTTTACTTTTAGTATTAGATTTATTTTACATGCTCCTCGGCGGTGCAAGATAATTGCCACTAAAATATAGATAAAACAAGATAAAATGGTACAAGAGGTGATAGATATGGTCTCAAGCATGTAAGCCCCTTTAAAAGCCACAGGAATGGCACAGGCGACGGGCCTAAATTAGCATTGGAGCACGTTTACTAACGGAATCTCACATATCGTTTGAAAACACAATTGATAAAGAAATTCCAGCTACAACTACTCCAAAGGAGAACAAGAAATATGGAGATAGGTACAAGTAGTAGGTTAGACTGTGGTTCTGCCAGTTGTTGTAGCTAAAACGCTAAGAGTTTAACTCATTTTAATGGGACCGTCAGGGACCTAATGCATCTTTGGCTCATGTGAAAGAAAAAAACAGCTGATCAAAAAACTCTATACAACATAGGATCCAAAATTCTCCGTTTTCGAGATTTCTGGATTCGAAGTGCCCAAAATCGGCCGACCGTCTGCAGATTGTGCGGATGGCCGCAACGCCTGCATGCACGATGTTTACAAGCCAGTCTAATTTCGAAGTTTTCATTCTAATAGGACGATATTCCTCGGAAAATGAGGAGTGTTCCAGACAATTTAGCATATAGAATTAGTATATTTTTTGACCGTACCCGAGGAAAACGGAAATGAAGGACACTGACGGTTCCTTTAAAGGGACAGTAAGAGTGCTTTTCATATCATTTTCTATCGGCTAGGACCTTCCTCATTTCCAGCGCTCTCTCAGCAAATTAGAATGAAATTCGGCTCATTAGCATTCCTTGTAAATGCCGGAATTCTACCCGTCTACATTTTGGTAGACAGAGACCCGTTTTTGACGACTTTTAAGCGGATTTTCTCAAAAAACGGTAAATTTGCAAGCCATAGTCATATATATTTTCATCATCAACCAATTTTTCTCTCTTTTTTGAGCTAATATTGTAAAACCCGCCTGACTGCCCCTTGGAGGCTTACCGATTTGGCATTGATATGGCGAAGAGGCGATCCAACCCCAAGCTGAGCATAAGTGGTGGATTTTGAAACACCCCGACCAGGGCGAAAAGTTCTATTACTACACAGTGTTGTTGAGGAATTTTCTCTGAAAATCAAAAATTTAGTCAGAAAGCGAGAAACGGAAGGACAGAGAGACAAACCTCCCATTATGGTGTACAGAATAAAAGGAATCTGTCCCAAAACACTAAGAAAAGCAGCAGAACAAGCTGCTGCTATTATGATATTGCAACTGTCTGTAACAAAAGTAGGTTTTAACCCAAGAACATGACTAACTTTGATCGGATGGTAACAATAACCATAATAAGGTTACCAGTGCAGCCAACAATAATACACAGTACAAAGTAAACTGCAAGAGGGTAGTGGTAAAAAGCAACTTCTGCCATATCTGAAACAAATTTGTTTTAAAGGGGAAGGACCTCGTAAAATTGATTTTTCCCATCTTTGTAATATAACTTCTTTAAATAGATACCGTTGCCACGATTCTAAAAGATTGCCCTTTTATATGTTTTGAACAGCAACCGGCGCAGGCTCATTTATTACACGTCCAGAAAAACAGTTTTATGCCGTCCTTCCCCTTTAATGCAGTAAACATCATGTTTTTTTCTTTTTACAAAGAAGCACACGCACCCGGGTAAAATCACAGTGTACTGAGTTTCGCTGCGAAGAAACTTTACTACTGGTTACCGAACAAAAAAGGTTTTATGACACAGTCTTTCAGAATTGGTTCAAAGATACCTTGCCTTCATTTGACATTTTGAAACTTAAACCGGTGACGTTTTGTAATTTCACAAATTTTGTAGAAACAAGTAAATGTTGGGTTTTTCTGAACGTTTTTGGCATGGATACTTTAAAAAAAACTCAATAATGGAAACTGTTGTGTACTTTATAATCTAACTGAGTGGCCGAAGGCCGTGTTTGCATATGGCCGCAGGCCGCCTAATTGAGTGGCCGAAGGCCGCGTATATATGCGGCCACATGCCGCAAACCAGAAGGGTGCGCGTCGTAGGCGCGCGTACCCGTACGCGCGGTTGTGTATATAACTGTTGTGTATGTTACGATTTGATCAGGGGAAAATGCAATTTTGGTAGGTCAAAAATATTCTTTCGCTTAAAAGGACGCAAATGCTTCTGAAGTGTGTTAAAAAGAAAATGTGAGTTATTTAAACTGGTTTTGAACAAATATGGAAGAACATTTTTGAGCTACCAAAAGTGAATTTCTCATGATCAAATTGATGGAAAATTCAGTTTCAAGATGATTTTTCTTGGTCACGAAGCTTTTGGGGTTTTGGACAAAGGTCAAAAAACGCTAAGGAATAAAAAAAGCAATTTCAAACGCTTTTCCACTTTTCGAATTTCGAAAGAATTCGACCAATTTACAAATACATCGTCTTAAAATTGTGGTGTGAATATGAATCTAAAGTCGCTAGTAAACCCACACCAACAAAGGACACCCTAATTTTTTAGCCTGTGACTTGTTTCACACCGGATAACTGACTGAAAACCCTATGAAACCAGGTCGCTAGTGCTACCTAGCTTCTGAAAACTTCTAAAACTTCTAATTATGTTAAAAACTTGTTTTTCAATCAGTTCCTCCTGGAGCCGCTTGCTCCAGGGGCAGTACTGCCTCTACAAAACAACTCTTTTAAATTAAACAAAATAGACAAAATCAAAACAGTTCCAAAAGTTGGTTCATACTGCCAAAAGTAACGCTTGACCTTCAAAGCACTTTTAATGTCATTGAAAAACAATTGATTTGCGTGAAAAGTCTCAAATACCTTCCTGGTGCAGTTTTAGAATGTGTCAGTGAACTTCAATTTAAAAGGGTTGTTTTTGTAGAGGCAGCACTGCCCCTGGAACAAGCGGCTCCAGGAGGGCTTAATTGAAAAACAAGTTTTCAGCATAATTAGAAGTTTCCAGAAGCTGGGTAGCACTAGCGACCAGGTTTCATAGGCTTTTCAGTCCGTTATCCGGTGTGAAACAAATCACAGGCCAAAATTCAGTCAAAAAACGTTGGTTTTATCATTATAATTAGGGTGTCCTGTGTTGGTTTGGGTTTACTAGCGACCGAAATTTAAGAAATTAGTAGCACCAACCCCAAATGAACGACTTGGAACTCAGCCGCCTTAAGTTATGGGCGTTACGATGAAAATACCCGCGTAAACCCATTTAAACCTCATAAAAATGGAATCCTCAACAGACGAACAACAGTACTTGAAAGAATTTGATGAATTTGGCATATATTTTAACCACCTGTTCGCTCAAAACTGAAATGGATGTCTTAAAGCAACGTTTTTAGATCAAAAACATCAATTTTAGGGAGTGGACCTATAGTTTTGCACCGCTATGAAAACGGCAAATTAAATTAGGAATATTCTAATGCGCTAATTTTTGAACCATCGAACTTGGGGTAATTTTGCATGGGGAATCGATTGATATAGGTCGCATAACTCAGAAACCACCTAATTTCGAGAAACCGTCCAAAATAGGGTGGATCTAAAGTTTTGCACGGCACTGTATTGGCTTAAAGCACGCACATTAAAGCCGCCTTTCATTAAATGCAAAATTTTGAATGAGGCTTCGGCGAAAACTGCGCTTACCATTCCAATTTGTGCCTTCATTCTCTGTTGATATTATACTTCTCGCCCATAGACCTTGACCGGAAGTATAAAAAACCTGCGAATCTAAGCTAATTAGTGTGAGCAATGACAGATTTACAAGTTCACAGTTTTTGCAAAAATGTCCATTATTTATGATTGAAAACTATGCTAATGCACAATATTTCCGGTCAACCTCTATGGGCGAGTAGTATACGATTTTTTGCTAATCTATCATCAAGCGAGAATACTTAAACGAAATTGGCATGATGCCCGTTCGGCGTCAGCTATACAATGGTTTGTAGATTGTATCAAAGGGAATAATTGTCTGTGTGAATTTTAATTCACCGTTGATTTATTTCGCAAAACGCTCGCCATATTTACGAAGAAAACAGTGAATGCAAAAAAGTTTTGGAACAAACAACCAACGTTTTCATGTTGTTTATAGAGTAATACATGCAACATAGGATACTCAGGCCATGAATAACCATGTACGCAGCCAAATCGCTCGATGTAGATTTGACGATGGGTATATATACTTTATTTACAAAACTAAAACATATATTTTTCTCAAGAAACAATAACTCTTGGAATATATACCGCAGTGACGAACGACTTCGTCTTCTTTCCAAACAACCGCTGAATTTCATTTCTATAGACTTTGCTAAAAAAAATAATATGTTCTTTAAAACAAAATGGCATTTCCTACCTAAATTTGTAATAAACGATACAATTGCTTGAAATTGCCGCAATTATGGCCACTTCTGCGTAATTCTTCAGCACATCGTTGTTCTTGAGAGATGGGACAAACTGTTGAATATTTTGAAACGCCGCCGTTTGAAAACAAGCGAAAGCCAGAAGGATTACGGTAACAGCTATCGATTTGAAGATGGCTTTGAAACTCTCGGCTGAAATGATTTTTTAAAGTGGCTTTTGGTAGGTCAAAAATATCTTTTGCTTAAAATTTGTTCAAAACGAGTCTAAACAACTTTTTGTTTATTACGCGCCATAAGATTTTGCATAGTTTAAGTGAAAAATATTTTTGACCTACCGAAAGTTAATTTTTTCCCAATCAAAAACATGGAAAATTTGATCTTCTAAGGCGATTTTCAACATGATGGTCCCGGAGTTTTTTGATTTTAATTTTTCAAACTTGAGAAAAAAGTTTAGTTTCTTTCTTAGATAGAGGCATTCTGCGGCGCTTTTATGCCAAAAGTCGAAAAAAGCGAAAAACTGCAATTTCAAACGTAAATTTTCGCTTTTTCGAGGTTTCCGGAATCAAAGTTTTAAATTGTCCTTTAAGGGACCGTCGGGAACCTTTTCATTTCCATTTTCATCGGGTACGGTCAAAAAACAAACTAATTATATATGTTAAAATGTCTGCCGCTCGAATATTACAAAGAGGCTGTCTTAATTGTTTATTCAAAATTTTGAAAACTTACAGGCTCCTCGACGTCTCAAAATAATAGCCACTAAAACGTAGATCAAACACGACGCGATGGTACAAGAAGTTAACGAAATGGTTTGAAGAATATATGCTCCTTCAAAAGCTACAGGAATGGCGCAGGAAACCGGTCTAAATAAGCATTGGAGCACATTTACCATCGAAAATCTAACATGTCGTTTGAAAACACAATTGCCATTGTTATGCCAGCGGCAGCTACACCGAAGGAGAATAAGATATAAGGAACTAGGTATAAGTAGTAGGTTTGACTGTGATTTTGCCAGTTTTTGTAGCTGAACTTGAAATTTAGGTTAAAAAAAAAGTTTCAGACCGTTGAGGCATGGTGATGGCGAAAAGGCGATCCAACGCCAAACATAGCATCAGAGGTGGATTCAGAAACACCCCGACCAGAGCGAAAAGTTCAGCTGCGACACACTGGTACTGAAGAAGTTGTTCTGAAAGAAGAAAAAAAGTAAATTCTTAAATTCCCAAGAGCTTTTTGGTCTGAAACAATAAAAAAAACCTTTGCTGCAATTGAATGTTTTGCCCATGGAGGCGCATTGAGTAAAAATTGCTGTAAAAAATGGTTTTGTAGGGTAAAAAAAAACAAAAATGCATTTTCGGCTAGAAACACACGAAAAAAATTTCTGGCTTCTCTAACGTTATGAAATTGTAATTTTTGGCGGGCGAATATTTCATTGCGATTTTTCGCAAACTTTCTGAAAATATTCTGGCAAAAATCAACGTTTTACGAAAGAAGTAGCTTTACAACATTTAAAAACAAACCATTTTTCCACTCGCGGGAGAAAAGTTGGAATTTTGTCTTTTTTAACGCCCGTATATCGTAACTTTTTTAAGCCCCGGGAAAAGGTTAATTTTTGCTAATTATTACATTAGTCAGCGTGAAATTTTCAATCAATTCCATTTTTAACATATTGGGTTTTCTCAAGTTTGAGGGTAGATACAGTATCTCGGAAGCGAATTACATTACGCCAACCGAAAAATCGATAATCGATTTTTGTCATCGATACTTCTTCACAAATGGGTCATGCATACTACGTACAGACTGGGACAACTTTGAATTTTTTATGACCTACAGTGTTCCGACCCCCTCCGAATCTCTAAATCAGACACAGTTCAGTTTTTGAAAAGTTGAAATAAAAAATATTTTTACGGGATTTTATTTTTTTTAATCAATATAACATTAAAAAAACAAGCGCAAATATCACAAGTGACAGCGCATCATTTAAAAAGTGTTGCGAATTAGAAACAAAGTTATTCAATAAAGTGGCAATTTTTTTGTTAGGGACCAAAAGAAATATTATTCCTTTGAAAATCGTTTTTGAAAAAAGTTTTACTAAATTCCGTTCCGTTGTTTTGTTTAATTCTGATTTTTCTTAAAAATGAGAAAACAGTAACAGATACTTTTTCACTGGTAATGAACTTGACAACAACTATGCAAACAAAAAATCGCAGGGCGAATTCGAACCCTGGTCGCCAGGTTGGCAACCAAGAATGTTGCCATTTCGCCACCGATTCGGCCCACAACTGACCGCATTTTTACAAAGCGCGCCACAAACAAGCAATTATACTTTTGATTAAATAGTTCTTTATTTAGCCTTTTTTTACTCACCTCCAGTAATAGTATAAACAATATATGGAATCTGCCCTAAGACATTAAGGAACGCAGCACAACAAGCCGCTGCTATGATGATATTGCAGGACATTCTCAATTGTCTGAAAGGGGAATTACAAAGAACCAAAAATACTTACTTCGAACGAATAGTCACTATCACCATAATAAAATTACCAGTGCAGCCGACGGGAATGCAAATGATAAAGTAAGCTGCAAGGGGATAGTAGTAGAAGGCCACTTGTGTCATCTAAACATTTTTCTCATTCGTGAGTAACACGGTTTAAAAAAAAATAGTTTTCAAGAACCCCACAACTGACATAAAATGAAATAAGTTCCAACAACAACAGACATGTTTGGAACACAGTAGGAAACAAATGAAAATAAATACCCGCCGCCGATCAAGGCACCTTCCAGACTTCAAGCGGCTGCCATTTGGAGCCCTGGCTAGCTGCAGCGGCGGGAGCGTCTATTAAATTTCCGGTATGTGTGTGTGTTTTTTTTCTGAAAAAGACCATATTAACATTTTAATTTTTTCCTATTGTAATATACGGAATCCGGGTTTCTATGGGAATTTTTCGAGGCATTGAGACAAAAACGAATGAAAGCCTTTTAAGCAGGGATGGTCGCGGGCCGGGCCGGGCCGGGCCGGGACTGTCTCCAATACCTCTCGGCCTGGCCCGAACGGGCCCGATTTCGGCCCGTGGGCCCGTTTTCAAAATCGATTGATCAAGGTAAAACTTTTAGTCATTAAGCTATAAAATTGATTATAAATATAAATTAGTTTAACTATATAACAAAAAGATTAAAAAAACAACACTTAAACTTAAAAATATCCTTCACAAAGACGTTTCGCTACACAATATTTGCTCAATCTTAGCAAAATCGGGCCGGGCAGGCCCCGTCGGTCCAAGTTTCTCGGCCCGGCCGGGCCGGGACGGGCTGAGCCCGATGTTTGGCCACCCCTGCTTTTAAGTTATCTTTGAACTTGTTTGTGTTGAAGTTCAAAAAATATCATTTTGAAACAAACAAGCTTTGAAACAGAAAAATTTGTGATTTTCCATTCTTTTTTTCGGTTTGCCGAGGGCGAATTGGATTTTCGAAGACCGACCAAGATTTCATCTAGAAATCTTTTTTTTGCGGGAATCAGGCAGATTGGAAAATAGTTAGAACTTAGACGGTCCAAAAAACAAAACAATAAAAAAAACATCTTTTATACGTGAAAAAATGCGGTTTTCTTCAACAAAAATTGACCATATTTAAAAATTTTCATTGGAGTGAAGGATGAGTTCACCTTTCAATGCTTCTCTGTTTGAAGAGAAAATTTTTTGAACTTCAACAAAATCATTTTCCTAGGCAACATTTTAAGGGCTTTCGAATGGTTTTGTCTCGAGGACCCAAAAATTGCCACCAAACCCCCGATTTCGTGATTTCTGCAAACGGCGACTGTCTCTGTCGTATGCAAATGAATTTTGTTTTCAACATCTAAATTGTTTTTATAATTTGTTTTAACATTCCTAGGACTATGTTAAAACAAATGTGTTATCGGATTTTACTTTTGAAGCCCTCACAAAACTTTTAGATTAGCAAAAAAGTGGACCTATATCTTTTTTCCCGCAGTGAAGTGTATTCATTCCGTTTTCTTACATTTCCGAATAAAGAAAGCAGTATTTAGACGCTGCATGTAGCAAAAAATTGTGCGCCTTTCAAATTACGCGTATCTCGCGGGCCGTAGTTGGCACCGTTTCTGACACACGCTTTTCGTTGCGGGACCTATTTTGCGGGACCTACTCACTAAAATAGGATATTTGGTAAACGTGGGGGAGGGGCGAATAATTAACATTTGGACATTATTTAGTCAATTTGAATAATTTCCAAAAAGCATTCAAATTTCAAATGAGTTGGAATTTTTAAATAAATTTTGCAGTTTAGATAGAGGGCCATAGAACTTTATTTGTCTAGTAACGTAATGAATACAAAACGAGATTCCTATGACGACAATGAGACATAGCTTTCTTTTTGGACTACAATAGAGAGCGAGTGTTCCATTGTTCATCGACTGTAATTAGCTCTCACGGCCTATGTGGGAGTTGTCTGTGAAATTCCATGGGCACATGAATTCTAATTTCTGAAACTGTTTTGTCTGGCTGGAAAATCAAAAAGTATAATTGTCTTTGGTCACAGCGCTCGCATGAAAAGGGTAAAGTACAATGTAAAGAATTCAATGAATTTTTTCGATGGAGTAAATGACACAAAAACGTGTTCTATGTACCCCCTAAATTTCATTACGGATGCATATCACAAACTCTGTTTGAGCTATAAATAGAAGGAAAATGTGAACAAGCCTAATTAAGATTGTCAGAGCATCACAAGACAGTAGAAAATCAGTTTCAGTCTTGAAACGTCAGTAGGTTAACTACAAACTACGTTTAAGACTGGAAGAATCGTGCGGCCGTCGAAAAACCACTGTCTTAAAAATTAGGTATTAATCTCACAATCGGCTGAGAATTGATTTAGAACCTTCCTAGCGCAAATATAGGCCATTTTGAAAGTCTTAGCTCATTATCGATTTTCTGACCTGGATCACGGTAGGGTACTCCATTATTGTGAAATTTGCCAAACATACTGGAACGGGGATTTTTTAGTAGCTTTATTCACCCCGAATCTAATTCTACAAATTCCTGAAATTTTGCGTTCGAAAATGCAGTTTTTCGCATTTTTCGACCTTTGACTTAAAATACACGCAAAATGTTACTTTAACCGTTGAATTCTACTTTGCAATGAGCTTTTAAAACATTTAGTGAAGTTGAATTTGTCTGGATCCCATCATGACGAATATTGCCTTTGAATGTGAACTTTTTCATTAAAAGAAATTTCAGTTTTGGAAGGTCAATTTTTTTTTATTCGATTCAGATGTTCATGAAAAATAAAAAAACTGTTTTTAAAGTTTTTCACGGTAAAACGGTTCGAGCAGGCCACTGTCTTAGAAATTAGGCGATAGTCTCAGAATCGGCTCAAATTTGGTCAATAACCTTCCTAGGACCAAGTACGACATTGTGAAAGTTTTAGGTCGTTAACGATTTTTTGAATTGGGTTACGGTAGGGTACTGTATTTTCGTAAAAATGCTCGAAATTATTGGAAACAGAAGATTTTTATCTACGTTTAGTCATAAATACACTAAATCTAATTCTTAAAAAAACAATCAGTTTGTGTTCTTGCCAACATGACCCAATAAGCGAAAAAAAAGCGATTTTGAGGTTGATAAAGCAGTTTTTCGCATTTTTTTACCTTTGACTTAAAAGACGCACAATATGTGACCATAGCTATTGATTTTTACGTTTCTTTGCGCATTGAAATTATATACTGTTGTTGAAATTATCTGGAGCCTATCATGACCAAAATTGCCTTTGAAAGTGAACTTTTCCCTCGATTTCGAATCTTTAATCTAGCCCGGGGTGCAGATTTACATTGGCTGGATGTTTTATTAAGATATTATCGGCAATCCGAAATGTGGTGAAATACAAGGGAAAAAATCTATAAAAAGTCATTGAAGAAGGCTAGATTAAAAACATGCGGGTGTTATTGACTTTTATGTGCCCTTTTACAAGATTATAGGTTGTTTAGTAAATTGAAAAGTAGCCTCAAGCGATGTAGAATGACTAGTCTTAACTGGGTAGCACACACTTCCAATCAAATCTGTTTTGGGATGCTTAGGATACACACTGTTCATCCCAAATGACTTAAACCACTTTTAAGACGCAGTTTTTATAAGTTTCGATAGGCTTCTGACATGGAAATATATTTTTTTCGGAATGACCTTATTTGAGCAACATTTCTTCATTATGGCCAGAAATAACGAAAAAATCCGTTTTCCGGTCTGTTGGGTTACTGTAGCCCAAGCTAGCGATGTCGCACCTACTTGTCTATATCTCGCTTCAACGTGGCCCAAATTAAAAATGCTCAATTTCAAAAAGTTAGATAATCACATAACCCTTCCTAATAATAAAACTTTGGAATGTCTTGGATAGGTTATTTTCTATCAAATAGTTTTTAAATACTTTTAAAAAGTCACAGGAACAATTAGAAAACATAATTGAAACCCAAAAATGGTTGCGATTGTGTTAAGATTAAATGATGCACTCGCAATCGGGGGTGGACACTATTTGTGATTCCGTGCGCTACAGTCCACATCCTTCAGTGCGGTTTTTGAGGATGATGTGTGACCTAAAATTTTTTGGTCAAATAAGATAAAATGTAGCAAAATGTGTGTAGAATCGAATAACATAGGTGGCTTGAAAGACTTTTGCAAAAATTCCTATGTCACAACTACAATACACGTAGCTCGAGTCTTATAAAAATTGCGTCTTAAATAGTCAAGATAATAGGTTTGAAGCACTTACGGCAGATAATCATCGTTAGAAATGCCTTAAGTTTAGAAGATGCAGTCGAATTACGAGCGCGGCGCCATGTGTGATTCCCGCGCCAAGGTGTGCGACCTTTATAGCGTTTTTTGAGGATGAGGTGTGACCTGAAATTTTTTGGCTCAAATTTTAAAAAATGTAGCAAAAAATGTGTAGAATCGTATGACATGGGTGCCATCAATGACTTTTGAAACATTTCCTATGTCACAACTACAATTAGCAAGGCTCGAGTCTTATAAAAATTCCGTCTTAATTATAAATGTAGTCTGTATAACAAAATAAATAGGCACTATAGATTCTAGTAATTTGTTGACTATGTTCCGGTAGGTCAAATATATTGTTACAGTAACTACTGATTGCTATTAAGAAAGTAACCGTGTTCTCAGAAATGAAAAATATTTTCTCTCAAAAATTTGTCTGACTCCTTCCGTTTAGCGGATTTCTAACAAAAATGAAGATCATTTTGGAGATTCAACACGAGAAATGGCGTTAGACAGACAAAAATCATTTAGTTTTTATTATATTGCAACGGAATCGGAAAACAATTAGAGAAAGTCAGGGAGCAAATTTTTATGTGCCAAAGATTGTTTTTTGTAACATTTTTCACACAAGCTCCCTAATTGAATTTGTACATTTGTAACAGAAGAAATGCTAAAATGAAGAACATTTTTTTGGAACTTTATAATTATTTTGATGATAAAATGATTTGGTTTGAAAATTGTATTTCTTGATGATTTTTTTTTACTTTGTCTCTTTGCACTTCTGTTTTCAAGCTATTAGTCTGATGTTTTGTATCCGGTTTTAAAATCGTGAGCTAAAATGAAACGTCATTAAAAATTTAGATCTTTGAAATAAGGTGGTTTTGAAAAATAAAAAATTTCAGGCTTGTCTGAGGAACTCTCTCTGTCTCTCGTGTTTATAAAAAGGGCCTGAAAATGTTTGTCAATGGGGCCCGAAAGCATGACAAAATTTCGAGAAAAGTTGGAAAGCAGAAGTTTCGACTCGTTGCCATGGCTGGGCTTCAACATACCTTAAGACGTGATTTCTCTAGTGTTCGAATACTCGTGCGACACAATGTCATGGGTTTTGCCCAAGCTTTGTCAAAAACGTTTATTTGTTGTAAAAACACTATTTTGAAGCTTTTAGACATTTATCGATTTTCGTTCCCGGGTTACGGTAGGTAACCCCTGGTTACTGTAGTTTTGCTAAAATTAGCCCAAATGCTTCAAACTAAGTACCGTTCAACTTATTTTGGCTTATTGACCAAAATTTGTTTTCAGAGTTACCCGAACAAACCATTTTTTGCAAAGTTTGAATTTATTTTTCGCCAAAAACGTCAATTTTTGGTGGTTTTTCTCTTTTTTCAAGTATAAGCACTCAAATGGGAGCATTTTCATTATTTTTTATCAAATTCTACGTTAAATTTGCAACAAAAGAAGTTTTTAAAACTCAAACATTTTGCGACTTGAAGTACTCAAACGCGAAAACTGGCTCAAACTCAACGACGCCAAGGATTTTTTATGGGCTTTTCGCACTTTTTCACGGACTTTCCTTTTCGGGTTATTTGATTACTTCGGGTCGCATAATGTTTGAGTTTTAAAAACTTCCTTTGTTGCAAATTCAACGTAGAATTTGATAAAAATAATCAAAATGCTTTGAGTGCTTATACTTGGAAAAAACAAGAACAACCACTAAAAATTGACGTTTTTGACGAAAAATAAATTCAAACTTTTCAAAAAATTGTTTTTTCGGGTAACTATGAAAACAAATTTTGGTCAATAAGCCAAAATAAGTTGAACGGTACTTAGTTTGAAGCATTTGGGCTAATTTCAGCAAAACTCCAGTAACCAGGGGTGACACACCGTAACCCGGAAACGAAAATCGATAAATGTCTAAAAGCTTCAAAATAGTGTGTTTACATCAAATAAACGTTTTTGACAAAGTTTGGGCAAAATCCATGACATCGTGTCGCAGGGTCTTCCAGACAGCTCGACTATTACAGAAATCTTGTCTTAAGGAAGTCAAAGTCTCAGAATTCTCAGGTTGAAAAAAAGGGTTGATGATCATGTTACGACCCCAAAACGTTATTCTGAAACCTTTGGCACAAGTCGCAATTTGGTACAAGGTTACGGTGCTTTTGTTTGGTACCACTTTTGTTTATTAGAAATTTTAGCGTAGTTCAAAAATGTTTGGCAGAAAATATAGTTTTAAGACACTAATCTTGGCGAAAAAAGCGGATATTCTATCATTTGAACAAGTTTTTGCCTTAGTGTAGTCAACTTCAGTTGTAGCCTCTTTTTCTGGTTTTTGGTTCTTTTCTTTCAAAAACAATCAATTATGATAAATGGGGGCAAAAATTAAAATAACTTTTTGCGTTTTCTGCACAAAATTTGCAAAGTTTTTTTTTCTTTTTTTTTTTTAAGACCTCTCACTTCTGAGAAAAGAATAGTTCTCAAAATCGCGTTTGAAAAAGTAATGGCTATGAAGAAGATTTGGGTTTCAGGGCAAATTAAGCATAAAAGTTGATTGTGAAGCCTTGGTACCGATAATTTGTTGTCTTTATTTAATAAGACGGCAAAAAGTAAACAATAAATATCAGGGTGGTTTCTAGGGTTGCGAGATTTGTAACGCTGAATTACAGTATCCAGAGGGTACCATACAGTGACCCCGGATAAAAAGTGGATATTGTCCCAAAAAACTCAAATTCGTGTGTTTATACATGTTTTTGACAACATTGGAGCAAAATCCATAACATTAGCCCGCCGTTTCCCCGTTGGGTTTTTTGGCGGAGAAACATGACAAATCGATTTAAATAGTTCTCATCAAACACGTTATAGCTGTCGCCAAACGAGCATCTGCGTTGAAAAGCAGCTTTTTCTCTGCGTCTGCGCTTCTCGCACACTATTTCCGCCTGAGTATCGCACGACTGCTGCATTTAGGACGCTCTTGGCCGGATGATCGTTTGGCGACAACTATATGAGTGGGTAACTAAAAAGCTTGCTTTTTTACTTTTTCAAACACAAAAACGAATGAAATTTTTTTTCTCTGCACCAAAATCGTTGTTTGCATACATTAAAAGTGTTGGTTTCTAGCAGCCAGAAACGTATCTCGTTAAAAGTATTTGGATCACCTTGAACCGAGATATCAAACATGTGAAAGATAAAAAATATGTGGTTGAATTTAGTTTTTTGGACTGGAAAAAATTTCAGAATGTTTCGGCGACTCTCAGAAATGAGTTAGATTATTCTGATGTTGATATTCAAATTTCCTATATCTACTATATCATAACTACAAAAGGGCGTGGCCACATTTTGGCCAAAGTACGATTAGTGAAAAACAATTTTATTCAGACATTTAACGATATTTGAAGTCTGGTATGGAATTCAAAAGGAGCAAAACGAATCATATGCACTCTACAAGCACAGCAGATGAGTTTGTTAAAGAAGATCAACCGCGACAAAACGAGTTTACAATGTTGAATAAGACAATTTGTTCCATAAATAAAGGAATCAGATCTCTTATGTACTTTTCGAATAACCTATAATGAAAAGAGTTCTTAATCGAAAAATTGACGCGGTTTTGCACGGTACAAAAATGTTTTTTTTAAAATATGTATCAGAAGAAACCTTAATTTTAACGATAACACGTGCTTGTATTACGGAAATTGGGGGGGGGGGGTTGGAATTTGAATAGCACGATTTTTACACAAACAAGTTATTTAGCAATTTTAACGTTTGAGCGAACACGAAAACCAAAAAGGAAAATTTTATATGTTAGACTGAAAGAAACCCAAAAGAACAAAATACTGGCAAGAACTACCCTAAGACAAATCCTTATAAACATTTGGCAGTTGTCACTCTGTTAGCAGCGTAACGTAAGTTGCAAATAGGTACACCCCTTCATTTCCCCCAAACCGGCCATCCCCCCTCTATACAATCCGCTTAAATCTCTGTCTTTGTGTGTGTGTGTGTGTGTGTGTGTGTGTGGTGTCCCAAGTGAAATTGCGCTGAGTCGGTCATGTGATCTGCACTCTCCTGTTTTCCCTTCACTTTCGTCAAAGCAGGTTCTAACTCCACGTAAATTCTAATGATACGTGGCCCGTGAGTGAGAAATGAGCAGAATTAGCGTAAGGGAAGAGAGAATACGGCCTTCATTTTGATCGGTCGGCTGTCCTTCTGCGATTGGCTCTCCGGCAACTCAACTTTCTCGCCATCCTCGCTGTCTCTCTATGTTTCTCCCTTTCTCTCAAACGACGATGTAAATGGCAATGGCAAATTCAACCGTTTCCGCCAAATGTGAATCAATGTTGATGAGCAGGTCGGTTTGTATTCTTTGCTCTCTCTTTCTCTTACTCTCTCTCTCTCTCTCTCTCTCTCTCTCTCTCTCCCTCTCTCTCTTTCTCTCTGTCTCTCTATGTATCTATCTATCTATCTATCTCTCTCTCTCTCTCTCCCTCTCTCTCCATCGCTCTATCTGTCTCTCTCTCTCTCTCTCTCTCTCTTCTTCTCTCTCTCTCTCTCTCTCTCTCTCTCGCTGTTTCTTTCTCTCCGTCTTTCTCTCTCTATTTCTCGCTCTCTCTCTTCTCTCTCTCTGACCCTCTGCGTCTATCTGCCTCTCACGCTTATCTCTCTCTCTCTCTCTCTCTCTCTCTCTCTCTCTCTCCTTCTCTCTCTTTCTATCTCTCCGTCTTTCTCTCTCTATTTCTCGCTCTCTCTCCCTTTCTCTCTCTCCCTGTAGCTCTCTCTCTGTATCTCTCTGTCTCTCTCTCTCTCACTCTCACTCTCTCTCTCTTCTCTCTCTCTGACCCTCTGCGTCTGACTCTCTCTCTCTCTCTCTCTCCGTTCTTATTCTCACTATGACTCTGTGTCGCTCTAGCTCTCTCTCTATCTCTATCGCTCTCTCTCTTTCTTTGTGTGTCTCATCACTCTGGATCTCTCTCCCGATCTTTTCTAAAGTCGGTGCCTCTCTCGCTTTCTATACACCCCTCACTCTTTTTATGTCTCTAACTCTCTCCAGCTCTCTCTCTCTCTATCTATGCAACAAACGTTTTGGCCTTGGTCACTTATTTATTTTTATGTGATTTTGGTCACTTCAATAAAAGGATCAACTTTTGAATCAATTGCTTCGATCTATTTTTCCTGTGTCAGTGTTGTGTTGTCGTATCTGTGTTCTGGGTTGTGATTTCCTAATTTGCCTTCGTTTTAAGGCAGTGTGTCATGAAAAATAAACGCATATACGGGTGGACCTGTACACAGCGTGTCGTGAGGCAAGAGATCCATTTTCTCCATTATACATGGAGAGAGCGACATGCTAATTTCAGTTCAATAGTTTCGCGGGAAAACTTTAATGAGCCAAATATAATCAAAGGAAACACATTTTTGACAAAATGTATGCATTGTTGAAATTGTCTTCGAAAGGTCTAATTTTGCAAAGTATAAGTTTTAAATTCTGAGAAGGTCGAATTTTGGTGACACACTGCCGTTAAGGTGTTATATACCAGGAGTTATGGCTCGCCTCGACGGTCCTAACTCCTGGCAGATTCGTGGCCTTCGGCCTCTCAGTTAGGCGGCCTGCGGCCGCACAGATTCGCGGCCTTCGGCCACTCAGTAAGGCGGCCTGCGGCCGCACATATTCGTGGCCTTTTGCCACTCACTTAGGCCACTTGCGGCCGCACATATTCGCGGCCTTCGGCCTCTCAGTTTGGCGGCCTGCGGCCGCACATGTTCGTAGCCTTTGACCACTCAGTAAGGCGGCCTGCGGCCGCACATATTCGTTGCCTTCGGCCACTCAGTAAGGCGGACTGCGGCGGCACATATTCGTGGTCTTCGGCCACTTAGTTATTCGACCTGCGGCCGCAAAGATTCGTGGCCTTCGGCCACTCAGTAAGGCGGCCTGCGGACGCACATCTTCGCCGCCTACGGCCACTCAGTAGGGCGGCCTGCGGCCGCACATATTCTTGGCCTTCGGCCACTTAGTTAGGCGGCCTACGGCCGCACAAGTTCGTAGCCTTCGACCACTCACTTAGGCCACCTGCGGCCGCACATATTCGCGGCCTTCGGCCTCTCAGTTTGGCGGCCTGCGGCCGCACATGTTCGTAGCCTTTGACCACTCAGTAAGGCGGCCTGCGGACGCACATCTTCGCCGCCTACGGCCACTCAGTAGGGCGGCCTGCGGCCGCACATATTCTTGGCCTTCGGCCACTTAGTTAGGCGGCCTGCGGCCGCACAAGTTCGTAGCCTTCGACCACTCAGTAAGGCGGCCTGCGGCCGCACATATTCGCGGCCTTCGGCCACTCAGTAGGGCGGCCTGCGGCCGCACATATTCTTGGCCTTCGGCCACTTAGTTAGGCTGCCTGCGGCGGCACATATTCGTAGCCTTCGGCAACTCAGTTAGGCAGCCTGCGGCCGCAAAGATTCGTGGCCTTCGGCCACTCAGTTAGGCGGCCTGCGGACGCACATATTCGTGGCCTTTGGCCTCTCAGTTTGGCGGCCTGCGGCCGTACAGGTGACTTCTAGACAGCCGGCCGAACGTTTGAAACTTTTCCTCAAAAAGAGTGACCTTTAATCATGCCAACCTCATACCTTATTCGGCTCTGGCGTCACTTTTGCTTTCATTGCTAGACATTGAATGCACGTTACTTATGTGCCGACCCCACACACTCCAGGAGTTGTAGCGCGCCGAAGGCGCGCGTAAACTCCTGGTAATACAACATTAACGCTTTAAAGAAAAATTTGAACGAGGAAACCGTATTGTGAAGAAAAAAAAACATGTTTTCAAGGCGCGTTATTGTGTTGCAAAGTACTACAAAAAATTGTTTTGTCATTGCATGTGATTATTTTTTGTATCACTAACTGTTTTGCGAACGGCTTTTAGCCATCTTTGTATAGTTGGCGAAAACACAGAAAATCGCTTTATGGGGTAGAAAATCGGAATTCGAAAATCGTGAAAAAAAACAACCCGTTATCCTTTGTTTTTCTTAAGTTATATTGAAAAAGTGTAAAGGAAAATGGGATTTTCTTAAAGGATTACGCACATTTGGTCCCGCCACGATCCTTTAAATATCTGAGCACTCGTCTGTTACAGCGCTATTTCTCTATTTTTTTTTTTTTGATTTTCACATTAATGTTTCAAAACAAGAGTAGATAAATACGGCTGGATATCAAAGTCGAAGGAAAAATCATAAAATTTCCGTTGGAAACAGACTATAATTAATTTTGCAAAAAAAAAATTTGCCTAAGTTTGCAAAAAAAAATTTCAAAAGCGAAACCTCGGACGGATTTTTGGGTTTTCTTTGAAACATTAAACTTCTCGGTCCCTGTCGTTCTTCATGGAATTGTTTCCTGAACAGGAAAAGATTAATGTCGTGTATATTACTATACCAAATTTTGTTTTCAAAAACAATTAAGTATTAACCGGTATGTTTGTTAGTACGCAAAGAACAGTTTTCCTTAAAAAAATTTAAAATGTAGAATTTTGAATGCTTTCCAAAAATCTTTGGAATAGAGTAAAACTCTAAACACGTCGGTGAGCTATTTACAACAAAAGGTGTCTCAAAAAGTTGGACAAAACAAAAGTGAGATACCGTAATCAATGTTCAATTAGTGTAAAAATTAACTGTGATTTATCGGTTGCAGAGATAGTTTTTTTTGCAACGTTTTTTTACACCTAGGAAATCGGTCGATACAAAAAGTTGTCGTAAAGGTGTTTGATAAAGTTTGCTATTTTTCAACATGTTCAAGAGCAGATTTAGGTTGACCGTGGTACCTTTTCAAAAACACATTTGAATTGTGTAGGAACTTGGTTGAACAAACACAATTTCAGGGGGCGGATTCGAACCCGGGTCGCGAGAATTTTATTCGAAGACGATTCCCCTCTACCAACACGGGCGCGCATTGTAATTAGAATACTGCCAGCGCGAAACCAACACGGTTGGTGACTCGTTAAAGGGGCCATCAGGGACGTTTTTTTACAATTAAAACCAACATTAGAATAGAACATTACGATTTTATCAGTTATTTTTCTTTTTAACAGCGAAAACCATTTGCAAGAGAGTGGAACCGAACCCGGGACCGCTTGGTTACCAGCTGCCGGCGCTAACCAGTTGGCTATGAGGTCGATGAAGTTTAGCGCTGCGTGTTCCTAATCTCTAGCGGCTTTCACCTTGGACAGTGGGCAGATGGTGTGAAAAACGTAAGCTGGAGCCCGTTGGAAAAAATTAATTTTGAGTTTTGATTTGAAATTACGGCTTTTTTATGAAAAAGGAGTTGAAAATGATATGTAGATAATTGATCAACTAAATTTAATTTATTGACATAAACTTGAAAAAGGACCCTGATGGTCCCTTTAAAGGTACCGTCAGGGGCATTTTCAATTAGAAATGAACAATATGTAAATCAAGTGTTTTCAATTGAAATCATTTTCTCGAACACCGGAAAAGCCAACGGTTATGCGCAAAATGCTTACCAAGTCCTCATTATCATGCGAATCTGAAAAGGCCCGTGACGAGCCCTTTAAAAAATATAATTCAAAGTTTGCGGGAAAAAAACTTTTTTTCTCTCGAAATATTAAAGTTCTCGGTCCACAGGAATTTTTCCCTCATGTAATTATTTCCTGAACCGTAAAAGGTTAATTTGGTGTAAATGTAATATTTCTAGAAATTCTGTTTTTGAAAACAATTAACCCGGCTGTTTTTAAGTATTACACGCAAAGCACAGTTTTAATTTAAAAAAATAAAACTGTGAAGGTCATCCAAATTTATTTGCTTTAAGTGAAACTCTAGTTACGTTAGTGAGATTTAAATCATTTGTCAAATGAAGGATCACGCTAAAAAATAATAACTGTGAAAAGATTGAAATTATCCCTAAAACCACATTTTTTGTGCAGGAACTTTATAGGACACTCTAAACGAAACAAAAACATAGTGCAAATCGATTATCGATTTTTGTTAGCTGCACCATAATTCGACCACTGGGACTGTAACTACCCTGAAACTTTATAAATCTTTACGAGTTAGGTATGAAAACATTTGTTATTTTATCTTGCTGAAAAACAGATTCTTAAGTTATGAAATCGATTACTCATGTGGAGAATCAGTTGACGTAAAATGTGTTTTCAAAGTCACGAAAAAATCTTCTCTGTACTTGAAAAGATACTTTCACACTTTGAATATGTTGAGAGCACTGCTGCCTGCTCTACAAAATATTGTTTCCTATTTTCCCCGTAGACCTGACACATCGTAAAAACTAGAAAATAGTAATGATAAAACGTATTTGACCCTCATTTGGGCATTAGAAGCTCAAAGTTATAATACAGCCCAATTGTTATATAGTGAAACTTTATTTTATTGGTTATTTTTGACCCTCAGGCATGGGAACAGGAGTTACTGTAATTATCTAATTTATTTAATAAAAAATATTTAGTTGCTAACAAAATCATTCAGTCCTGGGTTTTCACTTGTAACACTTGCAATGCAAGTACCTTGTTTTTCGGTCTTATAAAAACATGCAAAAATGTAGTAAGAAAATGTTTTTTTCCAAGACATGTTCGATTTATTTTCTAAAAAGTAATATTTTCATATTGTAGCTATAAAGCAAATGTATATGTTGCCCAGATGTAGCTTGATTTTTGTTTCAAATGCCTGGCACAGTCAATGTTACAAAACATTTTACAAACATTTTTTAGAGGGAAAAGATCATTCTTTCGCCGAACGAAAATCGGATTAAAAGCGACTTTTTCAATGAACCTTTGGTATTTTACAAGCCCTTTCGCACGAGTATCGCAATACATATGGACGTTTTCGGCATGATCAGAATGTGCCAAAAAGGAATCTTTTCGTGGATTAAATTTCAAAATAAAGAAATAAAAAATTACCAAGCGTAAAAATGAAACCTAGTTTTTCTGTTTCTATCTTTCTCTTCAACACTCTATGAATCACTATGGTTTGTGACGATTTGTACACGTAGTAAGAGCTATTTTGGAAGAGAATTGCTCAAGAATGTAGGAATGCCTGGCATTTATACCGGGTGGAGTAACGTTGTGACAAAATTTAACCTGTGAATTATGACAAAAAAACATAATAATATATGTCCATGTGTGAAAATGGTTTTTTTTTATTTTTTTAAAAGAAAGCAATTTTTCTAGAGAGATGAGCTCAATCATACGCAACAACTGCAAAAGACAAGACATTCCTTCGGTGATTATAATTACGAAAAAACTCTTTTGAAAAGTTTTCGCCGTTTTGGCCAAATCTGCAACCGTACTAAATTGTCTACTACAGTAACCAGGAGCCGAAAATGAGCAAACTTAAAAACATTTCACTTTTTGGGTAATTTAATGATCAAAACGTTAAAATTTTCCAAAACGAACGAAAGACAAATTAATGTCGATGTATATGTCTAGCTTCGGTTTGTCTGAAAGACCTATATACCAAGTGGATTTTAACAAAGAACTTTATCAAAGTGCTGTCGTTGTATATTACGTAAGCATTGTACTAAAGAACAACATTTATATATTTAAATTATCGAGATAAATTCGATTTCGGAAAAGATTAAAAATTTTGTAAAAGTTGTCACTAAAGTTCATCCGACAACTTGAAAACTGTCAAGAAATGGCCTCGAAAAAAAGATGGTTCTAAAAGTAGGTTTATCGGAACTTCCTTTTGCTTGTTACTAAAGACCAGGTTGGTTTCTGAACATTGCGATCAAAAAGAGGAAAGAATAAAAAATGTGGCACTTAACAAAAACATCACGTTAATGTTTATTACACCAGAAGCCAAAGCCCCGCTGCGCGGGCCTTCGTCTTCTGGGTTCGGCGGCCTTCGGCCGCCTCAATCTGTGATCGCGGCCTTCGGCCGCTTAGGTACGCAGCCTTCGGCTGCTCATGTAGGCGGCCTGCGGCCGCTTAGGTACGCAGCCATCGGCTGCTCTGTTTCAATCCATTTCAATGAAATGTTCCCCATGGTCGTGTTGGGGGAAATGAAGGGGTGTACCTCTCCGCATAAAACGTTGCGCTGCTAACGGACAGAATGACAACCCTCTAATGTTATAAAGGATCGTCGTGTTGGGGGAAATGAAGGGGTGTACCTCTCCGCATAAAACGTTGCGCTGCTAACGGACAGAATGACAACCCTCTAATGTTATAAAGGATCGTCGTGTTGGGGGTAATGAAGGGATGTACCTCTCCGCATAAAACGTTGCGCTGCTAACGGACAGAATGACAACCCTCTAATGTTATAAAGGATATACTTTGTATTATTTCTAAAAATACAAAGCCATAGAACGGTTGATATTTTACAGAAACGCACCAAAGAGATCAATGCTTTACAAAGAATGTTTAGCAAACAACCAAAAAATTGTTTTCTTGCAGAGGAGCATAAACAGCTACAACTTTTGATGACACATTTGAACGACTGCAATGCGCCACGGAAATTACGGAAATTAAATCACGTTGTCAAAGGAAATCTTCCGCAGTCATAATCCTTGCTTTTTCTCTCCCAATGATAATAATTTTCAAGATCATAGTTCGAATGAGATAATTTGCTCGATTGAAGACTGGGGTTTGCTGCGTAGCAGCTCTTGTTTGGAAAATTACAAGCTTTTAAGTGTCTATGGGGCTCAGAAACTTTACACACACTCACACACTCACAAACTCACACTCACACACTCACACACTCACACACTCACACACTCACACACTCACACACTCACACACTCACACACTCACACACTCACACACTCACACACTCACACACTCACACACTCACACACTCACACACTCACACACTCACACACTCACACACTCACACACTCATACACTCACACACTCACACACTCACACACTCACACACTCACACACTCACACACTCACACACTCACACACTCACACACTCACACACTCACACACTCACACACTCACACACTCACACACTCACACACTCACACACTCACACACTCACACACTCACACACTCACACACTCACACACTCACACACTCACACACTCACACACTCATACACTCACACACTCACACACTCACACACTCACACACTCACACACTCACACACTCACACACTCACACACTCACACACTCACACACTCATACACTCACATACTCACACACTCACACACTCACACACTCACACACTCACACACTCACACACTCACACACTCACACACTCACACACTCACACACTCACACACTCACACACTCACACACTCACACACTCACACACTCACACACTCACACACTCACACACTCACACACTCACACACTCACACACTCACACACTCACACACTCACACACTCACACACTCACACACTCACACACTCACACACTCACACACTCACACACTCACACACTCACACACTCACACACTTCCAAAATGTTGAGGCTCATAAGATTTCAGATTTAGTGTTTATTTACGTGTTTCAAAATGAAAGCTAATGACCCCAATAGAATGGCTATGCTTTTCTCAAAAAAAAAATCACAAATCATATAGCATTTTAACCTACAATTCTGTAGGTTAAAATGAACTTCATCGCGCTTGTAATACAATGATAAAGGTGGGGGACATTGGGAAAAAACTAAGAAAACGGGCAAGAGTAAGGGCGTACACCATAGTTTTATTCTGAACAGTTCTTTCTTCAAGTAGTGGATTTGAAAGCTACAGTAGTATTTGATGTCTTCTCGAAAAGTCTCCGCAACTCACTCCTATACATTTTGCTAAAAATGAAATTTTGTTTTTCAAATTCTGAAACACGCCTATATCTGTAATAAACAATACAGTAGCTCGTAACCGCAGCATTAATAGCAACTTCTGCGTACGTTACAATAATTTCATTTTTGTTAAAAGCTGGAATAAGAGTTGTTATGTTTTGAAACATTGCGGTTTGAAACCAGGCACAAGTGAGTACAATAACAGTGACCGAGACTGATTTGAAGCTTGCTTTGAAAGTATCACCTAAAAAATTGGAACTATACTCTGAAAGGTTTCAAACTTACTTGCACCACGGCGACGAAGAATGACTACTACAATACCATAAATGAAGCAGGACAGAGGGATACAAACGGTTAGGGAAATGCTTTGTAACCCATAAGCTCCTGCGAAGGAAGCAGGAATACTGCAAGCCACGAGTCTTAAGGAAAAGTATGTAAAACTTTATTTTGTTATTACTTGTCTGAAGCAGTGTTTATTGAAACGGTGATATAAATTATAGAGGTTGTTAAAGAAGTTAGTAAAAATATAGACAAGTATGAATAGAAAATTCTTTTTTGGCTTTGAAAATACTGATATCTGAAAAACCGTATGACTTTCCGGTGTGAGTGTGCGAGTGTGTGAGTGTGCGAGTGTGTGAGTGTGTGAGTGTGTGAGTGTGTGAGTGTGTGAGTGTGTGAGTGTGTGAGTGTGTGAGTGTGTGAGTGTGTGAGTGTGTGAGTGTGTGAGTGTGTGAGTGTGTGAGTGTGTGAGTGTGTGAGTGTGTGAGTGTGTGAGTGTGTGAGTGTGTGAGTGTGTGAGTGTGTGAGTGTGTGAGTGTGTGAGTGTGTGAGTGTGTGAGTGTGTGAGTGTGTGAGTGTGTGAGTGTGCGAGTTTGTGAGTGTGCGAGTGTGTGAGTGTGCGAGTGTATGAGTGTGTGAGTGTGTGAGTGTGTGAGTGTGTGAGTGTGTGAGTGTGTGAGTGTGTGAGTGTGTGAGTGTGTGAGTGTGTGAGTGTGTGAGTGTGTGAGTGTGTGAGTGTGTGAGTGTGCGAGTGTGTGAGTGTGCGAGTGTGTGAGTGTGTGAGTGTGTGAGTGTGTGAGTGTGTGAGTGTGTGAGTGTGTGAGTGTGTGAGTGTGTGAGTGTGCGAGTGTGTGAGTGTGCGAGTGTGTGAGTGTGCGAGTGTATGAGTGTGTGAGTGTGTGAGTGTGTGAGTGTGTGAGTGTGTGAGTGTGCGAGTGTGTGAGTGTGCGAGTGTGTGAGTGTGTGAGTGTGTGAGTGTGTGAGTGTGTGAGTGTGTGAGTGTGTGAGTGTGTGAGTGTGTGAGTGTGTGAGTGTGTGAGTGTGTGAGTGTGTGAGTGTGTGAGTGTGTGAGTGTGTGAGTGTGTGAGTGTGTGAGTGTGTGAGTGTGTGAGTGTGTGAGTGTGTGAGTGTGTGAGTGTGTGAGTGTGTGAGTGTGTGAGTGTGTGAGTGTGTGAGTGTGTGAGTGTGTGAGTGTGTGAGTGTGTGAGTGTGTGAGTGTGTGAGTGTGTGAGTGTGTGAGTGTGTGAGTGTGTGAGTGTGTGAGTGTGTGAGTGTGTGAGTGTGTGAGTGTGTGAGTGTGTGAGTGTGTGAGTGTGTGAGTGTGTGAGTGTGTGAGTGTGTGAGTGTGTGAGTGTTCAGCAACGCGTCCGCGTGCTTCTTCACCTGTGACTCATCGAAATTGCAAGCAATCGATCGATCGCCAATGACAACATCAAAATTTGGTTTTGATATACACCTAAGAGTGCGGTAGTCTCATATCTAGAACATTGAGCCTGCGAAATCATGTCTAAAAACTGTTTTTACTTTTATTTTATTTAGAACCTCCCGTTAAAACATAAATTATTGTCGGAATATGCCCCAACACATTCAAAAAACCAGCTAGACACGACGCAGCTATGAGAATGTTACAGGTAGTTCGAAGGCGCCTAGGTAACTAAAATTTTAGCTTTCTATATAGCTACCTTGATTTATATGTAACCAGTATCATTAAAAAATTTCCCGTACAACCAATTAGAATGCAAATACAAAAATAGCCAGCCAGCGGGTTGTAGTAAATTGGAACCGCGTGTTGCATCTGAATGCAATACAATGGATGTTTTCCTATGCATAGTTGTTTTTGAGAAATTAAGTTATCCGTTTGAAAACATCAAGCACATATTTTCCTAATTGGTAATTTGTTTGTTTGATTTTTCTGGATGTTCTTAGAAAACGTAAAGATGTTTTTTCGCAATAAAATAACCGGATAACTGCGGAATTTTCTAAAAAGTAAATATGCTTTCTTATTTAAAGTGGATCTGGATGTTTAGGAAGAAATAAGAAAAGCTAATTAAAGGGACAGTAAGGGGGCTTTTCTTTTCATTTTCTATCGGCTATAGTCGGAAATTATTCGAATGGACTATGCTAAATTGTCTCGCACCAAAACTTCTTTATTATTTGATTCTTATGTTAAATAATGAACTACATTAAAGAGGCAGTAAAGAGCTTTTTCAAGTCATTTTCGATCGGCTACGATCGAAATTATGTGCTAAATTTTCTAGCACCTTCGTCGTTTTCAGCGCTTTCTCAGCCAATTAGAATTAAATTCAGCTAATTAGCATTCTTGTAAATTCCGGACACGCAGGGCGTACGGCCCTCTACAAATCTGTAGACGGAGACCCGTTTTGACGACTTTGAAGCGTATTTTCTAGAAAACGGTATATTTTCGACCCATACTCATATATGTTTTCATTATCAGGGAATTTTTCTCTCTTAATTGAGCCAATGTTGTAAAACCTGCCTGTCTGTCTTTATTTAAAAGATTGTGTGAATATTTAAAGCAATGCTAGAGCAAAAAATTTTACGAAAGTAAAAACCTCCCAATCATAACGAAGAAACATTTCAGTTTCAAATTGGGTTTTCGTCATGATGGTCACCGAGTTTTTTGGACTTTAATTTTTCAAAATGAAAATTTTGCACAACTTTCTGGTACAAAGGCATTGGGCAACGCGCGTTTATATGAATGCTCTAAAAATGCGACTAACTGCAACTTCAAACGTAAAGTTTTTACTTTTTCGAGGTTTTCGGACTCCTTTGCGGAAGTACACATAAGTTTGGTTATTTGACTGTTTAATTTGTAGTATTAATGTCAAATACTTTCATAAAAACCCCAAATTTACTTGTTTTGGACGGTTTTGTAAAATTACAGTACGCTACCGTAACCCAGGTCGGAAAATCGATATGGATCTAAAAGTTTCAAAAAGTCGTATATTGCCCCTACGAAGGTTTTTGACCAAATTTGAGCCAAATCTGAGACTATGATGAACTTGCAAAAGACCCCTGATGATCCCTTCAGGAACGAAAGGCAAAGGAAGGAAGTCAGAAGCCCCGCCCCCAAAAACAAACGTCGATTTTAGATTTTGTTCTTCTGTTTTTCCCAGAAACATGGTAGCATAAAGTGAAACTCATGGGAACGGTATGGACGACATTGATCGTCATTGATTCGTCATTGATTTCCTACTTCCTAGTACGCTTCCGGGGAGATAAACTTAGGAAAATGTGAAAAACTGTTAGCCAACTTTTTTAACCGGTTTTTTCAAGATTCTGAATTTTTTGGGCTTTTGAAGATGACTGTTAATTTCAATCTTGACACGCATTATGCAAATTTTAATTTTAGTTTTTAGTGAATTATCGTGAGTAGTGAAATTCCTAAGTACTTTGTACATTGTGGCTCAGAAAATTTTCGTAATTTCCGGCAAAGTCGAAATTCATCACAACTGATTTCAAAACAACTGCATCAAAGCATGAAATGTTATTTTGTTGTTTCTACAGTAATGCGTAAAAAATCGGATACTCAGGCGGTTTACGCAGCCACATCGGCCAAGGTATATGTATTACTATTGAACAATGTGCGTGCTTCCATTCATGCTCTAATGGTTTTAAAGAATTTGAATAATAAAAGACTTCGACAGAACATACTTTGTATGTTGCTTCATTAGCCAAGCTTTCCGCTACACGGAACAATCGAAAATTCCACACTTGTTTGAAACTTCACTTTTGGGGATTTTGGTTTTTCACATTTTTATTCAGCCGCAGCGCGTTTGCACTCAATATTCACCGCTTTAAAGTAGTGGAAAGTCACTTTTGGGTTGAATCGACGTTCAAATGCAGACTACGGATATATATTATTTTTGGAGTCTCTTTGACAAAATTTCAACTTTCCAGCCAAATTTTAAAAGCAATGATCGGTTTAAGTTTAGAAAACGATTCCGACGCTGTATAAGACGTATATTCTGGTCAAAACGTTTCCTTCCATTTATAGTGAACGGCAAGAACCTCGAAAAAAGTTTTGTCGATTTTGATTATATTGGTTTGCAATTTCAAAAATTTTAAATGTTTAAATGAATATATTTGGCCTACCGGAATACAGGCCAACAAATCGAAGCTGCGGTGATGTTTTCGGAAAAAGGTTTTGAGGTCAGAAACTTTTACACCACTTTTGAGCAAAATCGATTTTTCGTTATTATGGGGATGTTGTCTCTAGAGAGGAAGGGGGGGTTGATTCAACGACTTTTTCACGGCGGCTTGGTTAACTTCTAGCAAAGCGTATAATCATATAAATAACATATAAATACAGTACAAGTTCACAACGTGACAAGCGGATTTTGAGTATAAGATAGAAAATTAGAAGAGTTGACAAGTAGACGAAATTGGCATTTTGTCATACGCTCCAGACAAATCGTCACAATGTTACAGTCGAAAAATAGCGTGATGACCACCACGTCGTCTGCTTGGTCGTGGTAAATGGGCACTGATTATATATAACGATAATTCTTTTGGAAAAATAATCCAATCATTGAAAACTAATTAGACATGCCGTCTGGATCAAAAAAATCTTGTACATTGCCAGACATTTTTTGATTGTTTGCAGTTTCCTTCTCAAAAATTTCAGCTGTTGACAGGTGCAAAACTTTTTTTGGGAAAGAAAAATATTTTGACATCACATTCTGGTAATAATCTGTATAGGATGCTAAACGTGTATTTTTTATATTTAAAAAAATAATGTGAATACCAAAAATCAATAGCTCTTACAAAATTACTCCCAGCCGCTGGATGAGTAAAAATTAAATAAACTTGGTCAAATTTTAAGCGAAAGATTCAAAAATCAGGTGTGCAAAAATTAAACGGCCACCCCTCGAAAAACAGTCATTTCGAAGCAAATTTCAACTTTCAAAATTACGAGTGCTCGAATTTAACATTCAAATAAATTTTTCGAGAAATGTTCGAGAAAAATTGGAATTCGGGAGCTGTCGAAAATTTTTTGCATGCACTGTAGTTCAGGGGCAAAATGATGCAAAAAAATTTAAAAAAAAAACAAACGGTGTGAAAACGGAAGCCAATAAAAAAATTGTTTCCGGATGAATTAAGTTTCTTGTGGAAAACGAATTGAGAAACTCAATGAAGGTTACGATTTTTAAATCACTTGAATGGGAAACCTATTGGTTTTCTTTAAAAAACCGAAACGATGCTAACTAGAAATGGTCAAAAATCGACAGACACAAATTGGAAACGGTAAATAGGAAATTATCCTTTATCTGATAGTTTCCCTTACATTTGTAATAAATTTATCGCTAAACAAGGCTCCGGGAAAACGGAATAACAAAATGATTTTGGATCGGTTATGAGACAAGATATATTTAAAAAATGCCTATTTTTAGTCCGAAATCTTTTTTTCGGTTACTTCGGAAAACACATAAAAGATAAGTATTGTGAAAAGTTTCATTTCCACCAAAATAATTATTCAAATTATATTATTCTTTGTCGATGTTCTTTTGAATTACTGAGTAAAAGCTCGACTTCTTGCGTTCGTCGTCTGAAAGATTCACAAAAATTTATATGTTTAAAACATAAAGGACACGCAAAACATATATTTATTGAGAGATGGCTTTTTCGTTGACTGCTCTTACCATCTGGGTCACTACGACTGAAACTGACTTCTTCGATCGGAATAGATCTTTGATTTCATTGCGGTAGACTTTGCTGAAAAAATTATGAAATTTAAATTTTAAAAAATGCAAAACTCGCCTGTATGTGTAGTAAACAATACAATTACTGGAAATAGCAGCAATTATAGCAATTTCCGCGTAATTAATGAGAATCACATTTCCTTGAAGAGACGGGATAAAGTTTTGTGCGTTTTGGAACATGGCCGTTTGGAGCCACGCAAAAGCCAGCAGCATTATGGTAACGGCGATCGATTTGAAGGTGGCTTTGAAGTTTTCAGCTGAAAATTAGTATAATTTTGGAAAAAAGGACCAAAATTGACTGAAATGTTGTAGAACCTTCCCGCGTGCTGTCACATGGTTTTTTGTGAGACTTTTAGATCAATTGCTACTATATGTAGTACTCTCCAAAAGGGCCGAAACGAGAAAACTCTCGGTCCGTTTGTAAACTTTTCAACATAAAATGTTTTGAATTGTTTTTAAATTCTTATTTAAAATTAAAAACCCAGTTAACTCTTTTGCAAGAGTTCTATTACATATTTGAACTTATTGTGAGTTCTAGTACATATTTGATCTGCAAAAATTGTGCGCCCAGACTGGGATCGAACTTTGGTCCCCTGGGTCATAATTTAACTAGGTGGTGCGAGTAGACGGGTCGATACAGTAATTTTTTTAATTTTTAATTTAGCGAATCCACAAGAAAAGCTATGAACACAATAAGAACCCATATACCGAATAAGTTATACACAAAAAGCCTCAAAATGGTAAAATCTCCAAACACCTCAATTTGGTAAAAAATTGCTTTTTTGGGATTTTTCGGTTACACAAATAAAAACTAGCAATAATCTTTTTTTGTTTTGTTATTTTGTTGTTGCAAAATTTGCTAATTGAGCGAAAAACGTGTGAATAGAAATACTACGTTGTTCCACTTTTAGAAAAAGATTCTGTTGACCAAAAAATGTTTTCGCCATGATTTCCCCAAAACTAGTTGTTAAAATGTTTACGGTTAGGTATTGTAAATATTTGAATTTTTTCAAAGAATGAAAAATAAACTGTGAACTTGTTGTTAGAAAATAGAAAATTTTACGATTCTTTTCAGATAGTTTTCAAAGTTCTGCTACTGTCTTATTGTCATGCTAAAATCGATTCTGATGAAAAGTTACAAACATGGCCACTTCTAGGCAAATTAGTTTTCTTATTGCCGGAATTTTGCAGTATTTGCAAAGCAAACATCAAAAGATTGGAAACAACTGTAATATTAAAGAACCTGTTTGGCACTTTGTACAATTTTAGCTTATTTGAAGAGTAAACCTCAAATGAAACTATCTCGAAAAAAGTCCAGTTTTCGAGATAGTTTCAAACTGGCCGAAGCCTGGAAAATCTGCAGGAAATCGCTGTGACAGTTTCTAGAAAGCGACTTTTCTGTGACGCACATAAAGACACTATTTCCAATTTTTCTGAGAAATTTGAACAGGGATTCTTAAGGTTGTTTTGTGAAACTTAACTCATTGTATTTTTTAACTAAACCAAAGCTGCCGGTTGGCCCTTTAAACGTAATTTTTCACAAAAGGGTAAAAAAAAGTTAAAGTTTTTAGCCTCCTCTGACAAGAAATTTTCGTCGATAAAATGAATGTTTTTGCTACTTATCGCTCAAGCTTTCTAAAAATATTGTTTCTAAACTTACATGCTCCCCGACTCCGTATGATAAAAACCACCGCAGCGTAAATCAAACAAGAAGCTGCTATACAACTGGTCAAAGATACACTTTGCAGTGTGTAAGCTCCTTTAAACGCGACAGGAATTGCACAAGCCACCATTCTGAAAATGCGGAGGTTAAGTGCCTTAAGGCATCTTACTCGTTAGTGGAATTCACAAATGTCAATATTAAACCACATGTAGCCACGCCAAGAGAGAACGTGAAATACGGTAGCAAATAGTGGCAAACGGTGGAAACTTCGGCTTGCAGACGTTGATAGCTGAATTCTAAATGTTTTAAAAACCTTGTGTAAGTCTTACAAGTGTGGTAGAGAAATAGCAAAAAGGCGATCGACAGCCAAACACAACATTAGAGGGGGGTTTTGATAGACTCCGATCAGAGCAGGGAACTCCATTAAGCAGCAGTAGTAATGAGGAACGAGATCTGAAAAGGAACGAATTATTTGTATCTTTTCGGTTGGAGTGTACTGAAGTGCGGCCGGGAGCCGCTCTGGCGCGAAGTACCGATCCGAACGCTAACGCTCTTATCTAAGACCGCGAAACGGCCCTGACTACAACTGACGCGGTATGTTTTGATTTTAAAAAAAAAACTTCATAGAGCTACTAAATATTTTGAAAGATAAGTGCAACAGTACATTTTTGTGGAAACATCTTTACTGATGCACGCCATCTGGCGGGCGTATTCCCCGGTTGTCGAAAACAGTTTGAAAGAGGTTAAACAATAACTAAAAAAATTATAACTACGCCAAAAAGCCTCTAAATCATAAATAAAAAAGTTTCAATTTTCTAAACCACTAACATGTTTTTAGATGCGCTAACTAATAAGGACTTTAAAAACGTGTTCTATTCAAAATTGAGCCAGAATGAAAATGATTGTGGCCAATTAAATGCGCCGCAGCTTGCCCAAATTGTACTTTTGACGCGCTGCCACGCGCGCGCATGGCAAATTCAAGCGAAACGCAATACTTTAGGTTAAATGGCATGCAAAACTGACATAAATGGCATGCAAAATGACATACAGCTCGTTTTGAAATTCCTAAAAAATTAACTTTGACTTTGACGCGGCGGATGATTTTCAGACTTTGGCATAGCGCCCATCGTAATCAGCATGCTTAACTGCATCTAGAAACGTATTGCTTGCATGCTGAACGTTAAAAAAGTTCGTCAATAGTGTTGCTAAGTACAGAGGGGAGATGTGGCTCAAGATCGCTATAATCTTAGGATGAAGTTTTTCCTAGTCGGCATTCAGATAATTTTTATGATGCCCTTGAAAAAGTAAAACATACTATTTTAGGTTAAGTAAACATGTAAAAAGCCCCTGCTGATCCCTTTAAGTGAATTTCAGGTACCTTAAAACCTTCAGGTAAAAAAAAATATTCGATTTTTTGTGCGGGGTTACTGTGAAACTTAGTGTATGCTTTCGATATACATTGTGGTGCTGACAAACATTGCAATTGACGAAAATCTTGTATAAAACTTGGCAAAAGGGTAAAAAAAAGGTTTTTTAACCGTTTGAAAGTGAAGTTTTTTTTTGTTGTTTTTTCGTTTTATTTTTGTTGATAACAAATTTTATTCACATGGCATTTTGTAAAACACGGAACGTTTGAAATTTTCTTAACCCTCGGAAGTGTGTTTTGTGTTTTTACCAGTTTCGCGTTTCTGCATTCCACGTTTCACCCAAAAATCTTACGGTTCAGAAAACAATTTTCTGTACTAGCGCAGATGTCGACACTTTCTCACGATTTCTAGTTACTATTGTCATTTGAAGGAAAACAGAAAACGTTTTCCGCGTTTTTCATTTACAAACCTCCGGTTGCAACGTAAATAATGTAGGGAATCTGACCGAGTAAATTAAGAAAGGCTGCACAACATGCAGCAGCAATTATAATGTTGCAGGAGTAGCGAAGTTGCCTAAAAATACTACAATTGCGTGAAGGAAAAAATAGGATAAACTTTGATTTAATGGTGACAATTATCATAATTAAATTTCCAGTGCAGCCGAAAATTATGCAAATGATGAAATAGACAGCTAATGGGTAAAAGTAGGAGGGAACAGCGGGCATTTTGAAATTTATCTAAAAATATAAAAATTAACAAATACAGATCGTGGTTAAACAAAAAAAAAACAAAATAAGAAAACGATAATTGTCATTAGTGAGTGTCAATAGGAAGTGTGATCTCTAGATTTGTAGTTGTCTTTGTGTTTTACATACGTCAGATATATGTGCAATTGAACAAAAACCAAAGGTGATATGTTTATCCAAAATGAACCCGATTATAATTGCTGTTTTGTTTTTAAAACGGAAAAATTAGAAATTACTACTGCACTAGTGCAGAATTACGTGTATTTTTTGAAAAAAAAAAAAAGGTGATGTGCATTTTCAAAAACAGAGCTATGTCGAACAGAAGAAGAAGGGCAAAAGAGAGAGGGGGAGGGAAAAGAGAGAGAAAAAGAGAAATAGAGAAATAGAGTCAGAGAGAAGAGAGGAACACAAACACAAACACAACAAGAGAGATAAACACACAGAGAGATAGAGAGAGAGACAGAGAGAGACAGAGACAAAGAGAGAGAAAGAGTTAGAAAGAGATAGAAACACACAGAGAGAGAGAAAGTGGAAAGAGAGAATCATAGAATGAGAGAAACAGTGAGACAAACAAAAACACAGCGAGAAAGGCAAATAGAGAGAGAGATAGAGATAGAGAGAGAAAGAGAGATAGAGATAGAGATAGAGATAGGGATAGAGAGAGAGAGAGAGAGAGAGAGAGAGAGAGAGGAAGAGAGACATAAAATATTTAGTTAAAGTATGAAAGTATAAAGGAACAGCGGACAAAAAGATTAAAAATATGCCGGTTTCCTTATCCTGGTTTAGCAAAAAAAAGATAAGCGAAAATTTTGAGTGTCAATGGAAACATGCTCTCTAGATTCGTAGTTTTTTTTTACATTCTACCCGCAATTAAATTACGTCAAATCTTTAAATAACTAATGTGCAGTTGGACAAAAATCAAAGGTTTTCTATCTGCGATTGCTGAAACTGTGCATGCATGAAGTATAAAAACGTTGTTTAAGATGACTTTAACTATTTCTGACCAATTTCAACGCTAATATTTTTTTGACCTACTTTTCCTTAATCAAATCGATGGGAAACTTCCCTTTCAAAGGGATTTTTCGTCATGACGGGGTGCAGATAATTCTAACATTTATATATGTCTTAGATGGGTAAGAAAAAGTAAAAATCAATGGTTTTACTCACATTTTGCGACTTTTTAAATTCAAACTTCGAAGAAAGCGAAAACTGCAATTTTAAACGTGAAATCTCACTTTTTTGAGGTTTTCTGGGCTCTGTACGAATGTACACAAACGTTTGACCATTTAAAGGAAAAACACCACTTCAATTGATTTTGACCAATTTTACAAAATTACAGAATCGTAACCCAGGTGAAAAAAATCGATATAGATCTAAAACTTTCAAAATGTCATACATTGGTCCTAAAAAATTTACTAAATTTGAGTCGATTCTGAGACTATGACCTAATTTCTAAGACAATGGCCTTTCGGGGGCCACTTCTTCCAGAGACTTCCAGACACTGTGTCTTAATTAAAGCTTTAAAAAAGCCTATTCTATGAGTACATTACGCCCGCAAATCCTAATTGCGAGTATACACGCCAAGAAAAAAGTCATAACAAAATTTACCGTCAACCACACAGCTGCAGAAAGATTGCAACATTTCTAAACACGGAACATTTTCGAAAAATTTGAAAGTTGGGTTTACATTTCGGAAAGCTCGTACTAAAACAAAACCAATGCTCGGGAAGTATTAACGATGAGGTAGTGTTTTTATCCCTCGAAGATGAAAAGAAGACTTGTTGTGCTGAATGAAGAACAAATGAGTAAGCGAAATGTACATATTGGACTAGAAGTCAATAAAAGCGCTACTTCCACAACACGCAAAAAATAAATTAAATTTGACAAATATGAAAACGCTGACGTCTTTTTGGGATATTTACGGAAAAGTGTTCGCCATTCGACAAACTGGCACTTTGCCAAAAATTTTCTTTCCAGAAAGTCAAACATTGCAATTTTACGAGGAAAGTACATGGTGTCAGCCTGGGCTTTTCAAAATCTGTCGATTAGGCGATGTAAGGGACCCTAAGGCAACCTAAACCCGTTTTTGAAAAGTGCAACGGACACTTGGTTTTCGAGATAATTAGCATTTCTTTTTTGCATGCGAATAATTCCTGTAGGCGTGCCGAAATACGGCCTCCGTAGCCCAGTGGTCCAAGGCGCATTTCCAATCCAATCCTTTTATGGGTTGGTGGTTCGCTTCTTTTTTTCAAGCAATATTTTTTGCGAAATAGGATTTTGATAGTTTATTTAATTTTGTTATACTATTTTAAAGTTTTATACAACACTTCCCTTTTTCTTAACTCTGTCGAAATCTGTTTAATATTGTGACAAATCATACATCATTGGCCATGCACCGCTATAATCTGTTTCCAAAGAAAGGTCGGCCACTTTTGATCTGCCTTGATATTTGGCTCCTTTTTAACAATTGCCGATTGTTGATGTGAATAGAAATAAAATAAGCAAAATAGCACAGTAAAAGAGGAGTGCGCAGACATCTAAAACGATCGCGGCGGGACCTAATAAGCCATCCTTTAAAGTTTTTGGGCAAAAACGGTGCCGTTTTTTGGAAACACACTATACACCTTTGTAGGTGCTCCTACTGTGAAAAGCTATTTTGTTTTCGTGTTTAATTATCAAAATCCTATTTCGCAAAAAAAAATTGCATGGAAAAAAGAACCGAACCACCGACCCACAAAAAGGCTGGATTGGAAATGCGCCTTGGCTACGGAGGCCGTATTTCGGTTTGACACGCCTTCAGGGTTTATTCGCATGCAAAAATGAAATGCTAAATATCTAAAAAACCAAGTGTCCGTTGCACTTTTCAAAAACGGGTTTAGGTTGCCTTAAGCGTCCCTTACATCGCCTAATCGACAGATTTTGAAAAGCCCAGGCTGACACCATGTACTTCCCTCGTTAGCTCTAAAAGTGTATTTTAAAAGTTTAAAAAAGTCGCCCTTGAATTAAACATTGGAACTAACCCATTTAGCCAGACTTGCAAAATGTTCATCGAACCCTTTTTCACTATTAAAAATTGTTTTAACGCTAATTTTTCTACAGCTAAATACCTAGAAGGCCGATTGTCGAATTAGAAAGATTCGGCTACATTTAAATTGTAAGATCAACTCTCACCGTCTACAGTAAAATAGAAAGAACGGTGTTTGTACCTTACACTTTTGATTGCACTATATTTTTTGAACTTGAAGAAATTCAGTTTCCACTAATTTTCCATAAAAACAAATATGGTGCGAAACAGATATTTTTTTATATTTCGTTTGGATCAAATTTAGAGCAAAATCAATTTTTGCCACCTAAGTGAATTTTTTCCCATATTTAATCGATCGAAAATGATTTTAAAGTTTTTCATGATGGTCACTGAGTTTTTGGAGTTGATTGTTTTTACCAAAATGCGCATAAAAAAAAGTTTTGCGCATCAAATGGTGGGCAAATATTAAATGTTGGGCACATATTTCGTGAACAGGCGGTATATGATAAACACAAAATGGGGCAAAACTACTTTTTTGTGCGTTCTCTATCATAGTTTGAGGCTTCAATGTAAAAACTTAGTTTTGTAGCTTTGACGCCCTTTTCCATATTTTGTGGCCAATTTGATAAGCATTTTTAAGAGCTGGCAGGACCACTAAAAAAATTTCCAATCAAACCACGTGTAGTTAGTTTGGTTGCAAAGAAGGTAAAAAATACACTTTGTTTCTGGCGATCTAACACTTTGTCGATCCGAAAAACCACCCACCTTCGGCACGCGTGATGAAGTTTGAATGTCTTGTCAAAACAATCAGTTACTGTGGTCGTAATCGTGTGACAATCACAAAGAGAATGATTGTTTTCAGGAAAACTAGATTCAAGAGCTACGAAATGTCTCAAAAAATGTTGTTTGGTTTGTTGATCAGTCTGACTAATAATTCACATGATAAAAGTTGTTTTTTAAAATTTATTTTGCACTTAACAGGCCTAAGGTTCTTTCTCGAAAACAAGGTAACCAAAAGGTTGAAATCTACTTTTTTTGGATTGAATGCAAATCTGCGGTTGAATAGTAAAGTCATGTTTTGCCCTTCTGGGGTTACCACATTTGTATGAGGTTCAATCGAAAAGGAAAACACCTCGTAATTAATTTCACAACGGGTTTGACCTAGAACTTCAAAAGAATCTAAAACATCAGAGTCAATTCAAACCCCAAACAAATTAATAAAAAAAACTGACGAAAACTGGCTTAAAATTGGTCTTTCGAAACCATCCTTGAGCCAATAATTTCACAACGGGTTTGAATTGAATCGATATAGATCCAACAATTTAAAACTGTTGGATCTATATCGATTTTTCGACCTAGGTCTGTAATTTTACAAAAAAAAGTGGTCGAAAAAAGTAAATGTGGGGTAATTCTGATTGCTTTTGGCATGGATACTACAAATATAGCACTCGAGTGACGCAATGGTTGTGTAATTCGGCATTGGAGTCCGAAAACGTCGAAAAAATGAAAAATTAAGTCTGAAAATGCAGTTTATGGATTTTTCGACCTTTGAAATAGAAGCGTCTCAAATACGGCTCTAAAACATACAGATGCGCAAAACGATTCTGCCAGTCTAAGATCCTCGTGACCATCTTGACGGAATATCACTTTGAAACTTTTGATCGATTTGATCAGCGGAAAATTCTCTTTTGGTAGGTCAAAAACATTTTTTCACTTAAAAGGATTGAAATGCTTCTGACATACATTAAAAAAAATTGAAAAATATTATGCAAAAAACACCTAGAATTTTTAAAAGAGTCTACAACATCAGGGTCAAAGGGAAATTAAGTGCAGCACCAACCGAAATGTTTTGGCTAGTTTTGACGTTTTTTCACTTTCAAGTGGATTTTTCGGTAACATGGTCACCTTCGATTTTTGATTTGAAAAACTTATTCGACGCCAAAAGTTGCGTAGAATTCAAAAATGAAATTATCTTTTTTGCACGAATATTAGTGAAAGGTCGAAAACCTCGAAAAACATGTTTGTTGAACGGTTTTTCTCGTCCCACTTGTTATATGATGCGAATTCGTAATAGGTCTAAAAGGTAAAGTTTCTGGAAATTGAATTTGCTACAAAATGACTTTTTTAAATTGAAATTTTGTTAACGTTGAAAATTTTACAGTACCGTTTGGGCACCTACCGTAACCCAGGCCAAAAAATCGATATGGTCCCAAAAGTTTCAGTGTGAGGTTATTGGGCCATAGGAAGGTTACATACCAAAAATCAGCCCAAGTCGAAGGCCTTCTCTAAAAAGATGTCCGTGTTGATAAGGATCCAGCTCGAATGTTACAGAGACGACGTCTTAATTATTAGATGGAATGCTTAGTTTCGGTCAATGAGGCACGATTTAGGCGATTAGGTATCAACTTTAGAACCGAATCAGACGCAGTTTCACAAATGTACGGCACTTTTCCTCTATGTACGTGAAAACAGATGAAATTAAAACTTTTCTCTGAATCAAGAAAGATAACATTCGAAAGTCCTTGGAATGTTGTCCTGGAAAATGTTTTGCTAAAGGGTAGAAAAAGTTCCTCACATAAAAATAAGAATTTCCTTAATTTTGCAAAAGTGCTACAATATGTCGTGATTTTCTATTTTCGTCAAAAACGCCTATTTGGTATGAAAAACTGTTTGAAGCGTTTGTATAACTTTTGATTTTTGATCACGGGTTACGGTAGGCCGCCCTGGGTTGCTGCAGTTTTGCTCAAAATGATCCCATTAAATAAAAAAACGTACCGATAAACTTTTTTTTGGTTTTTGGAGAAAATGTATTTCTTAGCGCTCTTAGAAACATCAATGGTGGGCAAAATTATTATTTTTTAGATGCAAAAACGACAATAATTTTGATGCACTGTAAAGGTCCAAAATTCAAGCAATTTGTTCAACAAGGAAATATTAGAAATCAAAACACAGTCAGCACTTTAGTCCATACGTCAGAAGATGCTAATATGTACGTGTTTTACTTTTTTTTACCATTTTGAGAAAAATTACAGTAACCTATGACTGCCTACTGTACCGTGGGACCAAAAATATTTAATACCCCTAAGGTCTAACATTAAGGAGCCTTCTGTATCACAGTTGGCAAACAACTGTGAGGAATTTCAGGCCATATGGAAAATTTCCCAATCGTTTTCTCAGGATCAGGGTACAAAATACAAATTCATCCAGAAACAAATTCATCTGGAAACAAGCAGGTAGCTTATTGTAATGGGAACAAAATCCTTTCGCTCCCATTGTTCTGGAAAATGTTTTGATTAAGGGAACTTCATTGATGGACAAAAACTAAAAAGTTCCCGAAAACGGTGCCTTGTGGTTCAAGAAACAAAACATCAAACTGAATTCAGACAGCGCCTGAAATACAAACGGAAACAGAAAAGCGATTAAAAAAAGCTAAAACCGAAATAGAGACATTTGTTTTGGCTAGACAGGATGCAATTATTGACACGATGGGTTTAAGACGCGATTTCTCAAAGGCCCGACAGGGGGCGGACCTGGAAAAAATAAATTTGGCTGGAACATTAAAAAAAAGTTGGTTAAAACCCAAATAAAAGAAAACCCAACCTCTTTTTGAACATTCGCCCCTGAGGGCCTAGAAAATATCCTGAGGGCTCTTTTTTCGTATCTCTTTTCGTTGAAAAACAACTTTTCGCAGTTTTGAAAAAAAAACCAATCGATAGATAATGTTGTTTTTAAAAACATTGTAAACAACTTCGTTTAATAATGTTTGAATCCGAACCCCAATAAAATGAAAGAAACCAAAGAAAATTTAGGTTTTTCTGTATTCATATTAATATAGTTACAGGTCGTCTTTGGTAACGTTTATAGGCGAATTCTACGCGTAATTTGTTACAAAAATAATACCTACGTTTTCATTTTCCGTTCACTGAAAGTTGTGCAAATATCTCTTGAACTTTGCTACATCGAGGTTTCCATTAGGGACAAACGCCAGAAACACTGTCAAAAACCCGAAATGCTCAAAAACTAATAATTCTATTAGAAAGCGGACACCAAGTTACCCCAAGTTGAGAATGTGGAGAAAAATCGAAGCAACATGAAGAAGCTTCATAGCAAAAGACAACAAAATCACCACTTGAAGACCGACCCATTCAAGAACATTATGCAAGACATTTTTGAATTCTAGCTTTTTCGCACGTCTATGGAAAACGGTATCTTGTGGTTCAAGAAACAAAACATTAAACTGAATTCAGACAACGCCTGAAACACAAACGGAAACAGAAAAGCAATTATAAAAAATCTAAAACCGAAATAAAGATATTTGTTTTGGCTAGACAGGATGCAATTATTGACACGAGGGGTTTAAATACTTGAACCTTCGTACACTAATTTCCTGACGTTGAGAAGATAATGTCAGCATTCTGCGTACAAAAGTAAAAAATTAGTGCTTTTGAAGATCTTTTTTAAGGGACAGTAAGGAGGGTTTTCATTTCATTTTTGATCGTATACGATCGGAAATAATGCGAATCAAAAATGCTAAATTGCCTCGCACCTTCCTTCCAGAGCTATCTTATCCAATCAGAATGAAATTCGGCTCATTAGCATGACGTGTAAAAGCCGGACGCGCAGGGCGTATTGCCCGTCAACAAATCTGTAGACGGAGACCCGTTTGTGTAAACTTTGAAACATATTTTCTCGAAAACGATAAATTTCCGACCCATGGTCATATATATTTTCAGTTTTCGATTTTCTCCTTTTTTATTGCTTTTCTGTTTCCGTTCATATTTCAGGCGTTGTCTGAATTTAGTTTGATGTGTTGTTTCTTGATGTTTTGTTTTTTGGATCTTTTTGACAGACGGGAAAACGAAAAAACGGACGATGCTTTTCTTCATGATATTTCAATGAAAGAAAGCAAATGCTTTTCAGGTAGGAGAAAAGTTTGATAGTTCACGATTCAAGTAATATTTTTTCCGTTAAAATTATATCAGCAGATTCAAAAACATTTTATTTAAAAGTCTAAAAAAATTAAAATTCCGAAATCTTAAAAGCCGTCTCCTTGAACATTTTTTGCAATTTTATTATACTAAACTTCCGTCAGTTAAAAAGTAAGTCAGTCTGAAAAATGACAGGAAAGGCAAATTTAACTGAGGATTTAACTTGTGAAGTACGGACAAAGTAACAATTTTTCGGGTTTTAAATATCAAACTTTTTTTTAATTGCGGGATGTGAATGCGTGCGTTCGTGCGTGCGTGAATGCTTGGACAATGTTACAGTACCATTACATTACCGTATCACCGACTTTGAATTATAGGAAAACCACGCGGTTTCGGAGAAAGCCCGCCGTTTTCTGTTTACCGAAAGGTATCACAATACATCTAGCTCTGGGACATTACATAGAAAAAAAATTCCAATGAATTAAAAATTCGATTTAAAAGTTCTTTTAGTAAAATTTAGATATCACAATGCTACGTAATTGGAAGAATCGGCGACATATCATCTTCATTATCAATTACACCCTTTTAAATTAAAGTCTCCTTTCTGAAACGTAGTGCAGAATGACACTGTGATCTCTGGCAGACCGAAAGTATTATACAAGCACTTGAACATGTACATAACATGAAACAAGAATCATCGATGTACGTATAAGTTACGGTTGATTTCCTCATATTTGTTAATGCTGTATTAAACGGGCTGTTGACCTTCCGTTTTCTGATTATGATTTCTAAGAATGCCACGTGTTGTGTGTGAGTGTGTGAGTGTGTGAGTGTGTGAGTGTGTGAGTGTGTGAGTGTGTGAGTGTGTGAGTGTGTGAGTGTGTGAGTGTGTGAGTGTGTGAGTGTGTGAGTGTGTGAGTGTGTGAGTGTGTGAGTGTGTGAGTGTGTGAGTGTGTGGGTGTGTGAGTGTGTGAGTGTGTGAGTGTGTGAGTGTGTGAGTGTGTGAGTGTGTGAGTGTGTGAGTGTGTGAGTGTGTGAGTGTGTGAGTGTGTGAGTGTGTGAGTGTGTGAGTGTGTGAGTGTGTGAGTGTGTGAGTGTGTGAGTGTGTGAGTGTGTGAGTGTGTGAGTGTGTGAGTGTGTGAGTGTGTGAGTGTGTGAGTGTGTGAGTGTGTGAGTGTGTGAGTGTGTGAGTGTGTGAGTGTGTGAGTGTGTGAGTGTGTGAGTGTGTGAGTGTGTGAGTGTGTGAGTGTGTGAGTGTGTGAGTGTGTGAGTGTGTGAGTGTGTGAGTGTGTGAGTGTGTGAGTGTGTGAGTGTGTGAGTGTGTGAGTGTGTGAGTGTGTGAGTGTGTGAGTGTGTGAGTGTGTGAGTGTGTGAGTGTGTGAGTGTGTGAGTGTGTGAGTGTGTGAGTGTGTGAGTGTGTGAGTGTGTGAGTGTGTGAGTGTGTGAGTGTGTGAGTGTGTGAGTGTGTGAGTGTGTGAGTGTGTGAGTGTGTGAGTGTGTGAGTGTGTGAGTGTGTGAGTGTGTGAGTGTGTGAGTGTGTGAGTGTGTGAGTGTGTGAGTGTGTGAGTGTGTGAGTGTGTGAGTGTGTGAGTGTGTGAGTGTGTGAGTGTGTGAGTGTGTGAGTGTGTGAGTGTGTGAGTGTGTGAGTGTGTGAGTGTGTGAGTGTGTGAGTGTGTGAGTGTGTGAGTGTGTGAGTGTGTGAGTGTGTGAGTGTGTGAGTGTGTGAGTGTGTGAGTGTGTGAGTGTGTGAGTGTGTGAGTGTGTGAGTGTGTGAGTGTGTGAGTGTGTGAGTGTGTGAGTGTGTGAGTGTGTGAGTGTGTGAGTGTGTGAGTGTGTGAGTGTGTGAGTGTGTGAGTGTGTGAGTGTGTGAGTGTGTGAGTGTGTGAGTGTGTGAGTGTGTGAGTGTGTGAGTGTGTGAGTGTGTGAGTGTGTGAGTGTGTGAGTGTGTGAGTGTGTGAGTGTGTGAGTGTGTGAGTTTGGGAGTGTGAGAGTGTGTGAGTGTGTGAGTGTGTGAGTGTGTGAGTGTGTGAGTGTGTGAGTGTGTGAGTTTGGGAGTGTGAGAGTGTGTGAGTGTGTGAATGTAAAGGATAGTATGTGTCTATGTGTGAAACAGTTGTAGATGCAAGAAAAGAACAGCAACAGAAATTATGACATTCCTAGACGGCAAAAACCGTCTGGCAGCGTTTGAAAACACTTCCCGAACCTAATTGTTTCAGCCAATACACAGGGTAGTGATAATAAAAAGTTACTTCCAAGTAAAACAAAAGTGAAAAATAATGGGTGAATTTGAGCAAAATACGGAGAAGGACATACTTCAAATTTCCAGTTTGTCGTTCAGGTAACTCCAAATCTTCGTCACAATCTCAAGCGGTTGTAGGATTTCTGCTACGAAACGTGTCATTGCTGCTGTTTTAATAATTGAATCAGTGGCTAATTTAAATTAGGTCTAAAAGGCGAACAAAAACCTGTTATATCAAATTTCTGACCAAAAAGTTACGATTCATAAAGGTTTCACTTTTTGTGCTGTATAAGATAGGAATTGTTACTCTGAGCTGTACTGACGACAAAAACATTGTTACGTTAAAATGTGATGCAATTAGACTTACTACACATAATACGTCACAAAAAATGTTTACATTAACAGTGTTTTAGGTTTTTTTTTCACAAACGAAAATCTTACAAAAATTCCTGACAAAGGTGGAAAATCGATTTGGCCGTATAAAATTGATATTGTAAATTTATAATTTAGAAGTTTTTTTTATTGGTATTAAAACAGGCTATTTCAAGAAAAAAGCATAAAATCACATTCAAAGTCAATTTTAGAAAATCCCATTAGAAAACGTTACTGAGATGAAATGCCTCATCAGGCTCTATTTAGGTTAAAGAATTATGTTAAAATCAAATTTTAAAAAAAAATTCGGGGTCCCAATTTTTCGCGTAAAAAAACTTCCCAATATGGTTTGGAAAAGATCATTTTAAGATGCTGTAAAGACGCTTTTAAATTTTTATTTTACTTTTGTTACGGAAAACAAATTCGAGTTTTAACGTTGTTGTCAAGTGCTTTACAAATTCAAATTTTTTTATTCACAGCAAGAGTTAATGCATGTCGCGCTACAGTACCATGAGGGTTCAAAGAAAAACTTGTATAGGGAATGTTTCAGATAATATGATCAGGTTATAGAAAAATTAAAGCAAAAAAGCTCAAATTGTATGTCTTCTTTTCTTATTTTTCCGGGCTCGAAGAAGAAAGGGCCAATTATAGAAAAGCTGGTGAAGGTGTAAAAAATTGCAAAGCAGCCTATTATGCTTCGATTTACGCAAACAGCAAAACAAGAAAACCAAAAAGTATCTTGTTGCGTGTTTTATCAAATTAACTGAACTACTTTCTGGAAAACACTTATTGAACAAGCACTTACGGAGTTCGGATAATTTGCCAATAGAAACATAAAAGAAGTACGTGGTTTTCTTACGACGGTGTGAGCGAAATCCCACCTGTTTCTTGAAAAAGATTTTTATACTATTTATATATGCTAAATTGTCTGAAACACTAATCACTATCCGAAAATTCTCGTTCGATTAGAATGGCAACTTGGAAATTAGACTGGCTTGTAAACATCTTGCATGCGTTGCGGCCGTCCGCAGAATCTGCAGACGGTTGGCCGGTTTTGGGCACTTTGAAGCCAGATTTCTCGAAAACGGAGAATTTTGAACCCTATGTTGAATACAGTTTTTTGAACAGCTGATTTTTATCTTTCACCTGAGCCAAAGTTGCAAAAGGTCCCTGACGGTTCCTTGAATATCGGTCAAACCCACAGTTTGTGTGGTTCCGTGCATGCCTGGAAGGTATTCTTTTTTCATTCAAGTTGGACTATAATAGATAGGTGAGTTCACAGCCTCGAACACACACGCACACACACACGCACACACACACACACACACACACACACACACACACACACACTCAAACACAAAATAAAAAATTTATTCTTTCGAAAATGTGAAATGTGCCCAAATTTTCCGGAACAACTTTTTAATTTCTTCTTGATACAAAGTGCTAAAATATAACCATCAAAACTTTTTTAATGCTCATTTCACCTATACTTATAATACACGTAACAGTTACTAGAAATAGTTGCAGTTATCCCAACACCAGCATATAATTGAAGAATTTCTACGTCCACAAATTGAGGAAAAAACGTCGTTATGTTTTGAAACATGGAGGTTTGAAGAAAAGAAAACATTATTAAACTCATAATTATTGTTATTGATTTGAATGTAGTTTTAAAGTGACGGTCTAAAACTAAATTTTTAAGCTCTTAATGTTTTAACTTAATAGCTCCATGTTTAAGTAACTTCAAAATTACAATAACATAAATTAGGAAAGTTGAAAAATACAAAATCGCGATTATTAGTCCGTGAAAATGGTGAATTTCCTTTAAAACTTGTGGGACACTGCAGATAACAATGCTAAAAATATGTTTTTATAAAGTTTTAAAAATAAATTACTTTGAGTTCGTTGACGTCATAGTAAAATACATGTCATATATTAAGAAAAATAGCGGTGGCGTGAAAAGGAAGATTAAAAGAAAACAGTACTTTGATGAATCTTCCTGCCATTTGTGATATCTAAATAATTTTTATTTCATCATTTAATTGCATTTTTGCTCTACCGATTTGGCATCGAAATAGCAAAAAGACGATCAAGCGACACAGACAACATTAAAGGCGCTTCTTGAAAAATGCCAATTAGGGGAACGACTTCCAAGAGGAGACAATCTGTTTGAACTATGCGAACTGAAAAAGAAAAGCTAAAAAAATAGTTTCTTTTTTTTATGGAAAACGGTAGCAATTTTTGCAGAAGTAAAGTTTGAAATTGTCAAGCGCACTTCCAATTTATCATCTCTTTTAGCCTGATTTGAATCGAACATTCAGTACTAGGAACATTTTTAAACGCCGATTTTTAAATTTCGGCCGTTTTTTGAAAGTTAGATAACGCGAAATCGGGAAAATTTGAACGTAAAGATTTTAAGATAAGTCAGCTATATTTGATGTTTAGTTTCTTATAAGCCCTAGTTACAAAATTTCCTGTCAACAGTTTAGGAAAAAATTTTTCTCTCGAAAAACACGTGATAACCCAATTTAAAGGTCTCATTTTGATCGACGTTCTATTTTGGAAAAACATTACTTTTCTTCCGTTTTTTGAAAAAAATTAAAATGATTTGATGAAAAAATTTTTCAAGAAAGATTCTGATGTTTCGAAATGTTAAAAAAAACCCGTATAGTGTGTTTCCGTAAAACGGCACAAGTCGTGGCCAAAAACCTTTAAAGGATGGCACATTAGGTCTCGTCGTGAAATTTTAATTATCTGCGCACTCCTATTTTACAGTGCTATTTCGCGTTTTCTATTTCTATTATTAACTCAAATGTTTCAAATCGTCAGTGGTTAAAAAGGCAAAACATCAAAGACGCTCAAAAGTCGCCGACCTTTATTTGGAAACAGACTATAGCCATCCATTGAAAGTTTTGTCAACACGATAAATAACACTTTCCGAAAAGCAATGTTAAGTGATTTAAAAGGAATTTTGGTGCAAAAACCCCCAGAAAGAACAGGCTTTTGCTACAAAACGCAACTCCCACTAAATATTTTATTTATATGTTGAAATTTTACACCGAAAAAAAAAACTTTTTAGTGGGTTGCCGGGGTATTCAGTTTTTCCACCGGAATTTTCAGGTAAACAGTTTATTATTTAAAAAATATATATTGAAGTTGTCGCGCTCTAATGGTTTTTTTTATTGGGAATAATCATTTTTTCATTGTAAATTCGAATGAAATCCACAAAACAGAAAATTAGCGCAAAAGTAATTTTTTTCAGGAAATTTTTTCCGTTTCCACTCACTTCCAGTAAAAACATAGACAATGAATGGAAAATGTCCCAGAAGGTGAAGAAACCACGCCATTGCCTCCACACCAATAAGAATATTACAAGAGAAACGAAGTTCTCTGAAACACATTTTTACAACACAAATCGATATACTTTTTTTACTTGGAACAAATAGTAACAATAACCATGATAATATTTCCAACGCGTCCCAGAGGTACACAGATGCAATAGTAAATAGCTAAAGGGTAGTATTGAAAGTCGGCAACAAACATTCAATCTGAAAAAAAACACTATTCTCGATCCAGTTGGTTAACTCAAATGACGAAAAAAATAGAAACAAATGGGGGAACATAAATTCAAACCGATTCTTCAAGTCGGTGTTTTTTTTTTTTGAAGCAACACACCATAATTTGGCGATAATCGCTCTCCGGAAATAACTATCTTTCAAAAGGTCTTTCAACTGAAAAATGATGCACTGCTCATACTTTTGTGAGGAAAGGCTTTTGACTTGAAAGGAGATTATCGCAAATTTGCGCTTAAAAATGTATTAAAGAAACAATCGTTTTTGCTCATAAACATCCTTATTCATGCACAAATGTGATTTTTATAACAGTTTTACTTGATGCCCGATGAAGAACGAGAAATAAACAGAAAAAGAACTGAGGTTTAAATACCAGGCTTAAAAAGTTGTTTTTAAAACTTTAAAACGCTGCAAAAACCTTAAATTCTTAAAAATCCGTAAAATTGCAGTAAATGTCAATTTCTAGCTGAGCATTGTGAACAACGGACAGAAGAAACGCATTGTGAAAAACCGTTGTATATAGTTACAAAGCATTTTTTTTGTCCAAAACCGCGGTCGTTATTTGTCTTTCGAGAAAATGGATTTCTTTGAAAACGGATAAACAAAATTATGATGTTTCTTTTATTGAGGGTAAATGTAACAAAAAAAGCGTAATGCGCGCAAGGCAGCAACACATTAAAACTTTGAAGTACAAGAGTTTTGGAACTTGCCCGATTTTTCAACTTTAAAAAAATGTACTTTCTGTTGATGCATTAAAGTGTCTGTTCCAGTTTCCCTATTTAGTTTAATCATAGTGTGATCTATATACAATTAGTTTGTCGGAAATGAGTATTTTCCCTGACGCAATTTCAACGTCAATATTTCAAAATATAGAACTCAGCACTTTGCTTTGACGAAGAGATCATCCAAACTAGGTTTTGAAGTACTGAATCAAAAAATAGAAGCGGTGACAAAAGTTTTTACAAAGAAAATACCTACTTTTGGTTACATATATGAAAAAAAAGCTTATGCAAAACAGCAGATCATACAGAATCTACTAGATGAAAGTACCAGTTACCATGAAATGTTGTTCTAACATTGCTTCCGAACGGCGATAATTGTTTTTTGCACCTCCGGGAATTTCCAACAGACGGACACTATATAAACAATGAAGGGATCAAATATCTCGTGGGAAGACATAAAGACGGAACAGTTCAAAAAAGAACAAAACAAGCGTCTTTTCTTGTTGCGCCCCATTCTTAGAAAATCCATGAATTGAATTAACAAGATAAACATTAATTAACAAGATTCTCGTGGCGGAAATCGGACGAAACGGTGCGGAAAGCACTTTAAAGTAACCTTAAATTTGATTACAAAACATAACAAAGAGATCAAAAGGAGTCTAATCAAAGCGAAAGAAAATAGAGCAAAAACATGAACAGGCTGTTCAGAAACATTTCAATTTCGGAATGCAGAGTTCTAACCGAATTACCAAAAGAATATTTTTGATTCTGAACTTTGTTTTGTTTCGGTTCAAAATCAAAACTTGCCACTTTTTTCTTGGCATGCCTGTTTTCTTAAGAAATTGGCTTTTTGTTTGTTTTCCATCGTTTATAAATCGGAAATATTTGAACCGAGTGAAAATAAAATTTTGCAGAAAAACCCGAAAAACTTTTGTTTTGTCGTAATGTAAAAATTCAAAGGTGTAAACCCGAAAAACTGTTTCTATGGTTCCTTCAAGTTTGAGTCAAATCGGTTGAAAGCGAACACAGTTTTGAAGAACGATTCATTTGAAATCGCTTATTTCAATTACCACAATTTGGCGGCGGAAGGAGAGAGTAAGAGACGCAGAGAAGAGCGGCAAATCTGAAAAGTGTTTGAAAAATACCTACTCTGAAAAAAAATTTCAGATTGTAAATTGATTCATTTTAAGTAGAATGCTGAATTGAATTCTTTATAGATTGAAACAAGCTCCAGCTCACTTTGAACGTTCTGCACCGATATTTTTAAAAGCTAAGTTTTTAAGCCCAACTTTGTCAAAATCGATTGATTTTGAGCCCAGTTCCGGCAAATTCGACAATTGGAGTGGTTCGTAATAAATTGACAACTACTAAGAATCTCTTTCGTCGGATTCTCGCTGTTTGAAGTGGAATTTTTGCTTATAGGGAATTGTCTTTTTACCGATTTTAATTGCTTAACAAACCCTCGTAAACATCTCTCATTAAAAAAACCTTTTATTCACTAGCAAGAGAACGGCTCACAAGAGCAATGGAATTCTTCTTCGCTTGGCGAAACAACTTCTGTATTTCAGTTCGATACAATGTGCTAAATTTAAAATTACGATTTAATCTTTGGAAAACACTTACCTATAAGCATAGTAAATGTAACAATTACAGGAGATTGCTGCATTTATACCAACTCCTGTGTAAGTTGCTACAACTTTGTTATTAGTTAGGGATGGAATGAAATGAGCAGCATTGCCAAACATAGAAGTTTGGAAGAATGAAAATGCTAAAAGGCAAACAATAATAGATATTGATTTAAAAGTTGCTTTGAAGTGGTCATCTGAAAATTGTTTATCAAATTGAAAAATTAAAAACTCACTGGCTCCATTCTGCCGTAACTGATACACTACAAGTGCATAAATGCAACATGCACATGAGTAGAGAAAAGCTATTTCAATTGAATGGTAGGCGTGGATCTTCGTTAAAGCGGTTGGAATGCTACAAACAAGATTTCTAAACACGATCAGTTTTGTGTAAAGAAAGCACCTACTCTTTTGATAAAGCTGAATATGTAAAAGAGAGATTTACGGTGACAATAGTAAAAGGTATTGAAAGAAGAGCCAACAAGTATGGGTAGTATGTCCAAGTTTTGTTTTGACACTTTTGATATCTAAATTGGTAAAAAAAAATTGAAGTGTACTATTGATTTATTGATTGTCTTTTTCAGTTTTTTCTCTTTTTCTATTTCTTAATGTACTACACATTTCAATCAAAATTAAATTTTAGGATTCGAGAAGCCCAAACTAACAAAACTTTGGAAACGACGTTTTCACGGTGGAATTTAATGGTATAGGAATTGTTATGTTAGATGTTGTTTAGGATTTTGATAAAAACCTTGATAAACAAATGTTTTTTTTTGCCTTGAACATTTTTCTTGGCCTCGGGCTACGTTAGGTCACCCTATGTAACTGTAGTTGTGTTCAAAAGTGATCCACAACAGCGTGTTTGTCTGAGATCCATTTTTTTAAAAGTATTTTTGTTATTAGCGTTAAAAATAGACCAGTTTCAAGAATCTTAAAAATTGTAACTTTTTATAGTGTTTTTTTATGTTCTCACCACAAGGACCAAGGCGTGAGCAAGGGAATTTTTATGATCAAATTCTTCACAGATTTACCAACAAAAAAAGCTTCTACGTTTAAAATTTTTGAGCACCATTATATGCAGCAAAAAATGCAGAAAATATATTGCGCCAGGACGTTTGGCGATGCATTAATGACATTTTGTTTAGAATTTTCGCTTTAAGTTTCGTTTTCGCTTTCTTTGAGTACAATGTATCTCGAAAAATTAAAAAAATTAAAACTTTTTTTGTATCATATTAAATGTCAAATTTCAGTTAAATTTTTCTTACTGTTTTCAACATGGTTTTTTCAATATAACAATAAGAAATTGTTCCCAAGACTTTATCCAATCGGAGTTATTTTGGCAAATAAGAACAAAACTGCGCTAAAATAGTATCAAAAGTTTTGAAAATCTATGGACATAGTTTTTTATAATGTTTTTAGTACTTTTGACTTCAAAAAACTCGAACCCCTTACCGACAAGGATGCGAAATAGCAAACAGACGATCGATTGATACACATAGCATAAGAGGAGCCTCTTGCGAAACTTCAATTAGTGGGATGGTTTCGATAATTACACACTTGTACTGTATAATAAGGCCTAAAATTGTTCAATATTGGGTTAAACATTGCGTAACAAAGTCTACATTCGTTACAAACATAATTTTGTTTAGATACCTCCAGTTATTACATATGTTAAGTAAGGAACATGTCCAAGTAGGTGGAATAAACCAGCCATTGCTTCAGCTACTATTAGAATGTTACAAGAATAGCGAAGTTCCCTAAAGATTAGTTTGATAATCAAAAAAACATGTTTTTCAATTACTTTGAATGTATGGTGACAAGAATAAGAATAATGTTTCCAAAGCCACCGATAATTACACAGAAGCCATAGTAGATTGCCATAGGGTACACATAACTTGGCACACCTGACATTTGAACTGAAAGTTTGACATACTAATTAAAAACATATGACATAATACATGAAGCATTTCTTTAGAAGTAAAAAGGAGAAAAGAAATGAAAAAAACAGGAATGAGAAAACTTTACCATTAGAAAGAAACACGTGCACTTTGCATTTAGTATAATTAAACATGTGATTTTCTGCATGTATAAAACATGTAGAAAGATAACTGAATTTTTTCGTTCTTTCTAACGAAAGGTTAAATTCGGTCTCGAAACCGACACGGAACTTTGAGCCGTGAGATCCTTTGGGGGCGATTTTTTCCCTCAACCAACTGAATAAAACACAAAGTCTGTAGTGTTTTATACAATTTTTGGCATTTCATTGACTTTTTTGTAGCACAAAATCTTTGAAAAACAAAGATTGAATCTTTTTCTACAAAAAATGTGCTTACAATAATAAAACATTGTTCAATTAGATGTCTGGTACCCTTGCAATTGTTTTGATGCTAAAGTTAATGTTTAATCGGGAGCTGAAAAAGATACATAACAAAACTGAAAGAGCAAACTGTTTCCACATTTTTAAAAAAGGAACAGGAAACATTTTTTCGTGTCTACATTTCACACACACTCACACACTCACACACTCACACACTCACACACTCACACACTCACACACTCACACACTCACACACTCACACACTCACACACTCACACACTCACACACTCACACACTCACACACTCACACACTCACACACTCACACACTCACACACTCACACACTCACACACTCACACACTCACACACTCACACACGTATGAAACACGATATGAAACAGTTTAGAGTTTGAAATGGACAGACGATGAAATGACACGCAGAAATTTCAGGATAAATTAGTTGACCCAAAGGTTAATGGCTTCAAACATATGTATGCCCTATGCGCCTTTTAAAGCAGCGAACTATGGGTTAGGTTTTTTAGACCTTTCGTAAACGTAAACGGCCCGCTATTTATCAGAAGTCTGCTTGATATGAAATTCACAAAAATTTGGGTCATCATTGATTTTTTGTTGAAACCTCGAATCATCACCGGTTAGGACTCGAAACAGCAAATAGACGATCAATCGACACGCATAGCATAAGAGGAGCTTCTTGCACAAGTCCACTTAGCGGTATAGCTCCAATAATACTACATGTGTATTGCGGAATAAGGCCTAAACCCATTTTTCATTTTTGCCCAAATGTGGAACTTTTTATTTCCAGTTACAACATATCTAATAAATATAGGATGTCCTGAAAGATAACACAACCCAGCCGTTGCTTCAGCTGCTATTATAATATTACAAGTGGAGCGGAGATTCCTAAAAGTCAGATTTATAAAGATAGTTTTTAAAAACAACTTTGAACGTAATGTAACCAAAATGACAATGGTGTTTCCAAAACCACCGACTACTACGCAGATGCAATAATAGATTGCCATTGGGTAGACATAATTTGGCACTTCTGACATTTTCTTCAAGTTTCAGTTTCTAAAAATGGCGCAATTGTAGAGAAAAAACATATTGAGCTCTGAGCATCGAGAATGTTTCTCATTCCGTAGTTATTTTGACTGAATTGGAGTCTCTTGATATAAAGGGTTAACTTTGAATTAATTAATCAAAATTTGTCATATACAAAGTTTTTTACGAGATTAATCTCATTATTTTGGTATAATAAAGCTTAAAAATTCTTATGATGATTGAAGGGGAAGGGCAGGGTGAAAAAGGTTTTTATTGACTTTTAACAATAATGAGTGAATTTTGTTTTCCTAGTTTAGAAAAATATCTCATTCTTCTTTTTTTGAGCAACATGAATCAAAACGAATCAAAGCGCTTGATTTGTCGAGAATCTCGCTTAAATAGCGCGCTATTCTGCGTCTCTTCATTTCCCGCGCACTCTCGCCTCTATCTGACATGTGATTGCATCCTTGCATTGCTCGGCACCTGCGCCTAAATCATATAAAATGGGTATTTGAAAAAAGGTGACAACGGTATCTATAAAACACAGTTGTAATTAAAAGGATGTGAAAATTCAATTTTACGAGGTCCAACTTTTTTTCGACAGCGTGCAATTGAAAATTGAGAATTTCGACCTCTACAGAATTTCGACCCGTATTGGGGCATTCCAGGATGTTTATATCCATCTTGGATAAAAACACAACAAGTATATGTAGAACCAAAAAAAATGGAAAAATTAGAATTCAGAAAATGTCGATTTTTATGACACGTTGTCTGAAAGCAGGGAGCACCCTCCGGTCAGAATAAAATTGTTTGTCTTCGAATGGGCTGAAACATTTACAGAGGGCTACCTAGAACCGGTTTAGTTGAAAAATCACTTTGGTTTCGAACACAGAAATTCCACAGCGAAATAATGGAACGCATGTTCAAAGTGTCGTATCTCCTTTCAAGATTGTGCTATCATGGTGCGGAAGGCTTTATTTTGTACCAAAAATTGTGCTGATCAAAACTACATTTGTGCTTTTAACTCGCCGTTAACTTTTGTGCTTAAAACTCGCTTGAACACCTGATAATTGCAGAAAACCATTTCAGTAAAAGCTTTTTTAGCTCCCATGTATTCACCTTTACGAGGCAAGCACCGAGACTACCATCAGTCGATTCTACTTAAAATTCTGCCCGGAACAAAAATTAAAAACACAAATTTCATGAACTGCATAGTACTTAGAAATTGATTTTAAAGTTAAAAATATCCGAAATATACCAACTTTTCTGATAATTTCAAACTTTTAGCTTTAATATCACAATGTTTTGTCGTCAGGCTTAACAAGTACAAAAATTTGAGTTCATCAATTCACTAAAACATTGTGTTGGCAAAGATAAAATTTTGGAATTGTCAGAAAAGTTGGTATATTTCGGATATTTTTAACTTTAAAATGAATTTCTAAGTACTATGCAGTTCATAAAATTTGTGTTTTTAAATTTTGTTCCGGGCAGAAGTTTACGTAAAATCGACTGATTGTAGGCTCGGTGCTCGCCTCGTGAAGGTGAATACATGGCAGCTAAAAAAGCTTTTACAGAAAAGGTTTTCTGCAATTATCAGGTGTTCAAAGTTCAAGGCGAGTTTTAAGCAGAAAAGCAGTTTTGATCAGCACAACATTTGCTACAAAATAAAGCCTTTAACACTTTGATAGCACAATCTTGATACGACTCCTTGAACATGCGTTCCATTATTTCGCTGTGGAATTTTTGTGTTCGAAACCAAAGTGATTTTTCAACTAAACCGGTTCTAGATAGCCCTCTGTAAATGTTTCAGCCCATTCGAAGACAATAAATTTAATTCTGACCGGAGGGTGCTCACTGCTTTCAGACAACGTGTCTTAAACTTTAGTAGAAATTTTTTTGAATCGTTTTTGGACTTGCGCAGAACTACTACACAAGTTGGCTTTTTAATGTAAAGTTTGCCCTTTTTACGCTACATGCACCTAAAATAGCATAAATTTAAGTATTTTTGAGAAAAGTTGAAAATACATTACCCTACAGTAAACTAAAGTTCAAAAGTTCGATCAAAACCGTAAAAGTTTCACTTTTTAGGACCACATTTGTGCAATTTAGTTTACATGTTTTATATAACTGTTTAATATTTTTAAATAGTTGAGTTTCAAAAATATTAGAAATTTTGTTCAACTTTGTATATGAAATTTATTCGAGAGAAAAAAATAAATCACTTTGACCAAGCGGTAGTGACAAATCCAACCGGCTTCTTATCCAGGCTCAGAAAAAGGCGAATTTCTTTTTTGTACAGTTGGCTGAATATTAAGTGATTTGAATAGCTACAAAAAAGTTTACCTAAAGAAAAAATATACGAAGAAATTAGAAGAAATAGCCGCATTAATCCCAACACCCGAGTACATTAACAAAACTTGATTTTTCTGCATCGACAGGATAAAAGTGTGGATGTTCATGAAAAGAGCCGTTTGCATCCACGAAACGGTTAAGAAAAACACGTGATCCCCTGTAATAAGTAAGGGTCTGCCCCAAGGGCCACAAGTAACCTATCACAGTCCTGGGTGTAGCAGTGCAATGGCCGACACAAGAAGGTCTCTCCCCGAAGCAGCTGAACAGCTGGTCCTCTCACTCTCTAGCTCTCACTCAAGATAGGACCAATAATTACATATGGGTTTCATCTAACAAGGGTAACTACATTGAACGGTCCTACGGCCCGTGCTGACAGATTGGTGGAGCTGCCAGCCGGTGCCGCTGCGAGAGAGAAAAGGCGGCGACAGGGCCCCGCCCCTGGCCTCCCCGGCGCGGGCCGAGTGAGGGCGCAGAGAACGAGTACCGAGCGCCTAGCACGCCCACCCTTAAAAGCGCAGGCTCCCGACTGCGTAAAAAGAGAAGGTGGACGGGGGTTAACTAAAACATGAAAATAGGAACAAATTAGGGGAGCGGAAGTTAACAAAAAATAAATACAAGGCAGTATGTACATCAGCAACGATTGCGCCGGTTGCGGATCCTGGCGCTCCTCCTTAACGTCTGATGGCGTTCTAGCTCGTCGTCGATCATCTCCAGCGGAGTTGAGGAATCACTTCTAGCCAGAGGTGTCACGTCAGTAGATTCCGGTGCCGGGTAGTCGAAGTGCTCCACGGCACGGGTTCTGCTTGATCGAGTCGATCGAGCGCTTCGGGCACGGTGAGTACTTTCCGGTGGGACAGTTGTGCTACTGTCCGTTGGGGCTCTTCCATGCCTGTCAGACGAAGTCTCCTCCACACGACGTTGGTCGACTGGGGCGGTTCTTCTTGCGCACGAAGGGGTGGCTGGGGCAGCACGACGCGTCGATGGGGGCTCGGGAGCGTTCTCAGGTAGCAGTTGTGGATCTTCCTCGGCTTCTTGACGAAGCAATTGGTAGTTTGGCTCGTAGGCGTTGAAGCGCTTGCATCTGTTGAGGTGGACCACAGTAGGGTTTCCTCCGGCGAGGGGCACGACTTCAGCGGAAGGTCGCTCCAGCTTCATGATCCGGTAGGGTCCTCTCCATGGGTGATGCAGCTTGGACGACGTTCCTTGCTGTACTTCGGCTCGAACGAGTACCAAGTCGGTAACCTCGAGGTCCTTCTGGCGGACACTGTGCCGTCTGTCGTACTCCTCCTTCCGACGTTCAGCAGCAGCTGTGAGGATGGCAATATTGAGCGCGAAGGATTCACGAATCCTCGAAGCAAGTAGGAACTTGTAGGCGGGTGGGTCGGCGTAGATGGGAGTGGAGATTCTCAACACTCTTTCCGTCTGCATCGTCGCATCTCGTCCGTGGGCTAGATAGAACGGCGTCTCATTCAGCTCAGCATGTGGAGTCGAATTGTAGGCGAACGTCGATGGCAAGACGTAATTGTCTCACTCTTCGCACTTCTCAGTGGCGTAGATGGCGATCATGTCTCCTAGCGTCCGGTTGTAGCGTTCAACGCAGCCATTGGACTGGTGGTGGTGGGGTGACGATCTTCTGTGTTCAATTCCGAGAATCGATAGGAGGTCCTCAAAGTCCTTGCTCAGGTACTGAGCTCCTCGATCCGTTGTCACACATCTCGGGCATCCCTCCTTGTAGATGATAGTCTTCAGGAAGGACTCCATGAGAGTTCCTGTTTTGGAGTCTGGCAGCGGTTCCACGTAGGCCATCTTCGAGAAGTTGTCGTAGACGACGTGGACGTAGCGATTTCCAGACATCGACAACGGGTAGGGTCCGAGAAAATCCAGGTGTAGATCTTCCATCGGAGCGGAGGGGAGATGTACTTCTCCTAGAGGCTCGATGCTGACGAGGGCAGCAGGCGTTTTCCTCTGCTGGCACAGTCGGCAGCACTTCGTGAATTCCTGGACGTCGGCAAGCATCTTCGGCCAGACGAAGATCTTCTGGAGTCGAGCTCCCAGTCGTTGAGCTCCTAGATGTCCTCCTTCCAACGGGTCTTCGTGGATCGTCTGCATCAAGCGTTGACGAAGAGACGGAGGCACAACGATCTTTGTCTTTCCTTTGTCAGTGGCCTTCCAGATTCCATCTTCTTGGAAGTAGGTCTGGAGGATGCTGTTCTCATCGAAGGATTCTTGAGCAGCTAGTAGATCATCTGTCGTGATGTGTTCCATTGGAGGAATCACAGCATTGACGGTGGTTTCTTCCATCGGCGGATTCCTGGAGAGGGCGTCCGCAAGTTGGTTCCAGCGTCCTGGTCGGTAGACGATGTTTAAGTCGTACGGAGCAAGGCTCATCTGGTACTTCATCAGACGTCCGTCTAGATCTTGTCGATCCAGGAGTGCACGAAGAGGCGCATGGTCAGTCACAACCGTGGTAGATGCTCCAGTGATGTAGGGGGCGAACTTCTTCACGGAAAAGACAATAGCCAGAGCTTCCATCTCAATGGCCGGGTAGCGCTCTTCATGACAATTCATCCGACGCGAGGCAAAGGCAATAGGATGTAGTTCTCCTTCAGGGGACTTCCGGAGTAGACATCCCGCGATGGCGACCTTCGAAGCGTCGGTGTGGATTTCGAACGGTTGTCCTAGTCGCGGACTCTTCAGAATGGGGGCCGATGTCAGTTCTGACTTCAGTGCATCGAAGGATTCTTGTTGCTTCTCAGTCCAGTTGAACAGCACATCATCCTTGAGCAGTTCCGTCATCGGGGTGGAGATGTCAGCGTAACGGTGGATGAACCGGCGGTAGTGTCCAGCAGCTCCTAGGAACTGACGTAGCTCCTTGACGGTCTTCGGAGCTGGGAATTTCTTCACAGCGGCGGTCTTCTCCGGGTTAACGCGGACTCCTTGTTCTGATAGCAGAAATCCGAGGTAGGGGACTTCTGCTTGTCCGAAGTGACACTTGTCGTGTCTCAGCTTCAGTCCAGCGGCGGAAAGGGTCTTCAACAGCTCCTCGATGTCCACCAAGTGTTGTTCTGTAGAGGAGCTGGCCAGCACGATATCGTCGAGGGAGACAAAAGCAGCAGCTCGGAGGTTCCTCAGGACGTCAGCCATGCAGCGAGAGAACGTAGCAGGGGCTCCACAGAGTCCTTGGCTGAGTACCAGAAACTCGAACTGTCCGGCGAAGGTCGTGAACGCGGTCTTCGGCGTATCCTCGGGAGCGAGCGGGATCTGGAAGTATCCGCTCTGCAGGTCGAAAGTGCTGTAAATTTTCTTTCCGCCCACAAGGTCGAGAATGTCGATGATCAGGGGGAGGTAGTAGGATTCCTTCTCCGTGACCTTATTCAACTTCCTGTAGTCGACGGTGAAGCGCCAAGACTTTCCGTCAGCTTTCTTCACCAGTACAACAGGTGCAGCAAAAGCACTCTTCGACGGTTGGATCAGTCCTTCCTTCAGCATTTTTTCAGTTGGGTCTCGATCTCCTGCCGTTTATCCAGGGGAACCCGGTACGGTCGGAGAGAGGGAGGTCTGGCTCCTGGGACGAGGCGGATCTCGTGTTGAACTGGTCCGGTGTATCGTCCGATCTTTCCATCAGCTCCAACGAAGGCTTTGGCGTTGCGTCGAGCAATGTGACGGAGCTTCAGCTTTTCCTGCTTGGAAAACATGGAGGCGGTTAGATCCAGTTCTTCTCCAATGTCGAAGTAAGGCTGCGGACCTCGTGGAAGTTCTTCTTCCCAGTCGGCTTCTCTCGGGACGTGTTCCACGAAGGCGACTGAGGTGTCTTGGCCAGCTGCAATCTCAGCAGTGGCAATCGGCTGTCCTTTGTGAAGGACTATCGGCTTGTTTGTCATGTTGAGCAGACGGACGGGAACATTTCCTTCTTGAGCATGGGCGAGTGTTCGGCCAACAATGAAAGATTGTTCTGATCGGTCCTGCTCATCAGTGGGGTTGCCTTCGACGATCAAATCCCAATCTTCTGGAAGGGACTTGTCGACTTTACTTCACACGACGTTGTCGGATCCAGGGTCCAGAGAAATGTTCTTGGCTACTGTAACACAGTAGGTGGCCACATCTTCGTCGACAGTTTCTCCTGGATGGAGAATCGGCAACTTGTTGCGTCCGATGCAGACGTAGTTGTTGTCAAAGTCCAGTGAGATCTTGGCGTCCTTCTCGTTGAGGGCTCGCAGAAGATCCACTCCTATGACATCTGGGCCGGGACAGTCTTCGTCCTTTGTGACTTGTACACGGTAGCGGCAGTAGGTGTCTCCAATTTTGAAGACAGCGTCCAGGGATCCAAGGAAGCGAATCTCCGTTCCGTTGGCAGCTCTTGCATGTCCTCGAGTTGGTACGGCGAGAGACTTTGACGAGACGCAAGAAGCAGCGGTCTCGCTAAGGAACGTGACAGACGATCCCGTATCCAGCAAGACGACGACTGGACGGTTATTGACGTAGATCTTGACGTATGGCAAGAGGGCAGGTACAGGTGCTTGCACGGCACAAACGATGGGAACGAAAGAGAAGAATGTGGAGGTAGTTCCAATTCCTCGGGCTGGCGGACGATCGTCATCATCCGAGTCTTCTTCAGCCGGGGGTGCCACAGCGCAGACGAATGCTGTCTCTTCTTCGTCTGCCTTCTTCTCGTCCTTGACTGTTTCCTTCTTCTTCTTCTGGTCCGGTCGAGGCGGTGGCGGACGCACTGGGCGTGAAGGCTTCTTTTTAGCCAGTTCTTGACGGACTTCAGCTTTCACGTGAGCAGTAGCCAGGTCTTTGGCGAACTGCTTCTGCTTGTGGTGTGACCACCAACAGCGCGCGATCACATAGATCGAACCGATCGTGGCGATAACCGTCACTGCAGGTACCAAAATCCACAGTAGAAGGTTCAGCAGAGTCTCCCTGACCTGCTTGAAGTAGCCGTTGACGAAATCCTTTCCAGCGTCGACGGCTCCATCAATTGTTTTCGACAACTTGTTGGTGACGTTGGAGTACCACGGAGTAACTTCAGCCATGTTCTCAGAAATGGACTCCTTGACGGCTTCATATCCGGTTCCCAGAGCGTTCACAACGGCTTCCTGTAGCTCCTCCACTTGATCAAGGCGGCGGGCGTATCGGTTAGCCGACTCCGGAGGGTGGTAGTCTCCATAGGCTGGAGCCGGTGCAGGTCGGTGGAAAGCCATGCTCAATGGGATGTACTCCAGTTTCCAGTTCGGCAGTTGTCGAACATCCTTCAGTCCCTTTTCGGTGCGGAAACGTCCGTCGGGTAGGCGGTAGACAGCATCAACGACGGTCTCGCAGGGGACTGGAGTTCCAGTCTTCCTGAGCTCCTGTGAGCCGGGGATGACGTAGAACACTCCTTCAGCGGCGATGATCGGGATTTCCTCAAAGCAGTGGCCGTGGTAGGAGTAGTTTCGCATGATGGCGATCGGGTTGACTGTCGTGCACTGGGTGATGGAGAAAACGTCTCCAATGAACTTCGCAGCAATGTCGTTCCGGCGAAGCAACACTCTGGCGGCTGCAGTGGGATTTATCACAGCCAGGGTGTTCACAAGCAGCGTCTGCTGGTTGTGAATCTCACAGATGCTCTTACGGACGTTGTCGAAGTTCTTGCCAATCTGCTTGTTGATCGAGTGAAGGACGTACTGCAGAAGAGCATTCCTCGTGGTGTCCGAGTTGGATCCATCGGAAGAACGCGCAGTTCGGACATGGTAGGTCGACGACAGCGGGTCGTAGACGGCTGTGGCGATGACCTTCTGGAAGTGAAGATCCATGTCGTTGTAGTCGAACTCGGCAGTTCCGTTGTCCTTGGTGATCTCAACGATCCACTTCTCCAAAACGGCAGTGGCAACTGGTGATTCCAAGTTAACCACACCCTTTTCCTCAGAAGCAAAGCGAGCACGGCGCAGGTTGGCGTCCTGCACGGCAGCCTGGTTGTCCTTGACGAACTTCCTAATGTTCTTGCCTTCAGCAACATTAGGAAACGTGACGATGATGTCATTGGTCAGATGCCAGACGGTAGAGGCAACACAAGGCATGTCCGTCGTGGCATTGTCGGTGGTGAAAGCAGCGGCGAGCTGAAGTTCCTCGATGATGACCATCTTGTCGGAAACCATGGCGTCGAAAAAGCCTTGGAACTCGTAGGAGCAGGGAGCAGCGGTGTTGTCGGCTTCCCAGTTGATCCTGCAGAAGTTCTTCGAGCAGGTCTTGTCAGCGACGGTGCATCCAGACAGATCTCCTAGGTCACTCAGAGGGTAGTTCGGCTCGGTCCATGCTACTTCTCCTTCCAGCAGCAGGTAGTTCGTGGTGTTCGCACACTCCGTCACAAACGTGAAGGGATCGGGAATCCGGGTCGGATGACCTGTTGTCCAGCGTCCAGGGTGGTCTTGGAACAAGGGGACTTCATCCATGCGGCGATCGACCTTCATTCTTCTGCATTTCTCCTTATCCAAAGGCTCCACGATTGTCCTGTGGGTGATCTTTGGCGAATCCAGAAGACGTCCTTTGACGCAGACTTCTGTAGTCCGCTTTGAGCAGGAGTAGGCGAAAGCGGTCTTATACCGGTCGTTCCGAGTGAAGACGGAGGCTCGGACCAGCATCGGATTCACGGAACTCGCGGGAGTGCTGCAGTCCTCAAGCCTTGGCGGTGCCAGCAGAAATCCTTTTCTGGAATTGTCGCAGAGAGTGTAGTTGACGGTCTCAGCTACGGAGGCTCCAGCAAGTGTGATCAGTGCGACGATGATCGTCAGGTAGAGCGGCACAGTCACAACTGCGTTACTTCTGCTGGGCTGGGGGTCTTCTCTCCAAACCCATCTTCCTTTCAGTGGACGAGAACGGTCAGAGTTCTGCTGCTGGTCGTAATGACGGCGATTTCCGTCTTGATCTTGGCCTTGTTCTTCTTGGCGGTTGCGCTTGTCCTTCTTGTCCTTTTTGTTCTTCCGACGTCTAGACTGGTTTCCATCTCCTTGGAAGGACTTCTTTCCATCCGGTGGATATCCTCTGTATCCTCCTTGTTGGACAACTGCAGCAACGGCTTCCTTCTGTGCAAGGGCGATTCCATCGAGCTTGGTGGCCAGCGAATCCAACGTAACCTTTCCTCTAGGGTGGATCGCAGCCTCGATGTCTTCTGCAGCAAGGGCAGCTTCAAGAAGCTCTTGGGTGGTTGGATCTCCTCGAAGTTGGAGCATCTTTTTCTTCAACTCCGGCTTGGCTCCTCGAAGGAGAGCAGATTTATCAGCGGCGTACTGCTCCTCTTGCCTCTCGTAGGCATCACAGGCGAGGTTGTGGACTCGATGGTAGAACACGATGAACTCCTCCTTTGAGCGTTATCAGCATCGCTTCCCATTGTAGCTTGACATTGCCGTCAATGAGGCTGTACAGCTCCTTTGCTCGGCCAGTGAGCAGCATCGGGAACATCCGACAGGCGTCGTTGTAGGTCCAGTTTACGGCATTGGCGTACTCGTTGACCTTGGTAACGAAGTCGTTGAAGGATTCCGTCCGGGCTCCGGAGAACTTGGGTGGTTCCGAGAATCCGAGACTTCGGATGCCGCGATTCATCTCTTCTATGCCTTCAAGCAGGTGTTGAGGGGTCACTCTGCGATTGTTCATGACCTGAACAACTGATGTAATTACAGGCAAGAGTACCTAAGAAGAGAGAGAGAAAGATACAAGATCTGGGCCGAGAAAAGGGAAGGGTCCGTTGCCGGTCCCTCATTCGCAGATGTTTTCGCCTTTCAGCGGACGCCGCACAGCGACGAGGCACGTGCGCATGAGTCACCCTGTTGTCCTCTTTGCGCGCGTGCGCAATGACATCAGGTGCATGCCCTTTTAGCGCAGCGCCTCAGCTGGGATTTCGAAAGATTACGAAACGCTCATTTGCAGGATCTTGCAGGATTTGAAGAACAAAATGAGATGGAAAATTTTCAGCACCAATTTGGGTAGCACAAGAAATTAAAGAAATTAACCCAAAAGGTGATAGGGTAAAAGGTATTGGTCCTTAGAGGAAGATATGATACAAAACGACGGGTGCAATCGCACACTGCGCCGAAAAGGCATAAGTACGCAAAAATTTTCCAAAAATTAACAAAATTGTAGTTGTTTTAGAATTTAGAAAAAATAAAAGTAAAACAACTCGCGTACTGATCCCTCCTCGGCTCCTTCGGTGTCGACAGACAACCTCTGAACTTGCCCTGGCAGCGAAGGCGCTCTGGGCTCTGAAAAGGCAGAAAAACCAGAACGGGGGATTGTAACCTAACTATGGTAGGGAAAGGGGTTTTCCTAGTGTGAGGGTCCACGAAAATGGCAGGTAAAAACTCAAAAGAGTGGGTACCGGTCATTAAAAGTGAAACGGCATTAGCCGGGGCGTTAAAAAAGGGGGAAAACAGGAACCCTAAACACCACTTGTAATTTTACGGTAGGGACAGGGGAATTCTGCACAATTCTACCCTTCGATCATTTAACCCTAACGAAGGAGTACCAAACCTGGGCCTAGGTCTTTTGGTGCGTCTTACAAACCGCACTCCTCACAAGGAAATTGTGCAGGGGTCTCAACGGGGGTCAAACAACTCGTGTCGGGGGGTCCGGATTTCTGGGAGTGAGTATCCGGGACCTCCACTGTAATAAGTAAGGGTCTGCCCCAAGGGCCACAAGTAACCTATCACAGTCCTGGGTGTAGCAGTGCAATGGCCGACACAAGAAGGTCTCTCCCCGAAGCAGCTGAACAGCTGGTCCTCTCACTCTCTAGCTCTCACTCAAGATAGGACCAATAATTACATATGGGTTTCATCTAACAAGGGTAACTACATTGAACGGTCCTACGGCCCGTGCTGACAGATTGGTGGAGCTGCCAGCCGGTGCCGCTGCGAGAGAGAAAAGGCGGCGACAGGGCCCCGCCCCTGGCCTCCCCGGCGCGGGCCGAGTGAGGGCGCAGAGAACGAGTACCGAGCGCCTAGCACCCCGATGGATTTGAAAGTTGATTTGAAATCGGCGTCTGAAGTTCATTTTGTTATTTAAAAATTGAAAAAATGTCTTACTTGCTCCTTTTTGCCGTATAATTAGGACTACTATACCGTAAATAAGACAGGTTGTTGGATAGCAAACTGCGAGGGATATACTTTGGAAACTTGAGCTTCCGCCCAAGGCAGCTGGGATGCTGCAGGGGACACGGCTGAAAAGAAAATGTTAGTTTTAGTCTACAAGTTTTTTTTTCAATTTTCAGGTTTGTAATGGCCCATCGCGAACAGATTTTTCATAAATTCGAACAAAACAAAAAAAAGCGTTTATATTAAAATTTTGTGAAAGTATTTTTTCCAATTTTTCTCTGAATGCTCTGTTTTTTTCTGTCAGAAAATATTTATAATTTATTTTTTTTGCTTTGGAAAAATGTGATGTTTGGCCATATTTAACGTCATCCTACCCGGACACAAAAAATGACCAAGATCCAAAATTTTCCGGATTTTAACCAGCTATGATTATGTTTGATTCTGTTTGATTATTACACAGACTGGGTCAAAAATCGATATTTTTCAAAATGCGCCTGTTCCAAAAATGTTCACAAACAGAGTTAAGACGCCGTCTCTCTGTAAGATTCGAGCGGCGGCCTACAAGCCACTGTCTTAGGAAAAAGTTGATAGCCCTAGAATTGGCCCATTTTAACCAGCTATGATTATTTGGTCTATAACCTTATATGTCCCATTTATGCCAATTTGAAACTTGTAGGTGAATATCGATCTTTTGACCCGGGTTACGGTAGACTACTGTAATTTTACAAAATTCGTCAAAATCAATGAATGTAGTGTTGTTTCACAAGCTTTTGCAGTGAATAGGGCGAATCTAATACTGAAAGTTCAAAACTTCTTCAAAAAAGTGAAATTTTGCGTTCGAAATTGCTGTTTTTCCCATTTTTCGACAGTTGTCATAAGGGCTGCAAAAAGCCACTATAACAAAAAGTTTCTGCATCTCGCCAAATGTTGAAAGTCGGAAATAAACATGACCATCTTGACGAAAATTGACGTTGAAACGAAAATTTTCCATCGATTCGATCAGGAAAAATTTCATTTTTGGGTGGTCAAAAATTTTTTGGCTTAAAAAATACTATGAACCTTGTACAAATCATTTAATTAGGGAGAAAAATTTTTTGATCTACCAAAAGTGAAATTTTTCCTGATCGAATCGATGGAAAATTTTCGTTTCAACGTCAGTTTTCGTCAAGATGGTCATGTTTGTTTCCGACTTTCAACATTTGTGGAGAAAAACTACTTTCATTGATTTTGACGAATTTTGTAAAATTACAGTAGTCTACCGTAACCCGGGTCAAAAAATCGATATTGACCTACAAGTTTCAAATTGGAATAAATGGGCCTAGAAGGTTATAGACCAATTTTGGGCCAATTCCAGGGCTATCAACTTCTTCCTAGGACAGTGGCCTACTCGACTTTACCAGATACGATGCCTTAATATCAAAAGTTAAAATTGACTTAAATTTGGTTGAGAATTCCATTTTTTACACTTTTCAAAATAACGGGAAACAACAGTAACCGGCAACTATAAATCAAATCAATGTTTTTTATGAGCTTTTTTATTGTAAATTCTCATTTTACGCATACATTAGTAGGTATGCGCCTGTTTAAATAATTGTCTAAATGTTTGTCTAAATTGGTAGAGTTTGAGTCGACTTCTACTAAAAATGTTTTTGACGAAACGGCAGTGCGCAAAAGGAGTTCCAAAACTTTTACTCTTAAATGAAAGATTTAAGGTTTTACGTCAATTTTGTTGACTCTTCAACTGATTTTGAACGTTTGCATCGTTCATATAGTCTGTTTCCAAGGGACGATCTTCGAATGTCGCGCAATCTTGAAAAATGACACGTATTTATCCAAAAAGGATTTGAAACATGGAAGTGAACGAAGATAAAATAGGCGAAAGAGCACTGTAAAAGTGGAGTGCGCAGACAATTAGCTAAGATCGTTGCAGGACCAAAGGTACCTAGTCCTTTAAAATTTCTGAAAATCCTTGCATATTCGTTGGAAATGGAGTATAATACCTTGAAAAATGTATGTTTACTTCCGAATCAAAAGAAAAATCGAAAAGACATCTGTGTCTTTCCCAAAACTAAAAATCGACAATAATCCCAAAGATTTTATGTTTGATCAATTGTTTTTTAGAAACATTAATACATTGTAATTAGCGGATAGTTTATTAATTTTGTTACCATTTTTTGTCTTTTCCAATCATTTGATTTTTAATTTTGTTACCATTTTTTGTCTTTTGCAATCATTTGAGCCCTCAGCGAATCTGGAGTTCAGAACTCGTAGTTTTAAGTTTTTTACCCACATATCAACCGCCCTATTTATCGCTATAGATAAACCAAAAACAACCACACAAAAGCAAACAAGAAGGTAACACAGAACGTGAATAGCTTGTTTTCGCTTTGTCTTTTGCCATTTGTTGTAACTAAAAACATGGTTACAAAAAAATCAATAAATAACTTACCTTTGGGGCAAAGAGATCGCTAACAGTCTATCAATCGATAAACAAAGTAACAGCGGGGCTTGTTCATAAACAGTTATCAATGGAAAGAATTCCACTTTAACACAAGTAGATTGAACAATCAGTTCTGAAATCGTTTAATTTGAAGCATAATCAAAAATGTTTAATTTACCGCCAGTTATAACAAAATAAATATAAGAAAGGTGACCCAAAAGGTGAATACTGTCGAATAAACAGATCGTGGCTATTAAAATGTTATTAACGTAGCGAAGATCTCTTAAAAAACAATTTTGTTCATTTTTTTTGTACTCACTTGGACCAAATTGTTGTGAAAACTATTATCAAGTTTCCTGTACATCCAACAGTGATACAAATTGAGTAAAAAACTGCTAGAGGAATATTGTACCAAGGTACAAAAGCCATCTTAAATGGTAAAATTGAAAATCTTTGTATAAATAAAACAGTTTGTCTTCAAAATGTTGATGAAAAAACGAGTTGTGCGTTTTGGAATTTGGAATTTTCAAATCAAAGGAACCATCTTCTTAGCGCACAAGTCTTGCATTTCCAGAATCAAAACTACTTTGTTTTGAATGACAAATTACAGAGAACACGTGTTTAAAATGTGTAGTTTGATATTGTTTTCTAACTTTTTACGTCAAGAGTAGTTTTGATTTATGTTGATTCAAGACGAGAGCTATAGTAAAACCGAGATATTTGACTATAGTTTACTAAACTAGAAAATAGCAACAAAAAATAGCCTTTTGTGAGAATCTTTTTTTTAAAATTTTTTTTAATGAAAATTATTTTTTTTATGGGGAAAGTAGAGTCAAAAATTGTAAAAAAAAAAAAAAGAAACGAAAAAATTCTTTTCAGCTTTATCAATTTTTACAAAATTCGAACAAAAAATATTGTTGTTCAAGAAAAAAAACCCCTTTCAACATCAGAAATTTGGTACCGAAAACAGAAAATTTTTCCCAAACAAAAAAATTTAATAGACGATCAGCGAACTTTTCGAAAAATTTTTGGTAATTAACTTCAATTCAAACAAAATGTTTCCCGTTTTGATATTAGGGCATGTGAAACATTTTTTCTCAAAGCTATTTGTTCTTGATTTCTAAATACTACGATAGGCGGTTGTAGTTCAAGGCTGTCGTTGAAAAAACAAAACAAAAAACTAGTGTTAAAAACCACTTCAAAAAAAAAATGAGGACCTTTAATAAAGATTTTTCAAAGAAATGTTTTGGTAAGGCGTTTTCAATATTTGTTTTTCATTAAAAGCAATTGAAGCGCATAACTTTTCATGTCATTTGAAGTTTGAAAATGCGAATGACCTTTTTTTGAAGTTTCGTTCAAAATTTACAAGAGTAGTTTTTTTTTATTTTGCAAAGCGAGGTTAGCAACTTTCTCAAAGATTATGAAAAAAAATTCAAAGAACTGGTATGCTATACAAACTTTCGTTGTTTTCTGGATGAAACGAAAAACATGTTTTGAAAAACCGCAGATTATAATTCAAGCTACATTTTTGAATGTCAGTTGGTCGGAATGTTCAGAAATTACCACCACGCAAAAAATGGCGATTTCTCCTAATTCAGATAAAAATAATTTCATATTTTGCAAAATACAATACAAAAATAAATTCAATGCAACTAGGCAGCAAACATTACAATGATTTTGCATTGTCTAGACTGAATAAATGCTGATTGGGAGAATTGATTACGTTAAAGTACTTCTTTTTATTGCGTTACATTCTAATTTTATTTTGATTAGAGTGTGTTTCCAAAACACAATCGCCGGCGTTGAACTTTTGTCATAAAAAGTGGATTCAGAAAGAATTTTGTGCATTCATTCTGATGTTTTACTGATTTTGAACATTTTTGACATCAAAAAATTTTTGAACTCAAAGCAAACAAAATTAACAGTCTCCGTAGACTATATGTGGAATTTTTTTTTGTAATTAGAATACCAGTTTTTTCGCGTAAGAAGTTGAAAATATTATTAAAGACTGTAATTACGATTTTTTGCTGTAAAACTGCCCAAAGATTGATTTTTAGTAAAGTCGAATAGTTTGGTTGAAGCGAAATATAAGACCTTAACAAATTCTTAAGAACCTTAGGGTATCAAAATGTTTTGGGTCATAACCCAATTTTCACAGTTTCCGCCAAATTTATTTTCCCCTATTATTTTTTTTTGAACCCATGAGATAATGCGTTTTTAAAAAAACCCTACGGTTGGAAACAGACTATATCGAAAAAAAATTAAACCTAACAATTGAAAAAACAATTGCTCCTGAGCGGAAAAAAGCTTAAGAACCTTAATCGCACTTTTTGAAAGTGTTTCGTTTGATTGTGAGGGTTTCAAAGTACAGGAACTAATTGCCGTTTTGAATTCCAGGATGACAGCAATTTGCTGACAACGGTTTTTTTCGTCAGGAAAGGAATTGACGAAAAATATTTTTCTTCAAAGTGAACTCTAAAAATAAAGGCTTTGTGGAATTAATTCCTTATTGAAGAAATGTAATAAAAGAAACGTTTCTTCCGGTAAATAACATGGGATTTTCTCTACGTTAAGTATTAGATACACCAAATATGATCCTTAAAAAGCGAAAAGTTTGTGTTCTTCCCTACGTGACCCAAAAAAAGTCAAAAAAAGTGATATATTGTCTTCGAAAATGAAAAAAAAATAAGATTAGTTACATATCAAGAAGGTTAAAAAAACAACACCTTAGCTTAAAATCATCCTTCAGAAAGACGTTTCATTACACCATTTTTTTTGCTCGATCTTAGCAAGATCGGGCCGGGCCGGGCCTGAAAATTTTCTCAGCAAACATCGGGCTGAGCCCGATGTTTGGCCACCCCTGTAGTCAACTGGTTAGCACCAATAGCTGGTAATCAGACAGTCCAAGGTTCGGTTCCACATCCGCACAAATGATTTATGTTCGCGAAAAGAATGATGCATGACGAAATAGTACTGTAGTATTTTGTCGTCGGCTTGGGAAGTTGTGGAAGAAAGCTGCCGGATGCTCCCTTCAGGGGAAAAATAACTGCTTAGAGAAAACTTATATTGTAGTAAAATAACATTAATTTCATTAATTTTAATCTGACTTTTCGTTTTTCTCCGATTTCGGGCAGACTTCGTTGCAGTTTGCATTCAATCTGTCGACGTGTTTATACATAATTTTCAGACAGTCGCTGTGATCCTCACTCCTGCAGATCCAAAATGGATCAAATTTATGGGATTCTCTCTTTGATTGCACAACTTCCATTTCTTCTCTAATGTCCTTCACGAAATGCCACCAAGTATCTTCTTCGATTTTTAAACAAAGTTTTGTGTTTTCTCTTTCTCTATTGACCCATTACTAAAAAAATCGATAGGTTACGGTAAAAGTGCCATATACCATGAAGAAATCCGTGTCAACCCAATATGAAAAACTCTTGCTGTCAAAGAAAAGAGAAGGGTTTTTAAACTCCAAAATATCATCCCAATCGATTTTCGAATAATAGATGTTCAGTGCATTAAGACAATGTGTCTGTAATTCTCGACCCTATATAGGACGTAGAAATTTTTTTGCTTCTATTATGCTCATGCTGAAAACAATTTAAAAACTGTAAACCATTAAACACGCCGTTTCTGTAATATTCGAGCGGGCCCTTAAAAAGGGGACATTTTGACATTCAAATCATCTTTAATTTAAAAAAAAACATTGTGGATTTGTTATGATTTTCAAAATTTGTAGATTTCGAATATTTTCCTTGGCTTTCATACTGAAAGGTCTCAAAAGTGAAAAAACCTGTTTTGCAAACGTTTTTTTACAGATTTTTTTCTCTATTTCCTGTGATTTTAAATGTATTTGAAAGTGAAATTTTCTACTACCCAATTATTTTTTATTCGAAATTTGGATGGCTTCTAAAAATTCGCCGAACCAGTTGGAACCTACTGTAAAAGGGGTCGAAAAAAATAAGATGTGAACTTTTCAAGTTTTATGGCCACTGGAAGCTTGGAGACACAAAAAAGAGAAAACGTTTGAAAAATCTTGAAAAACAAACCTTTTGTACTTCTGGGAGCAAAAATACTGACTTGGGCAGTGAGAAAGAAGTTAATTCAAAGAGAGTGGTCGTTTCTTAACTCATTTCCCAAACATGCGCACCGACACCCATTTCTTAACACCTCTCCCACACATTCGAACCCACACCCTTTTCTTAAAACTTTCCCAAACATGCGCACCCACACCCATTTCTTATCTTTTTTTCTCACACATGCGAACCCACACCCTTTTCTTAACATACATCCCCAAAAACCAAATCATGTTTAGTATCAAACGAAATCCCAAAATTTGCCCATCTCACACGATCCAGGAGTGATGACCCGCCGTAGGCGGTTCAGAACTCCTGGTATCTGTATACATTTTATCAATGACCGAAAGTGACGCGACCGAAAGTTATTGTTGTGTGAAACCGATGAAAATTTATAAATACTAACCCGAAGGAGATCTTTTACAAATTGTTTGTCTGTATCGGCTGAACCAAGAGACATACAATCAGTTTTAACTAGGAAGTTTTCCAGGAAATTCGCATATTCGTCATCCTAAAAACTCTCTATGCTAGTCATTGTGCTGAAACTACTCACAATCCAAAACTGGTCGCATTTGAAACAAACATGTTTCGGAAGAACGTCATAAAGCGTTTGCAAACTCTTATCGGCCATTCGATCTTTTATTAGAATGATGGAATCAAGAACTAGAGGTAGCTTAACGACTGGAGGGAGAGAGCTACACATTTTGGACGACAACAAACTGCAAGAGTTGAAGCTTGCGTAGTCGCGGTAACTCAACTGAAAATGAAGATTAGAAACAACACACTCACACACTCACACACTCACACACTCACACACTCACACACGCACACGCTCACACACTCACACACTCACACACGCACACACTCACACACTCACACACTCACACACTCACACACTCACACACTCACACACTCACACACTCACACACTCACACACTCACACACTCACACACTCACACACTCACACACTCACACACTCACACACTCACACACTCACACACTCACACACTCACACACTCACACACTCACACACTCACACACTCACACACTCACACACTCACACACTCACACACTCACACACTCACACACTCACACACTCACACACTCACACACTCACACACTCACACACTCACACACTCACACACTCACACACTCACACACTCACACACTCACACACTCACACACTCACACACTCACACACTCACACACTCACACACTCACACACTCACACACTCACACACTCACACACTCACACACTCACACACTCACACACTCACACACTCACACACTCACACACTCACACACTCACACACTCACACACTCACACACTCACACACTCACACACTCACACACTCACACACTCACACACTCACACACTCACACACTCACACACTCACACACTCACACACTCACACACTCACACACTCACACACTCACACACTCACACACTCACACACTCACACACTCACACACTCACACCCTAACACACTCACACACTCACACACTCACACACTCACACACTCACACACTCACACACTCACACACTCACACACTCACACACTCACACACTCACACACGCACACACTCACACACTCACACACTCACACACTCACACACGCACAAACTCACACACTCACACACTCACACACTCACACACGCACAAACTCACACACTCACACACTCACACACTCACACACTCACACACTCACACACTCACACACTCACACACTCACACACTCACACACTCACACACTCACACACTCACACACTCACACACTCACACACTCACACACTCACACACTCACACACTCACACACGCACACACTCACACACTCACACACTCACACACTCACACACGCACAAACTCACACACTCACACACTCACACACTCACACACTCACACACTCACACACTCACATACTCACACACTCACACACTCACACACTCACACACTCACACACTCACACACTCACACACTCACACACTCACACACTCACACACTCACACACTCACACACTCACACACTCACACACTCACACACTCACACACTCACACACTCACACACTCACACACTCACACACTAACACACTCACACACTCACATACTCACACACTCACACACTCACACACTCACACACTCACACACTCACACACTCACACACTCACATACTCACACACTCACACACTCACACACTCACACACTCACACACTCACACACTCACACACTCACACACTCACACACTCACACACTCACACACTCACACACTCACACACTCACACACTCACACACTCACACACTCACACACTCACACACTCACACACTCACACACTCATACACTCACACACTCACACACTCACACACTCACACACTCACACACTCACACCACTCACACACTCACACACTCACAAACTCACACACTCACACACTCACACACTCACACACTCACACACTCACACACTCACACACTCACACACTCACACACTCACACACTCACACACTCACACACTCACACACTCACACACTCACACACTCACACACTCACACACTCACACACTCACACACTCACACACTCACACACTCACACACTCACACACTCACACACTCACACACTCACACACTCACACACTCACACACTCACACACTCACACACTCACACACTCACACACTCACACACTCACACACTCACACACTCACACACTCACACACTCACACACTCACACACTCACACACTCACACACTCACACACTCACACACTCACACACTCACACACTCACACACTCACACACTCACACACTCACACACTCACACACTCACACACTCACACACTCACACACTCACACACTCACACACTCACACACTCACACACTCACACACTCACACACTCACACACTCACACACTCACACACTCACACACTCACACACTCACACACTCACACACTCACACACTCACACACTCACACACTCACACACTCACACACTCACACACTCACACACTCACTCACACACTCACACACTCACACACTCACACACTCACACACTCACACACTCACACACTCACACACTCACACACTCACACACTCACACACTCACACACTCACACACTCACACACTCACACACTCACACACTCACACACTCACACACTCACACACTCACACACTCACACACTCACACACTCACACACTCACACACTCACACACTCACACACTCACACACTCACACACTCACACACTCACACACTCACACACTCACACACTCACACACTCACACACTCACACACTCACACACTCACACACTCACACACTCACACACTCACACACTCACACACTCACACACTCACACACTCACACACTCACACACTCACACACTCACACACTCACACACTCACACACTCACACACTCACACACTCACACACTCACACACTCACACACTCACACACTCACACACTCACACACTCACACACTCACACACTCACACACTCACACACTCACACACTCACACACTCACACACTCACACACTCACACACTCACACACTCACACACTCACACACTCACACACTCACACACTCACACACTCACACACTCACACACTCACACACTCACACACTCACACACTCACACACTCACACACTCACACACTCACACACTCACACACTCACACACTCACACACTCACACACTCACACACTCACACACTCACACACTCACACACTCACACACTCACACACTCACACACTCACACACTCACACACTCACACACTCACACACTCACACACTCACACACTCACACACTCACACACTCACACACTCACACACTCACACACTCACACACTCACACACTCACACACTCACACACTCACACACTCACACACTCACACACTCACACACTCACACACTCACACACTCACACACTCACACACTCACACACTCACACACTCACACACTCACACACTCACACACTCACACACTCACACACTCACACACTCACACACTCACACACTCACACACTCACACACTCACACACTCACACACTCACACACTCACACACTCACACACTCACACACTCACACACTCACACACTCACACACTCACACACTCACACACTCACACACTCACACACTCACACACTCACACACACTCACACACTCACACACTCACACACTCACACACTCACACATGGAATGGCCTCCATGTTGAAATTATCATCTTCATAATTCAGCCTTTCAAAATTTTTATATACAGGAAAATGGAAAACGTTTTCTAGACCTTTTTCCATTTCTGAAAATTAACTATATGAATCTTTAAAATCATACGAAGGGTGAAGCCATTGTCAGAAAAGGTATGAGAACAAGAAGTCCATACGCATATGACTCTCTAAAACTAATCCCGAAAGATAACAATTTCCTGGGAAAATCGTTGTTGTGGACAAACACGAATGCAAGTATGTATAGTCTGATGTGATATTGATAAGATGCGGTACAGGGTAGTGAAAACTTTCACTTTTCATGCAATGGATAAAACACAACATATAAAGTGTTTGAAAACTTTGCTATCGAGATAAACTTTTAAAAAAAATCAAATAAAAAGACTTCGCTTCGTTTGAATACTATATTTGAAACAATTAACAACAACAAATTGGATAAGCGTGACAAACCAACGTTTTTTTCAATTGAATCATGTAAAAATTGTGCAGTTTATTCTTTCACAAAATTACAGCTCTTGTTGAATTTAGTTATAAAGTAAAGCAAGAAAAGAAAAGTGTGTTTTAAAAAGAAAGCGATGTCAGGTAAAAAAGTGTTAGCAATTAAATATTTCCCAATTGCATGCGAATAGCGACATGTCAGTTGATGTGACGTCATACGTCTATTGACTTTTCGGGTAGGATTACAATTTGATCTTTCGCTTTTTGCGCTTTTCTTGATGCTTAATGTTTTTCTTTGGTTTTTATGAAAAAGGCAAAAAAAACAAAGAATAAGATTGCCTTCGTCCAAATTTCGTAACTCGACCATCAGAATATATTCAAGTTAGCGAACAAAAACATTTATGTCAATAGAGTTAACCAACAAAATAGAAATTTTTATTAAACATCACTTTGAATTTAATAGAATTCTTCGTAGAAATTGGCTGATGTGGAATTTCCAGGCGTGATGATGTCTGAAAAATGGAGTTTTTGTCATAAAACTACGAAGACTCGCCGGTTTCATAGGGTTATTTGACAGGTCAAAATCTAGTAGTTTCAAGAAAAGAAAAGGGTGTCAAGAAACGAATTTTCGTGCCAAAAAATAATATTCGTTTTTTTAACGTATTTGCAAGAACCAATCAAAAAATAAAAATATATTTTGATTTTGTTGGCCTCTTTTGCAAATAAATAGTAAAAAAGCTAATAAATAGTAAAAAAGTTGTAACCATTTAGTTTTGAGATTTTATGCGATTAGATAAAATTCGTAGGGTATTTTTTTTTTTACAAAAATGTTTTCTTTGAAATTCGGCAGTACGCAAATTTACCAAAATCTACCTTATTAGGAATTTTCTATGCATTACATAATGAATCGAACAAACAAAAACCAAGTTGAATTTAGGTGTATTCCTTTACCATGAAATTTAAAAAAAGATCAGAGCCATATGATACAAAATGCCCAAAATTTAAACTCACAGTCTTGGCAAAAGTCTCCAAAGTACCCATTCGTACAGGCACAGATTCCATAAGAAGATGTTCCTCCATTCATACATACAGGGTCATTACAGTATCCTCCGGAATACTGATAGCTACAAATACATTCTCCATGGGTGTTGCGGGTTCCGTGAACACAAGTCGGCTTGTCATCGGAAGTATTGGGCAAATTGAAGTAGAACGTTCTTTGGAACTGGGAGTTTCCGGCCGTAGTTCCGGTTACGATGTACTTTTGGAAAGCGTAGTTGTCCATCTAAAAAAGAAATAGAAATTTTGATCTTTCATGTTCTCATGATTTGGAAATTGTTAAGTTTTTCTGTTTGTGGAGTACAATACCATCAAATTTGGCAAGAACTTTGCCTGTTACAAAAATCGGGTCCTCATCCAAATATACATTTGGTAGCTTCTGTCTGTTGGTTAGCAGCGCAGCGTACAAGACAAATTTACCCATTTCTAGATAGGGAAAGGGCGGTGGGGTGGGAAAGCGAAGGGAGGGTACCAAAGTGCGACCGGGAACCGCTCTGGCGCCAAGATCCAGAGTGGTCGGCCGCACTTTAGTCACTTGCGTCAACCCGAGGGTTGACGCACTAATGTAAGTGAGGCTATGAAGCGACCCTGAGGCGGCCGAAGACCGCCGAATCTCAAAGGAAGCCAAATTCAAAAGGAATCCTAAAGGAAGACCCGCGAAGCGGTGCTTTGAATTTCCGTATAAAAGCTAACCTGCCACGGTCCAGCCATAAACTGATTTGCACAGTTTGTTGGGTCCCTGGGATTGATGGCTTCGTTTCTCAGAAGTCCAAGTCCGCTCCATGATTGGTAGTACTGGGTCTCGAGAATTGTCATGGTCGAGAGAGAAGTTCCAACATCGGAGAAACCTTTGTCAACAACTCGGAAGGTCATGTAGGTCGTTTGATCGTATCCAGTTGCTAAAAACAGTGAATTTTGAAATGTTTTAAAGTGGATATACGGAAAACCGAATCATTTCAAATTTAAGAATGGTTTCGTACTTCTATATGTGAAAGGTTGAGATTTCACAAAGTCTTGGGTAGGCGTGCCGGTAAATCCAGGAACAATGCGAATAGGAGTGGAGGCACGTACCTAAACGTTATACATAGAAAGAACGACATATGAAAGTAGACGGATCACACGTTCACGAGCACACACTCACAGGGTCACAGACTCACACATACCTGAATGTAACAAGAACCACTCGATGTTGTAACCGAAGCGGTCCATATTTGGCCGTTAACGTTAACATCTTTAGGGCCTGAACTTAAAATGTTTGCCGAAAATGTTTGAAGCCTACTGATAGAATAGACAACAGCTGCCTTGTCTGTGAACAAAGTGTTATTCTTTGTCAGAACGATGCTTCTTCCTGGAAAGAGTTATATCTTTAACAGAGTTAAATTGCATTACCTGATCCATCGGAAAGAACAACATTTCCTGCATTCGCAACATCGTTTCCAGTAACATCAATAACAATCTTGGCGAAATTGTTTTCAACCCAGAATTGGAACTTCTGTCCTTGGGAGCAATCCTAAATACAGCACGTGTTACTATGAGTGTGTGAGTGTGTTAGGGTGTGAGTGTGTGAGTGTGTGAGTGTGTTAGGGTGTGAGTGTGTGAGTGTGTGAGTGTGTTAGGGTGTGAGTGTGTTAGGGTGTGAGTGTGTGAGTGTGTTAGGGTGTGAGTGTGTGAGTGTGTGAGTGTGTGAGTGTGTGAGTGTGTGAGTGTGTGAGTGTGTGAGTGTGTGAGTGTGTTAGGATGTGAGTGTGTGAGTGTGTGAGTGTGTGAGTGTGTGAGTGTGTGAGTGTGTGAGTGTGTGAGTGTGTGAGTGTGTGAGTGTGTGAGTGTGTGAGTGTGTTAGGGTGTGAGTGTGTGAGTGTGTGAGTGTGTGAGTGTGTGAGTGTGTTAGGGTGTGAGTGTGTGAGTGTGTGAGTGTGTGAGTGTGTGAGTGTGTGAGTGTGTGAGTGTGTGAGTGTGTGAGTGTGTGAGTGTGTGAGTGTGTGAGTGTGTGAGTGTGTGAGTGTGTGAGTGTGTGAGTGTGTGAGTGTGTGAGTGTGTGAGTGTGTGAGTGTGTGAGTGTGTGAGTGTGTGAGTGTGTGAGTGTGTGAGTGTGTGAGTGTGTGAGTGTGTGAGTGTGTGAGTGTGTGAGTGTGTGAGTGTGTGAGTGTGTGAGTGTGTGAGTGTGTGAGTGTGTGAGTGTGTGAGTGTGTGAGTGTGTGAGTGTGTGAGTGTGTGAGTGTGTGAGTGTGTGAGTGTGTGAGTGTGTGAGTGTGTGAGTGTGTGAGTGTGTGAGTGTGTGAGTGTGTGAGTGTGTGAGTGTGTGAGTGTGTGAGTGTGTGAGTGTGTGAGTGTGTGAGTGTGTGAGTGTGTGAGTGTGTGAGTGTGTGAGTGTGTGAGTGTGTGAGTGTGTGAGTGTGTGAGTGTGTGAGTGTGTGAGTGTGTGAGTGTGTGAGTGTGTGAGTGTGTGAGTGTGTGAGTGTGTGAGTGTGTGAGTGTGTGAGTGTGTGAGTGTGTTAGGGTGTGAGTGTGTGAGTGTGTTAGGGTGTGAGTGTGTGAGTGTGTGAGTGTGTTAGGGTGTGAGTGTGTGAGTGTGTGAGTGTGTGAGTGTGTGAGTGTGTGAGTGTGTGAGTGTGTTAGGGTGTGAGTGTGTTAGGGTGTGAGTGTGTGAGTGTGTGAGTGTGTGAGTGTGTGAGTGTGTGAGTGTGTGAGTGTGTGAGTGTGTGAGTGTGTGAGTGTGTGAGTGTGTGAGTGTGTGAGTGTGTGAGTGTGTGAGTGTGTGAGTGTGTGAGTGTGTGAGTGTGTGAGTGTGTGAGTGTGTGAGTGTGTGAGTGTGTGAGTGTGTGAGTGTGTGAGTGTGTGAGTGTGTGAGTGTGTGAGTGTGTGAGTGTGTTAGGGTGTGAGTGTGTGAGTGTGTGAGTGTGTTAGGGTGTGAGTGTGTTAGGGTGTGAGTGTGTGAGTGTGTTAGGGTGTGAGTGTGTGAGTGTGTGAGTGTGTGAGTGTGTGAGTGTGTGAGTGTGTGAGTGTGTGAGTGTGTGAGTGTGTTAGGATGTGAGTGTGTGAGTGTGTGAGTGTGTGAGTGTGTGAGTGTGTGAGTGTGTGAGTGTGTGAGTGTGTGAGTGTGTGAGTGTGTGAGTGTGTGAGTGTGTTAGGGTGTGAGTGTGTGAGTGTGTGAGTGTGTGAGTGTGTGAGTGTGTTAGGGTGTGAGTGTGTGAGTGTGTGAGTGTGTGAGTGTGTGAGTGTGTGAGTGTGTGAGTGTGTGAGTGTGTGAGTGTGTGAGTGTGTGAGTGTGTGAGTGTGTGAGTGTGTGAGTGTGTGAGTGTGTGAGTGTGTGAGTGTGTGAGTGTGTGAGTGTGTGAGTGTGTGAGTGTGTGAGTGTGTGAGTGTGTGAGTGTGTGAGTGTGTGAGTGTGTGAGTGTGTGAGTGTGTGAGTGTGTGAGTGTGTGAGTGTGTGAGTGTGTGAGTGTGTGAGTGTGTGAGTGTGTGAGTGTGTGAGTGTGTGAGTGTGTGAGTGTGTGAGTGTGTGAGTGTGTGAGTGTGTGAGTGTGTGAGTGTGTGAGTGTGTGAGTGTGTGAGTGTGTGAGTGTGTGAGTGTGTGAGTGTGTGAGTGTGTGAGTGTGTGAGTGTGTGAGTGTGTGAGTGTGTGAGTGTGTGAGTGTGTGAGTGTGTGAGTGTGTGAGTGTGTGAGTGTGTGAGTGTGTGAGTGTGTGAGTGTGTGAGTGTGTGAGTGTGTGAGTGTGTGAGTGTGTGAGTGTGTGAGTGTGTTAGGGTGTGAGTGTGTGAGTGTGTTAGGGTGTGAGTGTGTGAGTGTGTGAGTGTGTTAGGGTGTGAGTGTGTGAGTGTGTGAGTGTGTGAGTGTGTGAGTGTGTGAGTGTGTGAGTGTGTTAGGGTGTGAGTGTGTTAGGGTGTGAGTGTGTGAGTGTGTGAGTGTGTGAGTGTGTGAGTGTGTGAGTGTGTGAGTGTGTGAGTGTGTGAGTGTGTGAGTGTGTGAGTGTGTGAGTGTGTGAGTGTGTGAGTGTGTGAGTGTGTGAGTGTGTGAGTGTGTGAGTGTGTGAGTGTGTGAGTGTGTGAGTGTGTGAGTGTGTGAGTGTGTGAGTGTGTGAGTGTGTGAGTGTGTGAGTGTGTGAGTGTGTGAGTGTGTGAGTGTGTGAGTGTGTGAGTGTGTGAGTGTGTGAGTGTGTGAGTGTGTGAGTGTGTGAGTGTGTGAGTGTGTGAGTGTGTGAGTGTGTGAGTGTGTGAGTGTGTGAGTGTGTGAGTGTGTGAGTGTGTGAGTGTGTGAGTGTGTGAGTGTGTGAGTGTGTGAGTGTGTGAGTGTGTGAGTGTGTGAGTGTGTGAGTGTGTGAGTGTGTGAGTGTGTGAGTGTGTGAGTGTGTGAGTGTGTGAGTGTGTGAGTGTGTGAGTGTGTGAGTGTGTGAGTGTGTGAGTGTGTGAGTGTGTGAGTTTGTGAGTGTGTGAGTGTGTGAGTGTGTGAATGTGTGAGTGTGTGAGTGTGTGAGTGTGTGAGTGTGTGAGTGTGTGAGTGTGTGAGTGTGTGAGTGTGTGAGTGTGTGAGTGTGTGAGTGTGTTTGGGTGTGTGAGTGTGTGAGTGCGTTTCGAAACCCACCTGAGCAGCATCATCGTGAATAAGTGCATCTTCCAAAACCGAAGACACCAACACCGAAGTCAACTGAAAATTTACATAAGAAAGATTTTTGAAACAGCTCTACACTGGTGATACTGTTTTGAGTAACAGGCAGCACTCTGCCTCCAGATTGCCTAACAGCTGTGCTAACATAAGTGAGCAAATACGAAGTGGGCTGCTGAGGGTAGTCCGTATTCTTGGGAGTGTAGATGAGGTTGACCTAAGAGATTCTGACTTTTAATAATTTTATCTGAAAAACCTGGGTTCCGATTCTCTGCCGAAGGAATCCATATAGTCCTCCGGTAGGTTTCATGGTGTTAGTTCCGGTAAAGAGGTACATGATGTTGGGAGGTTCGATATTGATTTCGTAAGCCTGAAATGTTCATGTTTGAAAAGCATTTGGGTATTACATATGAAAATTGAAAGGTAACGTTGTGTTTAGGCACCTAATACAACAAATAACCATTGTATAAAAATTTCAGAATTGAAAAGAAATTGTGTTACTGAGAAACTTTTCAAAAATGTTGCAACACAAATAGTAATCAAACTTTACATACAAAAAACTGCTTTTATATGTAAAAGTTTATATTTTTCCTTAAAACGCCGTTAACTTTTTTTTGTTCAAAAAACGGTTTACACAGTATAGTGCGCATATTTTTACTTTGGCTTTTTTTGGAAATGTTTAGGTGGCTTTTTTTGGAAATGTTTAGGAGTTTTCCGTTTTTCAACGGTAGAGCTGCACACTTGAAGTTGCAAAAAGTCTATTTTAAATTCTATATCATGGTGGAATTGCCTCCGAAAAAAACCGAAAAAAATAGTTTCCTGCCCTGGCGCTGGGCACAAAAACGTCAAAAAAGAAAAAAAACCAAATGTTTGTTTAGTTTTTGCTTTAAATCTTATGTTTTATTAAGACGCAATTTCTGATAGAGACGAGTTTACTATAGACATTCAAAACTTTTTGTCTCCGATTCTCTTATAAACTCGGAATTTGTCACCTATAGACCCAAATAGATGATTTATAGGCCTATTGGCCCAATTAGACTCTGTTTCCCTAAACCCTAAAGACCTTAACCCTAAGTTCGAATCTCAGTTGAGCGATACCCAAACACCTTCTTGTATAGATTTTTCTGAATCCTTACGTCAAGAAAAGCATTTTTAACGCACTTTCATTTCAGTTTTTTCAAATCCCACAATAATAAAAATAAAAATTATTTTCTCAAAAAGTATATGTTTTAAAAATCTGGAAAAAATATATATGGGGTAAAAAAAGCTGAGAAATTCAATGGTAAGGGTCCGGTTGAGTTCTTTTGGCCTACAAACAACACACAGTGTTTTTTTCTTGTTTTCAAAGCAGAAAATGTCGTTTACCATTGTGGGATTTGCTTTTCTTGACGTAAGGATTCAGAAAAAATCTATACAAGAAGGTGTTTGGGTATCGCTCAACTGAGATTCGAACTTAGGGTTAAGGTCTTTAGGGTTTAGGGAAACAGAGTCTAATTGGGCCAATAGGCCTATAAATCATCTATTTGGGTCTATAGGTGACAAATTCCGAGTTTATAAGAGAATCGGAGACAAAAAGTTTTGAATGTCTAAAAGGACCCGAATAGTCTTGATTTTCTCAGACATTTTCTTAATATTCCTTACTTACACATTCAAAGACAAAATAACGCCCGTGCAAAAAGCCTTCGATTGAGCCCTTGCTGGTCTTCACATGTAGCCTACGAGCCACGATGAAAAATGTTCAAATTATCTATTATTAGTGGGCGGGCCCATAAAATTTTTTCACCACGTTTTCATGCACTTTATTAATACCTATAACCAATTTTCATGCCCCAGAAACCACTAACAAAATACGATTTCCGCCCGAAAATTGGCTCTTATCGAAACTGCGTGTTAACGATCTTAAAATCAGAATAATGAACTTTAAAAGAAGGCGTGGCCTATTTTCGAGCGAATTAAAATTGGCGCGGAGTGATATTATGTGTTTTTCGTTTCTAAATGACCTTTTAAAGACTTTCGAAATTTGATTGCCAAAATTTCAAGCTTTCGTTTTTGGCGAGCGTTAGCCTTTGGGAAAGCATCTTTTAAAAAAAAGACGAAAAACTAAAAATTCCAGAAATTTCTAATTACCTCCTTAATTGCATCAGCAGCTCTTGTCGCAGAGGCGGTAGTTCTCGTGAAATCATTGATGGAATTCTTGAAAACTTGGAGGAAGTGGGCGGCATGAGCAGAGCTAACCACACGAATAATTTCTGAAAAGTGCAATTTTTGTGGCTTCACAATAAAATATCACCCGTTTCATCGAAGGTGACGAGAGAATACTGCTTGGGTGTGGTTTGAGATTCAGTTTGGTCTATGAAAGTCTGCAAAATAACGGACAGCTGAGTGTACACGTTCAACATGTCAACGTTCTTGTTGACAATGAAAGTGATCTAAAAAAACTGTTTTAGTCGGAAATTCTGAAAAACTTACTTGTTTGTACGACTTTTCACGCACATCCGTGGTTTCCAAGAAATTCCAGACGTCGCAGCTTCCTGAAATTCGGTTATGAATTTCCACACTGATATGTGTCGGAAAAATCAAAGGTTCAGCCCTTGGAAAATGATTTTAAAAAAAGTGTATCTTTTTTCAAGAATTGTTCAAAAACTTATTTTAAAAACTAAAAGTTTATTCACTTTTTCAGCTTTTGTGAGTAATGTTTCATTTTTCACTTCCTCTATTAAAATGAACATTACAGAGAAACATTTTCAATTAGATTTTGCAATGAAAGTGTACTTTTGTGATGAAATTATTGGTATGAAATTCATTGTCTGATCTATTTCTCGTGTTCTAAGGGACCGATTGACAAATATGTATGTTGACCAAATGCTCATAAAAAAAGATATTTGAAAAAAAAAACATATAGTCGATTTCCAACCAAAGGGTTGCGACTTTTCAGCGATTTTGATATCCACTCGTATTTAACCACTAATGATTTATAACTTTAAAGTAAAAATAATAAAGTGAAGGAAATAACACTGTAACATAGGATTTTAAAATTGTCAACAATTATTTCGACTTGTGTTTTTGGATTTACTGAAAAATTTTTATAATTCACGAGAACAACGAAAAAATAGCGTAAAAATTCAAGATTTTTTTTAATCAAAACACAAATGTTGTTCTACGGCCGATACGTGAAACAGTTGTAACTCAAAAATATTTATTTTAAAACATTTTTAAGTTTCCTGTTTATCACGATATTCTCGAACTATTGATAAATGACCTTCAATGTTATCAGCAGAGCACTTTGGTAACCGACCCGAGCGTTCACGCACTAATCTACGTAAGGCCGCCAAGCGGCCCTGATGCGGCCGAAGGTCGTTTTACTTCGCGGAACCTGAGGGGGCAGAAAAAGGCCACCGAATCCAGAAAAAGAAGACCTGCGAAGCGGGGTTTTGGCTTCTGGTAAAATTATAATTAAATGTGGCATTGTGTCGCTGTGAAAAACAAAAGTGGCTAAGTAGTGTAATTTTCGATCAAGGTAACTCACCGTATTCACAAAGAGTTCCTGTAAAACCAGCCGGGCATGTACAACCAAAATTGTTCTCCATTGAAGTCTTGCCTCCATTTTGGCACACTGGGTATTCGCAGGCAGAACCAACGTAGTTGGAAGGACAATCGCATTGCCCATTTACTTAACAATATATTTGTGTCTTGTGAAGTGAATCTTACCGTAATCTCCTCCATTGAGGCAAGTTAACTCTTTCTGGTAACAATAAGCTCTCTGCGTTCTAGTAAGGGTACCCGTAGCAGTGTTTGGAGCAGTTATCACAGCCTAACAATGGAACAGTTCTACAAAAAACACATAAGACTTACAGTGAGAATGTAAGGTTTTCCCGGCGACGGACACACGAACTGATCGGCGAGGAAGAATTCATATTGACACGTAGAGGTGCGAGTGGCGGATTTCTTTCTAAAACTTAAGGTTACTAACGTTTAGGCCTTAACAAACGAGTAGGGAGTGTTTCCGTCATCGTCGGATACTGTAAGAACTACAGAAGACCTGGAAGAACCTCCTGAAGCAGCAGGGCCGTACATATGAACCACAGGGGATGTTGGGACACCTTAAGGCCTTAAGTTACTTAGCGGAAAACAAACAAACCGTAGAGCATGGTGGCTGATTGACGATCGATTGAGGGGTCGGAAGAGAATCCCATGTAGACGGAGTTTTGTGTCTTTTCCGAAATGCGTAGGGAAGTGATCTTAGTTCCTGTTGTAGTGGTAACGGTATAACTAAATACTCGTAGCTAAAAATTATAACATTTTTACACTTACCCATTGATATTTCCAAACGCCGGAGTGAGGCGGTAGATTCCGATGAAAGGCATGGCACCGACAGGTTGCAGAGGAGTAGTGGCATTAGTATCCAAATCGGTCACGGTTACCGTGAAGCTCTCCACAGAGACTGAAAGAAGAATTGAGGTGAGGTGAGGTGAGGTGAGGTGAGGTGAGGTGAGGTGAGGTGAGGTGAGGTGAGGTGAGGTGAGGTGAGGTGAGGTGAGGTGAGGTGAGGTGAGGTGAGGTGAGGTGAGGTGAGGTGAGGTGAGGTGAGGTGAGGTGAGGTGAGGTGAGGTGAGGTGAGGTGAGGTGAGGTGAGGTGAGGTGAGGTGAGGTGAGGTGAGGTGAGGTGAGGTGAGGTGAGGTGAGGTGAGGTGAGGTGAGGTGAGGTGAGGTGAGGTGAGGTGAGGTGAGGTGAGGTGAGGTGAGGTGAGGTGAGGTGAGGTGAGGTGAGGTGAGGTGAGGTGAGGTGAGGTGAGGTGAGGTGAGGTGAGGTGAGGTGAGGTGAGGTGAGGTGAGGTGAGGTGAGGTGAGGTGAGGTGAGGTGAGGTGAGGTGAGGTGAGGTGAGGTGAGGTGAGGTGAGGTGAGGTGAGGTGAGGTGAGGTGAGGTGAGGTGAGGTGAGGTGAGGTGAGGTGAGGTGAGGTGAGGTGAGGTGAGGTGAGGTGAGGTGAGGTGAGGTGAGGTGAGGTGAGGTGAGGTGAGGTGAGGTGAGGTGAGGTGAGGTGAGGTGAGGTGAGGTGAGGTGAGGTGAGGTGAGGTGAGGTGAGGTGAGGTGAGGTGAGGTGAGGTGAGGTGAGGTGAGGTGAGGTGAGGTGAGGTGAGGTGAGGTGAGGTGAGGTGAGGTGAGGTGAGGTGAGGTGAGGTGAGGTGAGGTGAGGTGAGGTGAGGTGAGGTGAGGTGAGGTGAGGTGAGGTGAGGTGAGGTGAGGTGAGGTGAGGTGAGGTGAGGTGAGGTGAGGTGAGGTGAGGTGAGGTGAGGTGAGGTGAGGTGAGGTGAGGTGAGGTGAGGTGAGGTGAGGTGAGGTGAGGTGAGGTGAGGTGAGGTGAGGTGAGGTGAGGTGAGGTGAGGTGAGGTGAGGTGAGGTGAGGTGAGGTGAGTGTGAGTGTGAGTGAGTGAGTGAGTGAGTGAGTGAGTGAGTGAGTGAGTGAGTGAGTGAGTGAGTGAGTGAGTGAGTGAGTGAGTGAGTGAGTGAGTGAGTGAGTGAGTGAGTGAGTGAGTGAGTGAGTGAGTGAGTGAGTGAGTGAGTGAGTGAGTGAGTGAGTGAGTGAGTGAGTGAGTGAGTGAGTGAGTGAGTGAGTGAGTGAGTGAGTGAGTCAGTGAGTGAGTGAGTGAGTGAGTGAGTGAGTGAGTGAGTGAGTGAGTGAGTGAGTGAGTGAGTGAGTGAGTGAGTGAGTGAGTGAGTGAGTGAGTGAGTGAGTGAGTGAGTGAGTGAGTGAGTGAGTGAGTGAGTGAGTGAGTGAGTGAGTGAGTGAGTGAGTGAGTGAGTGAGTGAGTCAGAGAGTCAGTGAGTGAGTGAGTGAGTGAGTGAGTGAGTGAGTGAGTGAGTGAGTGAGTGAGTGAGTGAGTGAGTGAGTGAGTGAGTGAGTGAGTGAGTGAGTGAGTGAGTGAGTGAGTGAGTGAGTGAGTGAGTGAGTGAGTGAGTGAGTGAGTGAGTGAGTGAGTGAGTGAGTGAGTGAGTGAGTGAGTGAGTGAGTGAGTGAGTGAGTGAGTGAGTGAGTGAGTGAGTGAGTGAGTGAGTGAGTGAGTGAGTGAGTGAGTGAGTGAGTGAGTGAGTGAGTGAGTGAGTGAGTGAGTCAGTGAGTTGTAGATAAAACTCACAGCTGTTTACAAATACATAGACCTCATTACTAGCATCATCCACAACAAAGTTTCTCGAAATTTTTGCATCACCGCTGACGTCAAGAACTTCATTCAGGTTTTCAGTGTGATGATGGCTATCTCCGTAAGCAATGAAGAACTAAATTCTCTGTTTTTAGATTTTTTTTTCGATTTTTCACCTGAACAATAGGATCCGTCGTGTAGGTCAATTTATACTCATTGCACAAATTGTAGATCATTCCTCCAGTTTGTTGAGCGATTTTCGAATAAACCTGAGCATCGTAGGACTGCATGCACAAATCGGTCATTCCGTAAGGAGGAGTAATAATGATGCTAATTTCCAATTGACGCGCGATTGCGTTCATGCTGAGAGAATGTGTTTCACAAAACAAATATGTTTCGAACTTACATAACGTAGTTTTCGTCAAAAGTGTTGCTGGGCTTAGAATCGACAAACCAAACAAGAAAATCGAGGACTTGTCGTTGTCGATGGCGTGCATGGCATCGAACAAAGCAGTAAAAACGTCTTGTGTATCGGTAGAAGAAGCCCTGAATTACAGATCTGTATCTTTGTTAACTGCGACTTTCAAAATAGCTTTCGTCATATTGGGGTTTCGATAAAATCGGCTTTTTGCGGCAAGAGGGTCGTACTTGACAAAACCGCGCGCAAAAAGTGAAAGGTGCATAAAGAAAGCAACGATTGTGGAAAGAACAATGAAGTTTTGAAAAACATTTATTAATTTCAGCTAACCACTTTGCACGAAATGATGTAGGTTGCTAGTGGGCATATTCGCTGTTAACGAAAAAAAACTTTTTAAAAAAAGCCCCAGCAGAACAGTGGTAATTCACTTGAATTCAAAACTCGCGCCTCAGATTCAAATCCACAATGCGATTTTTTGTTTCGCCTATCACATTTTTGGCAAACTTCAATGATAAATCTAATCTGGAAATGGGGAATCGTGCATTTTTAGAGTCCCGCTTCAGAGTTTTGAATTGAAAACAGTGATCGTTCTGAAAAATGAAAGTGTCAAACGAAAAATGATAGAAAGTGAACAATTTATTTAAACGATAGTTACAGGAAAAAATTGACGTTTTTTACGTCTATTTGAACGGTGACAGACAGAACTTATAAATTACGGAAAATAAATTTGTTTAAATTTGTTTAAATAAGAAAAGATATTAAAAAATTTGAAGGAAATGGGAATTTTTGTTATCTCCTGCAACTTTGGTATGTTTCTATATGAAAATTAAAAAATTTGCTAAACCTTCGATTTTGCGAAAATGCGCTTTAAAAGTTTGCATTTGATTTTTTTAAAATTTGCCATGTCAGAGGTAGCAAGCGTAATCTAACTCAAAAATATGCAATTTGGGTCATAAAGTGATTTTTGGAGATTTGTTTTTTGTATACTCCAATTTTTATAAAAACATTTTAGACAAACTTACATGTACTGAAGATTATCACTTCGCATTCCGTACTTCAAATCATTTCCGTTGTAATAAGTGCTAGTAAGAATTTGAGTGTAGTTTTGGCCTAAAAATACGATAGTTAAAAGCTTCTCATAAATTAGTAACCTTGACGAATGACGTTGTTGAAAGTTGTCAAAATGTACTCAGTGAACGCATCAGCACCCTGCATGGCACCAAGGAGACTGTTCAAACCGGTGTTGATTTTGCTGTTGATCTGAAAAGTAAAATTCAATTATACAATAGTAAATTCTGGGACCTGAGCTTGAGACATCGAAGTTTGGAGAACAATGGCCAGAGATCGGTTTGAAGAGAACAAGTAAGGTGCATCAGGAGCGGAGGTACAATTCACTGAAAACATTTATCGATCGATTTTTTTAAAATCAATTTTATCGATTATTATTAATTTTCATAAATTTTATAATTTCTGTTCCCTTTGAAGTTGAAATTGAATGGTTATTCTTTTAAGAGTTGTAAACTGTAGACGTGGTGTGCATGTGAGCAGTTTTTAACAAGTTTTTTTTTTAAAGTTTTCAACCGTGCTGAATTAAAGCCAAGTCCCGATTGTGAAATTATGAGTACATGTATTGAATCAACGGTCGAATGGTAAAAAAATACGTTTTCGTAGACTGATGGGGGGGGGGGGGCGTGGTCTAAATTCATCCCGGGTTTGCAACGCATCGGAGCTGATTTTGAACACTATTTTTGCGGGAAAATGGGTATCTCTTGAGTAAGAATTTTGAGCTGTTTTGAAAATTTGAATCCTGTTATCGATTTGTAGCCGTTCAAGGAAGGGGGTGTGGCCTAAATTCATCACGAGGTTCCCATCCATGGGAGCTGATTTCGAAAACTTTTGGGCGTAAAATTAGGTATCGTTCAAATCAGAATTTAGCGCTGTTTTTGACACTATGATTCATGTTGTCGATTTGTGGCGGTTCCAAAAAGGGGCGTGGCCAAAATTCCTCGCGAGTTGCGCATCGCGGCTTATTTCGAGAACTTTTTGCCGGAAAATGGGTATCGTTCGAGTCAGAAATTTGCATTGTTTTTGAAAATGCCAATCGAGGGTTTGCGGAAAAATGGATAACATTCAAGTCAGAATTTTGTGCTGTTTTTGAAAATGCCAATCCCGTAATCAATTTAATCCCGATTGAAAATCGAATGTGAATAATAATGAAGTTAGAGCCACTTTCTGTTTTTAAAATTAAGAATGGTTGGATTTCAAAATCAACGGTCAATTGGTCGTGAAATTCGTTTTATTGGCTGATTTGCGGCTGTTAAAAAAGGGGCGTGAGAGCATATTTAAAGCACTTTTTGGCGGAAAAATGGGCACCGCTCAAGTCAGAATTCTGCGCCTTCGTTGAAAATGTGAATCCCGTTATGGATTGGGGATTATTTTGGCGATCCAATATCGAATATGAACAAATAACAGAAAACACGAAAACTCACATAAGTCACAGTGATCTCCGCCGTATCCATTAGGACAAAGGCAAAGCGGCTGTCCATTTCCAGGGAATGGATTAACTTTTCCATTATAAGCACAAACAGGAGTTCCACAGTTTGGTCCCTGCCACTGATCTGTACATTGGCACTTTGTCGGTCCAGTTCTACTTCCTCCATTGAGACAGTCATAGTTAATTGCGGAATGGTGATCTTAATTAATTTTTTGCTAAAAATTTGAAACAACTACCTAAGTATCCACTGTATCCAGGCAGGACTCTTGTTGAACCGTCTCCGAACGTGATTTGAATCCTGAATATCGTTTTTGTACAGAAGAGACGAGATAATTCTTACATTTGGGGGCCGACAGGTACAGGTGCTGCCAATAGATTGAAGGTTATGGGATAAGAACATTCGGATAGCCTTTGCGTGCCATGGAACGGTTCGGTTGCGGAGCCGTTGTTCGAAAGAAGTGCAAAGTATGGCTGAGCTGTGAAGCCAATGAGAGCAGCACTGACGAAAGGAGCGATTTCTAAAAATTGTGTTAACGCGATTTCTCTAGTGTGGACCCAGTCGTGTCACATGATGTGGAGGGTTTTCGCAAACTCAAAAACGGTTTTTTTTGGTATATACCCAAATTGTCACAATTTCTAATATTTTTTATCAAATTAGGTAATTTTAGCATAAAATTTTTTTGTTTTCTGGCTCCGAGTGCCGGCCGTTTTCAGGCACAAGGAATTAAGACGCCGTTTCTGGAAAACTCGAGCAGGCTACTGTCTGAGAAATTAGGTCGTAGACTCAGAATTGGCTCAAAATTTGTCAATACCCTTCATAGAACCAATATACAACATTTTGAGAGTTTTAGCTCATTATCGTTTTTTTGACCCGGTTACGGTAGGGTTTTGTAATTTTACAAAAGCGGTGGAAATAAGTAAATGTGGGGTTATTCTGAAAGAGTTTTGCATGTATACTTCAAATTTAACAGTGAAACAACGAAATTGTTGTGTACTTCTGCAACTGAGTTTAAAATCCTCGACAAAGTGACAATTTACGTTTGAAATTGCAGTTTTTCGATTTTTTCGACCTGTGACATAAAAACGTCGCAAAACGCCGCTATCACAGGAAGATACGCAAAGTTTTTCTGCACATTTTTAAAAATTAAAGTCGGAAAAACTTCGTGACCATCCTGACGAAAATCAACTTTGAATCTAAACATTTCCATAGATTTAATCAGGAAAACATTCAGCAGGTCATTGCTCTAAATTTGTTCCAAACTGGTTCAAATTACTTAAAAAATACATTCAAGTAAATTTCAATTAAAATTTTTTTTTGTTTAAGCGAATGCAAATGCTAATTGCATGTAACAAAAAGAAAAATAAGTAATTTGAACTAGTTGGGAACAAATTTAAAGCAAAAAATATTTTTGACCTACAAAAAATTAATTTTTTTCTGATAAAATCGATGGAAATCTTTGGATTCAAAGTTGAGTTACGTCAGGATGGTCAGGAGTTTTATGGACTTTAATTTTTGAAAATGTGCAGAAACAAATTGCGCATGAATCCGTTATAACGGCGTTTCGCGACGCTTTTATGTCATGTGCTTTTGTGCTTTTGTGAAATCACAGTACCCTACCGTAATCCAGGTAAAAAAAACTTGCTAAAGAGCTAAAACTTTCAAATTATCGTATAATGGTCCTAGGAAGGTTATTGACCAAATTTGAGCCAATTCTGACACTATGACCTAATTTCTAAGACAGTGGTCTTCAGGGGCTCTTCAGGCGTAATGCTGATTTTTTTTTTGGCGCTTCCAGAAAACCCAAAACGATGGTTTATTTAACTGATTCAAAATTCAACATACTGTTCTGTTTAAACTAACATCATTTGGTAACTAATGTCAATTGATGTTAGTTTAAACAGAACAATAGGGTCCCTGCAAAACCAGCACTGGAGTTTTATCCACCCCCTACTCCACCAGTTTCCAGCCTTTGAACAAAAAGTATTCAAAACCGCGTTATCACCCTTTCAATAGTTTTTGTCCAGTTCCAATGCTGTTCGTGATGGGGCTAATGCAATCTACAGCTGACGCCAAACGGGCATCATGCCAATTTTGTTCAAGTATTCTCTGTTGATAATAGATTAGCATAAAATCGTAATGTCAAAAAAGAATGAAGGCACAAATTGGAATGATGCCCGTTTGGGGGGAACTATAATATTGATGTAAATACTACTTAAAATGCGCAAAACCATAGGCAAAAACGTAAAAAAGCGTTTTTGGAAAGGTTTTCAGCTCGAATTTTGCAAGATATGTATATTTTGTATAATTGCATATAATTACTAAGTTTCTTGTATTACAAAAACTGGGGAAAGTTTCAGTAACATAAGCTTAACTACTCAAGTCCACAATGATCGATATTGGCCCAAAAATCGAACTGAAAAACAAAAGGTGGAATTTTCTCTGTTTGAACTTTGGAAACAGCAAAGTGTTATAGACATTCTCATTTTGAAATAAGAAACCTGCAGGAATATATGGCGTTCCAATGTCAACTTCGCTATTAGGTGAATAAGCAATGAGAGCAGTTTTGGTGGACAGTGTATAAGCCCTTAAGTTGAAAGACGAGATCCGTGAGAAAATCTTCAGTTGGATCGAAGCATTGGTATATCTCAGTAACTGAAAATTGTATTTTAAAACCTACTCCAAGCATCTTTTTTACCTGGAAGCGTTTTCCATATGAGTAGACCTCTACAGGGCTTGTTGAGATAGTGGGAACTGAGAAATTTCATTTATTTATTTTACCATTTTTTGAATATTTTAAGATCTTCAAAAGAAAACAAAACAGTTTTTACTCACAAGTTCCATTGGGTTCAACCGTCAGAAGAATCAAAATTTCTCCATCGTTGTTTTGAGGAATGGACAAAGTTTGGTAAATCTGGTTGGGAGGGTAGCTATAAGTAGCGTAGACGACTTCATTATGCTGGTAGTGGATCAGAAGCTGATTTAAAATCTTAAAATTAGGTTGGATAGTTCAAAAAGTGAAGCCTGCTTCAGAAATTTCCGTCAAATCGAAGGAAATCAGATCTCCAAGAGTAGCGGCAGAAACGCGGCGGAAAACGTCATAGTCGTCCATTGAAGAGTCAATGGGAACGTTTTCCTGTTGGCCGATGAAGTAGACAATCTTAAAGAGGCGGGGGAATATGTAAAAAAAATTTTGACCGACTCTATTTCTCCATGAAAGAGTCTGAGTGATGAGGTTGATCTCGGAAGTGTTGCTGCTGATGGTGAAAGTTGAGGGCGCAATGGCGGTATCTACGGCGTCGGTAAAAACGAAAACGTTGGAGAATCCGTGCATGAAGGGGTAGCTAAACGAATTGTAAATAATTTTAGTAAATGTGGATTTTCCTACTGTAGTTATGCTCTCTCAACACACATTGCGATGAATGACATTCAATGAGTTTGAATGTGTCCCCAACAAAATGAGAATCTGTGGTCTTCCAATCACCAAGTTTTCGAGAGAGAAATAAGGTAGGGTTTTGTTGGAAACTTCACAATAGCTCACATCAATAAACGCGTGCTTGAACTGCGTTTTTGAGCGCCAGTTACAAGAAAAAGGCTGACAAAGCTTACATTGCGCTGTTTTTGTCAGTCGCATTTTCAGTTAAAGAGCCAAAAACGCCCAGAACGCAGTTTTGACATTAGAATATTTCAACGTTTAACATTTACTTTTTTTTGGAAAATCCGCGTAGAATTTTTTTCGAACATACGATGCGTTAACGCGAAATATTGGACGTTTATACATTCGTTGTAGCCATAAAACATTTTGACACATCTTGGTATCTTTAGAGGTTTTTCTTACGCAAAACAACTTTTTCTTACGCAAAACAAAACGGTACGTTGTTTTAGTTATCAGCAAAAAATATTCTGTTGATCAAGCCCACTCTCAGTCTGATAGCTTAAGGTTGAAAAAACATGAAAAAATTATAATGAGGTCTGAGGGATAAAATCATTTTAGCCGTCGATAAACGAAAATCGGAGAGAAAAAGCCGCTTTTCCTCTGGGTCTTCGAGTTTTTTCATGATCTTCCCCCTTGCGCATCGCACAAATGCTGCATTATTGCTGTTTATGGTAGGATTAAATTTTATTATTTATTAAAATTTAAAAAAAAAAACGTTTTTTTTTTGAAATTGTTTGTTTGAAATTTGAAATTTCTTTTGGGTTCTGAACACAATTCAGTATCGACTAATTTGGAATTGTTAGATTTTTTTCCATTTTCGGTATTAAAACACAATTAATTTGGTCAATAGGCCAAATTGAACGGCCTAGCCAGGCCTACGTAAGGCACTGTGCAACAAAGAAAAACTGTTTTTTCCTGCGCACTCTTTTAATAAAATGCTATGTCGGCTGGCAACGTAGGTGGCTGGGATAAACGTTGCTTTATAGCGTTATGAGTTATGTGTTTTTCCATGTAGTCTGTGTCCAAATAAGAACAGCCCATTTGGCACCTTAAAGGATTCTAGGTATGATCCCGCCGCGATTCGAGTAGATCAAAAAGGACTCCAATTGCGGATGCGCTTTGATAGGAGTGCGCAGAGAAACCAGACAAAATAGCGTTCGAGCAAACTTTCTTTTTATATGAACTTATTAGGAAGGCCATTTGTTGTTCGGACACTTACTATAATTAACACTTTTATAATACACAATGTTGCACAAATTTGTTTAAAAAACTTAATGTGGCGCAAATTTGAACTATGCAACATCTCGTCCTTCACAAAAAAGCAATAGGTTAAAATAGTGTGAGAATTCAAAACCGTTTTGATATTTCTTGAAGGAAAACAGTTTTTTTTAACTCACAAGTTCTGAGCAAGGTACACAGCATCATTCGTGGGCTGTTCCTCCGATCCATCGACAGCTGTAACTCCAGCCAGGTATCCCAAAAACTCAGCCTTCGAAGTTGCGAACTTCTTATTCATGTACCTCATGCCGTCTTCTGAAATCAGAATTAAAATTTTTCCTTTTCTTCACCAACTTGTGTCTACATAATTGACCAAAATGAAATTATCAGTGAGGTTGGGGTCAGCATCAGTGAGAGCGTCAATTGTGTTTACAATGTTAGTAATAATGTAATTCAGAACATAAGCCATGGAAGATCTTTGGTTCAGAACCAAAATGAAGGTCTGGGCACTGTTGTCAAATTTATCCTGAACTTGAGGGAGGCAGCCACCTTAAATTTCAAATTTCAGCAGAATCTTGAAAATTAGACATACGAGGTTCGCAGAACATGCCGTAGAAGCCAGGAGGACAGGCGCAACGGTTTCCGTCGGCAATTCCACCATTCAGGCACCTAGAAGATACAGTTTGAGTTAGAAATATAAAATTGAAGTTACAGGGTTTGGGAACAGTCGGCTCCCTTGTAGAATGGTGGGCAGGAGCAGGTGGCGTTGGGAAGAGGGAATCCGCCATTCGTGCAACTGATTTGAGAGTTGGCTTCACCATTGGTGGGAGGGGCTTGTGGGAGGGCATCTGGAAACTTGGAGTTGAGAAATTCTTAGTTAAAAATGCTACACATACTAAACAGCTCGTTTGTTTTGATGCATGTTTTTTGAAAGCGGCTTAAAAAAGTTTTTCGAAAGCGACAATATGCGCGACTTTCAAATCCGCTTTCTAAATGCAAAAGCAATAAGGCACATTTTAATGTTTTAGAGACAAATGCACTAGCACTTGGAAAATTTCATAAAATTACAATACAAAGAAAAAAAACTTTTATTATGTAATCAGTATGCAATTTGTCTATTGTTGGAATATTAGTGTGACCCGATTCTTGATTTTTGCTCACGTTTTGTCAAAAACGTTTCATCGTGATAAAATATAATTTTGAACCATTATTGATTTTTTTTTGTCCAGGATTACGGTGGTTCACTAGGTTACTGTAGTTTTGCTCGATTCAAACGAGGCAATATAAGCACCCATCAGCTTCTGTCGATCTGAGGACCAATTAAAGTTTTTTCAGCTTTCAGAAATGACCATGTTGAACGAAATAAGAATTTTCACTGTCAAAGCAAAGCTTGGATAAAAAATAGCATCCCATTTTAGACACAGTTTGTTGAATTAAAACTTTACATTTTTTTGGCCGAAAAAAAAGCTTTTTCTGGGAGCAAAGCTAACTGAAAAAGACACAATGATTGAAAAATTGGGATAAGCGCGTTACAAGAATTTTCGGAGTATTTTTTCCTTGCGCGAGAAATCGATTGTTAACAGAATCACAAAATTCTAATCATGAACATTTTCATGAAAAGTTTCAAATACAGTACCCAATAACAGTATCCAACGTAGAAAGTGTGAGTTTCGATTGTCATATTTCATTTAGTGAGAAGTTTCAAAATTGTAAAAAAAAGGGACAGTCAGGCGGGTTTTACAACTTGGGCTGAACTAGGAGAGAAGAATTGGCTGATCATAAAAATTTATATGCCTATAGGTCGAAAATTTACCGCTTCCCAGAAAATGTGCTCGAATGTTTAATGACAAACAGTACGCCCTACGTGCCCGGCATTTACCAGGCATGCTAATGTGTTCAATTTCATTCAAATCGGACAAGATAGCATATGAAATGAGGAGGAAGCGAGACAATTTACCATTGTTAGTTCGCATAATTTCCGACCGCATACTACCGAAAGTAAAATGAAAAGTCCCCTTACTCTCCCTTTAATGAATGTCTTGTTACAACAAATGAATCAGTTCATATGAAGTTTCTTAATCGAGTGAGTTCGCCCATTTCAGTTATCCTAGAAAAACGATAAGCGTTTTACCGTGTTTGCAAAAAAAAAGTATTTCTAGTTTGGTTTGTTGTGTGATTTTTGTTGTGCTATGCAATCACATATCTTATCTCACAAGTATCATCAAGGCTACACCTCATAAGTCTTCAAAAGATCACGAAAAATGACAAAGACCGTGTATAGTTTCAATTTGTGTTTTTTATGTTTTCAAAAAATAATATTTTGTTTGAAAAAAGGAAACATACCAATGGGTCTTGCAAAGAACAATTGCAGTGATTCAGAACCTTCGACCAAATTTAGCATTTCTTCTCTGGTTTTTGAAGTTGAAAGGTAGGCATAAAACACAGCAGTCGGTTTTGAATTCTCTCCATGAATTCTAAAAAAGGCAATATCACCTATAATAGTATTTAATTTTACTGAAAGTCCTGGACAAAGAAGGATGGAAGATTTTCACTCAAGCGGTTGGTCAGCTGAAATTTTTAACATCATAGTTTTAAAAGCGGGTTTTCAACCTCAGCTTTGATTTCCTTTTCTTGTGGTTGAAATTGAGCCCTATTGGTAGCAACATTGCGGACGTGCTCAGCT